>JAPPVO010000014.1:5622721-6127721 GCA_030407325.1 Camellia japonica | reverse complement strand
TGGCAATAATTTTGCAGATCTTTGTCTCTGCTGATGTGGCTCGTCCTTCACCTGCCATGTGTCTGAATGCCATTGGCTCTTTATGCCATGTTGGATTCCAGCTGTTCTGGACTTCACCAGCTGGGTTATGTATGGGCTCCGATTGATGGGCTTGGGTTGTTTATAGTGGTTCATGGCCTTTGTGGGCCTATCATGTCAGTAGTCCCCCATTCTCGAGTGCAGCTTCAGTCCAACGAAGGAAATATTTATGAGGAAGATGAGTCCGACCGGGATGGGCGGGCCGAGTTGGTGGACCCGAGCGTGAGATGGTCCGACCGTGAAAGGGGGACCGAGCGAGGAGGGCCGACCATGAAGTGTGCCGACCGCGAGGGGGCCGAGCCGAGTGGAAGGGCCGACCGTGGGGAGGGAGGGACCGCGCGAAGGCTGAGCAGAAAGGAAGACCGTGAGGAGGGCTGACCGCGCGAAGGCCGAGTGGAGGGATGCGGGGCTCAAGAGGCGGCGTGTCAGGTGATGATTTGAAGTGGAAAAGACCAGGAGGAGACAGTGCGTCGTGGTCGTACACGTGGCAATATCTTGGGGGGGGAGGTTAGGTGTTGGAGCAGAAATGAAACGATAGGTCATTATGGGTGTTGAAAAGGCAGTTTTGGCGGATGATTTGAAAAGTTTTCAAACTGGCGAAAATTAATTGGGATCCTTGGAGTACGGGCAAATCGTGGGCTTTTGGCATCATTCGATTCACCTACTTGTTTACAAAAACTCAAAACATCCAAGTGTTAATTCCTTCGTTACTCACGATACACCTTTGCCAACACTTTTTTAATTTCTTGAACCTGCATCAGAAGCGATTCGCAGACATACCATAGAAAATGGCCCAAGAAGAAGAAGAATGTGTGAATGAGGGTGGATCCACTGGGTGATGATGATGCAGTGGAGCTAGCGGCGCAGTATAGGACAGAGAGGGTGGGGGAGTCAGTGGTACGATCCCATGGTTCCACCATGATAGCAGCTCCAAAGCCAATCAGCCAGGCGGAACCAGATCATTGGCACACGAAGGCTGACAAATCCACGATTACTGCGGCGGAGTTGGAGGCTATCCGCGAAAAATACCAGATCCCTATGGAAGTAGAGTTATTGCTGCCGACATCAACGGAAAGGCCGTCTGACGCCAGGCCAGGGGAGTTTTCCCTTTATGAGGAAGCTCTGAAGGGAGGACTAAGGTTGCCACTGCCGCAAGTGGTGGTGGATGTGCTCAACCGTCTAGAGGTAGCACCGGGCCAACTAATGCCCAATGCATGGAAGATCTTGCTGGCCTGTGCAAGTGGGTGGCCGAAGGCGAATGGAGGGGAGGCCATGACAGTAGACGAATTCTTTGCATGTTATAAGGCCTCAGGGCAGCAAGAGACGTGGGTCACTCTGCAGGCAGCAGCGGGGAAATGGTTGGTGGCGGGCCTGCCGTCGTCGATCAAAGGGTGGCGACCACGATGGTTCTACGTGTCTGCCAATGGGGGGGTTGGAGTGCGCACCATTTGGAAAGTACCCATCAGGTCTGTGGAGCCAAAGCTGGGAGCAGCCGCAGAGGGGAAGGTGAAGAGGGTAAAGGAGTGGAGGGAGAAAGAATGGGCCAAATAGGACCAGCTCGTTCAGCCGTCTGCATTGTTTGAGGAAGGATTGGGTCCAAAGCCAAGTAGTGGGGACCTCGATCGAGCAGAGTTGGAGGCGAGGAGAAGGGCTCAAGAGGCGGAGGATCAGACCATCCTTACGAAAGCCCAAAAATTCAAAGAGTCCCAGGCCGACCGACAACCAAAACCGGTTACAAGGGAGAGGATTCGACCTCGCCCCAAACCCTTGGGAGAGAAAAACCTAGGCGAATTTGTGCCACGATGCTCCCAATAGACCCTTTGAAGGAGAGGTCTTTGAAGGAGATGGAGGCATTGGGCGTGAGGAAGAAGAAGAAGAGGGTGAGGCGGAGTGAAGAAGAGCCTGCCTAGAAGAGGAGGAGGGAGACGATTGTAAAGGAGACCAGTACTGCCAAGGAGGCAGAGGGGGGAGAAGTGGAGGAGGCCCCAGGAAGGGTAAGTGCCCCAGAAGTGGTGGACGTTGCCTCAGAGGGCATGGAAGTGGTGCTAGTGGTGGCGGCGATCGCCGCAGGGGTCGCGAGGGCCGCCCCTGAAGGGCAAGTAGAAGATGGGGCAAGTGGCCCTGGGCCAAGAAGGGAAGAACAGCCCCAGGGGGTCCTGCACCCCAAGATGGGGGAGTCATTCTGACCACAGCGATCTACCACGCTCGCGCGGTGGCTGGGCGGCTAGAGGGAGAAAAAGGCCCAGCTAGGGCAGGGGCAGACCGCATGGTGGGGATCGTAGAAGAGGCAGCCCTGCGCTCGGCATCCAGATTCAACGAGGCTGAATTGCTGAGGGGGTTATGCTCCGCCCAAATGGAGGTAACCACCTTAGCAGGGCTCTGCTGAGGAAAGCGGGGGCTGCTAAACTCAAGGCAGATGAGGCAAGGCCCAGCTTGCGAAGTTGAAGAAGGAGAGTGCAAGTTGGGAAACTGCCCATGCTGATCTGTAAGCGGTCAAGGTGGAGCTGGAGAACACACGCCGCCAGGTTGTGTCGCTCGAGTTCCAACTGGCTGGCGAGCAGAAGAAGTTTGATGAGGCCTAAAGAGCCTGCGCCATCGCGGTCGAGCGACATGAAGAGGCCATGAGCAGTAATGAAGAGCTGGTCAGGCAAAAAGATGAGGCATATGTCAAAATTGGCGATCTGCAGAAGGAACTGGAAGGCGAGTGTGCTAAGGCAGTGGAGGAGAGGGGGAGGCTTCAGAAGGAGTTGGAAGCAGAGAGAGCGAAGGCGACGGCGGAGAAGGAGAGCCTGAAGAAGGAATTGGAGGAGGAAAGGGCAAAGGCTGCGTCTGAAAGGGCGACCATGCAGAAAGAGCTGGACGAAGAGAGGGCGAAGGCAGCCTCTGAGAGGGCGGCTTATCCCGATCTGTGCGTCGCAGCAGTGGAGCAATTCAAAGGGTCTGCTGAATTTCAGATGGCAGTTGATGCCGCAGTCGCCAGCAGCCTAGCTAGGCAAGAATCTAGGGGGGCGGGCCCATCGAGGACGACTGCTGGAGGCAGAACTGAAGCAGAAGTTATTGAGAGCTTCCAGCAGTCAGACTTCTATAAGCACGAAATGGCTGAGTACTGGGACAGTGGCTGGAAGATGTTCAAACGTAGAGCTGAAGAGCTGTTCCCAGACTTAGACCTTAGTAGTGTAACAATTGGCGAAGACGATGTGGCCCAAACCCCCTTGGATGAAGGCATTGAAGAAGAAGACCTCATCTCCAGTGAGGAGGAGTAACTGGAGAAGAAGGAGAAGGAGACTTCGCACAGATATTGTTTTTGTTTTGTTTTGTTTGTTTTTCTTTTTTTTTTTTTTGGTTCGAATTGCTGTAATGAATGTATGTACAAAGTTATGAAGAAATAAAATTTTAGTTGTGTTTTGCCTTTGACTGTTTTTGCTTGTGCGTCTGAAATGGATGAAAACTTGTGATAAAAACTTATGGTAAACTTGTGATAAAAACTGAATTTAGGAATTCCTCAAGACAGAGTGGGATTGAAATTGTAATAAGAACTGGGTGGACTCCTTAATGCAGAGTGAAATTGGACTTGTAATAAAAACTCAATGCAGAGTAAAGTTAAACTTGTGATAAAAACTCAATGCAGAGTAAAGTTAAACTTGTAATAAAAACTCAATGTAGAGTGAAGTTAAACTTGTGATAAAAACTCAATGCAGAGTAAAGGTAGGAACTCCTCAAGGCAGAGTGAAATTTAAAATGTAGTAAAATTACAAGTTTGTTTGCCACACTGCTCAAGTAAGTTAGTGTTTATGGAGTGAGGCTTGGTTTGTGAGGAGGAGAGGGCTAACTTGTGAGAGTTTGATTGAGGAGAAAATAACCTGTGTCTGACCCTGAAACTGTGGCGCTCGGTCTGGCTAAGACTTGTTAGGCAGGCCGAGTGCTTCATGCTGGGTCTGGCAGGCTCTTAGTGCTCGGTCTGGCCGAGGCTTCTGGTGCTCAGTCTGGCTGAGGTTCTTGTGCTCAGGCTGGCTGAGGCTTTGATGCTTAGTCTGGCTGAGGCTCCTTTTTTTGTGCTCAGTCTGGCTGAGGCTTGCGGTACTCATTCTAGCTGAGGCTTTTGATGCTCAGTCTGGCTGAGGCTTTTGGTGCTCAGTCTGGCTGAGGCTTTTGATGCTCATTCTGGCTGAGGCTCTTGTGCTCAGTCTGGCTGAGGCTTTTGATGCTCAGTCTGGCTGAGGCTTTTGGTGCTCAGTCTGGTTGAGGCTTTTGATGCTCAGTCTGGCTGAGGCTTTTGATGCTCAGTCGGGCTGAGGCTTTTGGTGCTCAGTCTGGCTGAGGCTTTTGATGCTCAGTCTGGCTGAGACTTTTTATAAGTGCTGCAGATAAAGATGTTATTGAGACAACATGTAGATAGCTGAGATATAAAATGCTTGTCATGGACAGTGTAGTCTGATCGATCAAAATTTAAATTATGCATCAAAAAGAAAATACAACAACTGAGCAATACAAAAGTAGGAATTCATTGATAGTAGCGCTTCAAGTGTTCAGCGTTCCAGGGGTGGGGGAGGTCTCGACCTTCCATGTCCTAAAGTCGGTAAGTGCCTGGACGTGGTCGGCTTTCACAACGTAAGGTCCCTCCTATTTGGCGCCAGTTTACCCTCAGTCGGATTTTTTGGTGGCCAGAGTTGCTTCTCTCAAGACAAGGTCCCCTTCAGCGAACTCCCTGGTCGGACTTTGCGGTTGTAGTGTGTTCTCATTTTCTGTTGGTATGAGGCCAATCTGACAGCAGCGGTCTCTCTGAGCTCTTCAATTAGGTCCAGGTCTGCCCGATGGAGCTCTTCGGTTAGTGCTGGATCCGGATGTAAGACCCTAGGAGAGACAGACCGACTTCCACCGGATAACCGCCTCAGCGCCGTATGTTAAGCGGAAAGGGGTTTCCCCAGTGGGAGTCTGAGCTGTAGTTCGGTAAGCCCAGAGTACATCGGTAATTCCTCAGCCCAAAGTCCCTTAGTAGCTTCTAGCTTAGTTTTGATGATCTTCAGAAGAGAACGGTTGGTGACCTCAACTTGGCCATTGGCTTGGGGATGACAGGGGGAAGAGAAACATGGTTGAATCTGGAGGTCTGCACAAAACTTCCTGTACTTGGCGTTGTCGAATTGTTTGCCGTTGTCGGAGACAATGGCCTGAGGGATGCTAAACCTGCAAACGATCGATTGCCAGATAAACTTGGTTGTGTTCCGCTCGGTAATGGTGGCAAGGGGTTCTGCCTCTACCCACTTGGTGAAGTAATCAATGGCAACAATCGCGAACTTGGTCTGGCCTCGGCCGGTGGGAAGTGGGCCGACCAAGTCGATTCCCCATTTGGTGAATGGATAGGGACTGCAAAGTGTGATCAACTCTGTAGGAGGAGCATGGGGGATGTTGGCAAAACATTGACACTTATCACATTTGAGCACGAAATCTGTCGCATCTTGATTGAGAGTTGGCCAGAAATAACCAGTACGGAGTATTTTGTGGGCCAGAGACCTGCCGCCCGAATGATTACCACAAACTCCCTCATGGATTTCCCGTATTACATAGGTTGCTTGAGCCGAATTGAGGCATCGCAGATACGGGCGTGAGAACCACGTTTGTACAAGATGCCACTGACGAGGATGTAATTGGACGACCGGGCCCTAACTTTGGCGGCTTGCTATTGGTCGTCTGGAAGTTCCCCGTTGTCAGAAATAGAAAGATGTCCGACGTCCAAGGGATGGGCTCGTTTTGGAGGAACTGTACTTCTTGCTGATCGAGGAAAATGGCAGGGTGGGATAGGTATTTGAGGCGGACACCATGGCTGAGGTCGGATTGGTCTGCGGAGGCCAACTGAGCCATCTCGTCTGCCTTGGAGTTTTCTGCCCGAGGAATGTGCTTGATGTGGAAGGTATTAAAGAGGCGAACAAGGGGAAGTGCAATGTCCCTGTAAGCCCGCATTGTGTCCTCCTTGGCATCGAATTCCCCCGTGATTTGTCCGACGATGAGCTGGGAGTCGCTGAATACCCGGATGTGGCTGACACCAATATCCCTGGCCAGGCGAAGACCTGCTATCAATGCCTCATATTCGGCCTCATTGTTATTGGCAGCGAACAAGAAACAGAGAGCACATTTGAAGTAACCGCCCTCAGGGGTGGTGAGGATGAGGCCAGCCCCACTACCTTCCCTGCGGGAGGATCCGTCGACGTTGAGAGTCCAAAAATGAGGGTCTTTTGGCTCGGTAGGGGTTGGTGGAGGTGGAGGGGCAGTGGTTAGGACAGGATTAGTGAATTCCAGGATGAAATCTGCGACAGCCTGTCCCTTAATTGCTGTTCGCGGCCGGTAGGTGATGTCGAACTAGCTGAGTTCCATTGACCACTGCATGAGTCTGCCGGAGAGTTCTGGTTGCTGCATGACCTTCTTCAAGGGTTGGTCGGTAAGGACTACTATGGAATGGGCTTGGAAGTAAGGACGGAGCCGTCTGGAGGGTGACCAATGCCAAGGACAATTTTTCTAGCAGTGGATAATTCTGCTCTGCTCCCCTGAGAGCTCGACTGATGTAGTAGACCGGCTGTTGGACAGGGCCGTCTTCCCTGATAAGAGCCACACTAACTGCGGTGCTTGACACGGCTAAATAGAGGAAGAGGGGCTCGCCCGAGATTGCCTGTGAAAGGAGGGGGGATTGGCCATGCACTGCTTCAATTGCTGAAAAGCCTCTTCGGATTCAGTTGTCTATTCAAAAGTTTGCCGAAGAACTTTGAAGAATGGTAGGCACTTGTCTGTTGCGCGGGAAATGAAACGGTTGAGGGCTGTAACTCGGCCAGTGAGCCTTTGAACCTCCTTAACCGTTCTGGGTGACTGCATCTCAATCAAGGCTTTGATCTTTTCGGGGTTAGTTTCAATGCCGCGCTGGCTGACCATAAAACCCAAAAACTTCCCAGATCCTACGCCGAAAGTGCACTTTTCTGGGTTGAGCTTCATTTGGTACTTGCGTAGGGTGGCGAAGGTCTCTTGCAGGTCGGTTAGATGATTAGTGGAGAGTTTGCTCTTGACTAGCATGTCGTCAACATATACTTCCATATTTCGACCTATCTGATGATGGAAAACGGCGTTGACCAATCGTTGGTAGGTGGCCCCAGTATTCTTTAGTCCGAACGGCATCACACGGTAGTGGTAAGTACCTCGGTCGGTAATGAATGAGGTATGTTCCTGGTCGGACTGGTGCATCAAGATTTGGTTGTACCCAGAGAAAGCATCCATGAAGCTGAGCATCTGATGACCGGCCGTGGCATCGACCAGCAGATCTTTGCGGGGAAGGGGATAGCTGTCTTTGGGGCAAGCTCAGTTCAAGTCAGAGTAATCGACACAGAGTCGCCATTTGCCATTTTCTTGCGGATTAGACACGTTTGACAAACCATTTAGGGTAGTCCACGTTTGTGATGAATTGGGCCTCAAGGAGCTTGTCGACCTCTTGCTGCAATAAGAGTATTGCGCTCCGGATGGAAGATGCACCGCTTCTGGCGTAGGGTCGGAAATGGGGTTCGATGCTGAGGCGATGGGTTATGAAGGAGGGTCAATACCTGACATGTCTGAATGGGTCCAGGCAAATACATCATTGTGCTCGGTCAGGAGGGCAGTAAGGTCGGCCTTGGCTTGGGGGGATAGTTGGCTGCCGATTTTGGCAGTTTTGGTTGGGTTGGTGGGGTCGATGGGGACCTTGACGAGCTCCTCCACAGGTTCTCCTCTGACCAGCTCGTCCTCATCCCGGACGTCAAGTCCTTCGATGATCATTGCCTCCTTCAGCTTGACTTCTTTGAGTGAGGCAACATAACACTCCCTGGCCACGGTCTACTCTCCTCTGATTGTTCCGACCCCTGAGGTCGGTGGGGAAACTTGATGGCAAGATGATAGGTGGATGTGATGGCTTAGAAGGCATTTAGGGCGGTGCAGCCAAGGATGATGTTGTAGGCAGATGGGCAGTCGACCACAAGGAAGGTGAGCAACTTCGTGTCTGCCGTGGGAATTCGCCGATCGTGATAGGGAGATCGATGGAACCGATGGAGGTCACACGGTCTCCAGTGAAACCGACCAGAGGGGTTTGGAGAGGAGACAAACTTTCTTTCCCAATCTTGAGTTGGCAGAAGGCAATTGAGGAAAGATGATGTCTGAAGAGCTGCCGTTGTCGATGAGAACTCGTCTGACCTTGTAGTTGGAGAGGATAGCAGAGATGACAGGGGGTCATCATGTGGGTAACGGATGCCTGTACAGTCGGCGTCCGTGAAGGTGATAGGTCGGTCCACTGTTTCGGCTGTTTAGAGGGTCGGTCCGCCGTTGCCACGCTTTGTCTGAGCCTTGCCTTATTTTTCTGAGTTCTGCTTTCTGAGCTGAGCGGGATGGTCCCCCACAAGCAAGGCCGCCTGAAATAACTCTGATCTCTCCAACTGGTGGAGGGGGATTAACTGGCGGTCGAGGCTGTTGCGGAGGGCGATCATGGCCTTGGTTAGGTGGGGCTGGCTGCCGAAGCGGGGTGCGCTGGCGTTTATTTCTGAGGGGCTCGGTTCTTTGCCTATGCTGGGGGCGGGTGTTCGTGAACCGGCTAAGGCGTCCCTGACGTATAAATGTCTCGATCTGATCTTTGAGGTTAATGCCCTCGTTAGTGTTATGGCCATGGTCCTGGTGGAAATGGCAATATTTGGACTGATCTTTCGATTGGAAGTAGTTCGCGAAGGCAGGGGCCATTTGAGGGGGTAGTCCCATTGAATCTGATTGAGGACGTGCTCCATGGGAGAATTGAGGGGTGTGTACCGCTCGAACCGACCAGGTGGTCGGGCGTGGTGCCGACCGGTCAGCTCGGGGGGTCGGTTGTTATAGTGGGGTGTTTGGCTATTATACTGGGCGTTCCTGGGTTTCTGAGTCTTTTCTCTTGTCTCAGGGGTTCGGGTTTTTAGTTATTGGGTCCTCCCGCCGCGCCAATGAATCTTCAGCATTCATGTATTTTTGGGCTTTGGAGAGTAGGCTGCCATAGAGGTCGGGGGGTTTTGAGAGAGGGAGAAAAGGAAATCGAATGACCGCAGACCGGCCATGAAAGCCGTGAGGATGACCTTATCGTCGTTTTCCGCTACTTGCAGGGCTTCGGTGTTGAAGCGGGTAACAAAGCTGCGCAGCGATTCCCCTCGGTCTGACGAATGTTGAGGAGTTGGGTGGCCGGGCGTCACTGGCGCTGGGTTCCAATAAAATGGCTTGGGAAAGAGTCACTGAGGTGCTGAAAAGTGGAGACGGAGTCTGCCAGTAACTGACTGAAATACAGTCGAGCTGACCCCTTTAATGTCACGGGGAAAACTCGACACATGATCTCGTTAGGGAAAACATGGAGGATCATGAGGGTTCGATAGGT
This sequence comes from Camellia japonica, assembly GCA_030407325.1. Classification (NCBI taxonomy): domain Eukaryota; kingdom Viridiplantae; phylum Streptophyta; class Magnoliopsida; order Ericales; family Theaceae; genus Camellia; species Camellia japonica. The sequence continues at coordinate 6,118,255 of JAPPVO010000014.1, read as the reverse complement.
CTCCAGATGGTCGACTGGATCCGTCGTACCATCAAAAGAATCAATGGTGGGCATCTTGAACTTGGCGGGCAGAGGCTTGTCCCGGATGGAAGCAACAAATGGTGAGTTTGCCATGGTAGAGGGTTTATGCTGGATGTTCTGCATGACCTCTTGGAGTTGGAGCTTCATGGCTCGAGCGTCCTAGAGGGGAACGTTGGATTTGTCAAAATGGTGATCTTGTCCTCTGCCTTTGCCCTAAAATTGATCATTACTTCCTTTGAAAGACCTGCTGCCATCTCTATTGCCTCGATCTTCCATTCCCCTACCTCTACCTCTACCCCTTCCTCTAGAGTTGGAGAAATGAGTAAAGGTAAAAGCCTTTAAAGCTTGCTTCTCTGATGTTGAACTTCGGTTTATCTTCTGTTTATGGATCAGCAAGGAGCTCTGCAGTTCATCAAGAGAGAATGCATCTATGTCATTCAATTCTTCAATTGAACATACAATATAATCAAATGTTGGTATCAGGGAATGCAATATCATTTCCACAATGGGGACATCTGCCATCTTCTCACCATGAAATCGCATTTTGTTGCTAATTTCCATAGTCCTAGTATAATAGCTGGTGATAGATTCCACATCCTTCATTTGTAGAGTCTCAAAATCTCTTCTCAAAACTTAAACTATGCACGCTTCACTCTAGCAGAGCCTTGATATTTTTTCTTCATGGAATCCCAAATATCTTTGGAAGTTTCTTTGCTAAGAATTGTTTCCAAGATGGGACGATTAATTGCCTAAAAAAGGTAATTTTTGCCTTCAAATCTTTGAGCTTTCTCCATTCCAACTCTGTTTTCTAGGCATTTGTCAAGGCTATATTTGTTGCTAGCTCTTCAATTCCAAATTCAACGATCGGCCAATACTCTTTTGACCGTAGAAAATTCTCCATGAGCAAACTTCAATGGTCATAGTGACCATCAAAACGTAGGATCGTTGCCTGCACAAAATTTGAATCGGAAGCCATCGATGCTCTTTGGGAACTCTTTCTCTCTTGCTTTCTCTCACACGTTTTTGCTTTGATACCACTGATACAAAGTTAAAACAAAAGCAAAAAAGACTTATTGGAATGGTAAAGCTCTATTTTTTATTAATAAAGAAAAGGACCTATAAATAGGCTTTACATCAGAACACTGCATCCTATCACTAACCACAATTCCTATAAAATAGGATCACACATACCTCTTTCTCAGCCACGAAATCAAATGACCAAATACCTAAAGACTCGATCAAACCTACCAATGACTAGAGCTTCCAATAAATATTAATAAATATAAAATAAAACATTTAAATCTTAACAACTGTTTGGTTGCTGAGAATGTTGAGGAAAAGAAACGAAATTGCAGAGGATTTGAAGGATCTAAATTGAGCTAATGTCTCTAGAAAGATCAGAGACCTTTTTGTGAAGATCGGGAATCTAGTAAAGAACAAATACGAGCAAAGATAGCCATCCTCCAATTGCTACAGATAGTCATAAAATAAATTATTTATGGACTGAGTCCCTATTTATCATATGCCTAAAATATTTAAAATATATTTTTCATTGAGTTTAATAATTAAAAAAAATTATTTTTCTATTGATTTTACTTAATGGAAATAAACAATAATAGTTTATATTGAAAACAAATCAAAAGTTTATGATTTAAATTGATAAAATTAAAAATTAATAGTTTATTTTGTTATAAGGTTGAAACCTGATTTTTGTTTTGGTAATTTCTCTATTTTCTATTTTGTTTCTTGCATGGAAATTGCATTTAAGTCGAAGAATGGAGAAATAATAATTACATTTTTATGGTGGTATAAATATTCTTTGTATGTAACTACACCAAAAAAGACATATTAATCAAATATTAACTAGATACCGAGTTATCAAAAAAGAGAAATACTTATTCAAAAGTACTAATTGCGTTACCAAATACTCACATGGGGTAGGTCTCAATGTGAGTTAAATATTGCGTAAAATATTTAATAATTTTTTAAAAATTCTAATATTGCTCTTAGTTATTATCTGATTAATATAATGTTACCACCTTAATAATTTGATGACTTAAGTCTCTCGTTTGGCAACTCATTGTTTTAATTTAAAAAAATCACTAAAAAAATTAAAAAAAATTAACAACTTATACAAAAAAGTCAAAGATTCCCTTTTCTCTTTACTTTTTTGCATATCTTTTCGTAAAAAATTAAAAAATAATTCCAAATATACTAATTTTTTTTACCACATATTTTAATCAAAAAATCAAAAAATTACTAAAATAGCGTTCCCAAACAAGGCCATGAGATCTGTAATCTTACCAAACATATATTTGGTTATTAAATAAACAAGGAAAAATTGGTCTCAGATCCCTGCCCAACTTTTGGTAGGAGGAGAGATCCACAATAATATTTTTTGATGCCTAAGGTCCTTCAACCTTATTTTAGGTTGTAAAATACCTAATTTACCCTTCTTTATAACATACGTTTGTTTGGATTTTGGCAAACTGAATATTCCATTGCTGCTTTGTAGAAGATTTCATGGGGATGGACTTCACGGTGGAGATTTCATAGGGATTTTGCAAGTGTTGCAATGGACTTGACGATGGAGATTGCTATAATCGTATAGGTGTTGCAGTGGTGTTGATTGTTTTTGTTTTAGATTTTCGGTGGAGTTGAATCATGTATGTTTTCGATGGAGATTCCATATGGATTTCAATTTTTGATTTGAATTGTATTGAAGGATTTCGATTTTATATTAGTTTTTTGAGTGTATTTTGCATTAAGTTTTTGTTTTCAGTTTTGATCAATTTAAAAGAGAGGACAACTCAGTGAAGTTGTTTATGATTTTTGGAGTTGATTTTTCATTTTCTGTTATTGATTAATTTTAGAGAGAGGCCAGCTTGATAGAGTTGATTTTGATTTTTGGAGTTTATTTTTCATTATTTGTTTTTTGATCAATTTCAAAGAGGGTTGACAGTGGAGTTGATTTTGATTTTTAGAGTTCATTTTTCGTGCTCTGTTTTTCATCAACATGCTTATCAATGATAAGTTTTGTTCTCTATTTTTTCAAACCGGAGAAATTTCTTTAAACCAGAGATAAGTGTAAATTTCTTATCATTTTTTGTTCTCTAAGTTTTATTCTTTGTTTTTTGTTTTTTCTGTACTTTTGTTGGTAGTTCAGAGAAAATTGTAAGTTTGTTATTATAATCCAACGACAATCACAGAGAAAATTATAAGTTCATATGGACATATTATTATAAGTTTCTAATGCAGATAGAATCACAGAGAAAATTGTAAGTTTGTAATTCAGTGAAAATCACAGAGAAAATTGTAAGTTTGTAGTCTAGTGAAAATCACAAAGAAAATTGTAATTTGTTATGGACATGTTATTATAATTTTGTTATTTTTTTTTCTCAATTAAATGTTTTGTGAGCATAACAGATCTTCTCTATGAGTTTCTCTGAGTTTGTGTGGAATAGTTAGCATTTTTGTCAATTTGACGTTAATGTGTTTTTGTTTGTGTGATCTTGAAAGTGAATATAAGTTCTTAAATTTCTCTGGACTTTTATTTGTAATTCAGAGAAAATTATAAGTTTGTTATTATAATTCAGAGAAAATCATAATTTTATTTGGACATGTTATTATAAGTTTGTTATTTTTTTTATTTTTAATGTCCTCTAGATTAGATATATGGATTGGGGATTTAATTGAACGTTTTTGGTGTGTTTGGGAACGTTTACGTTGTTAGTTTATATTTACAAAAATTTTATAAGCTGATTTTTGTTTATTTTTTGTTTATATTTAAAAAAACATAAACTACAAACGCGTTTGGTAATTGACAAAATGTTTAAAAAAATTTTAAAATATAAAAAAGAGTGAGAAATGGCAAGTGGTAGCAAGTGGCGGTGGAGAAGACGATGGTGGAAAGTGGTGACGGTGGGTGGTGGCGGGTGGGTGTGGTGGTAGTGGTGTGGGTAGGTGGGTGACGTGGCGGGTGGTGGGTGGTAGCGAGTTGGTAGTGGTGGTGATTGTGGCGGGTGATGGGTGGTGATGGCAGGTGGGTGGCGGATGGCGGTGGGTGGTGGCGGGTGGTGGTGGTGGTGGTGGGTGACGATGGCGAGTGATGGATGGTAGCGAGTGGGTGGTGGTGGTGGTGGTGGCGGTAGGTGGTGGGTGGTGATGGTGATGGTGGTGGGTGACGGTGGCGGGTGGTGGGTGTAACGAGTGGGTAGTGGTGGAGGTAGGTGGCGGATGGCGGGTGGTGTGGTGGGTGGTAGTGGTGGGTGATGGTGGTGGTGGTTGGTGGTGGTGGTGTGGGTGGTGGGTGGTGGGTGGTGTGGCGGGTGGGTGGTAGGTAGTGGATGGTGGTGGCAGGTGGGTGGTGAGTGGTGTGGCAAGTAGGTGACGGGTGGTGGTGGGGGCGGTGGATGGTAGTAGCGGTGGTGGTGGGTGGTGGTAGCGGGTGGATGACAGGTGGGTGGTGGTGGTGCGGCGAGTGGGTGGTAGGTGGGTGGTGGGTGGTGGTGGTAGGTGGGTGGTGAGTGGTGGTGGGGGGTGGGTGGTGGTGGCGAAAGACGGTGGTGGAAAATGGTGGCAGGTGGTGGCTAGTGTTGGGTGGTAAAAAAAAAAAAAAAAACTCAAAACTCAAAACTGAAACACATTTTTTGTATTTTCATTTTTTGGCCAAATTTATAAACTGAGACCACTGATTTATAAATCAAAAATTTTACCACACAAGTTTTTATTTGAGTTTTTTAATTTTTTGTAAATATAAACAGAAAACTGAAAATGTAAGTGTTACCAAACGGCACCTTTGTGATTAAATTTGAATGTTTCATTTCTGAGCAAAAGTTATTTTTCATGTTTTTTCTTTCAGTTTAGATGGATAGTGTAGTATTTTTTGTTATCTTGAAGGTGTATATAAGTTTGTAAATTTCTCTGAATTTTGATTTGAGTCCAATATTGCACAATCACACAGAGAAAATTGTAAGCTTGTAGTCCAGTGAAAATCACAGAGAAGCTTATAATTTTATAACAAATCTTCTGTGTGATTTTTGTCTATGATTGTGTTTAATAGTTAGCATTAAATTTCTCTATGATTCTCTCTGGATTCATAAGTTTTCTGTGATTTTGTTTTTGTTATCTTGAAGGTGAATATAAGTTTGTAAATGTCTTTGAACTTTTATTTGAGTTTAGAGAAATTATAAACTTGTTTTTATAATTTAGGAAAAATTATAATTATTAGAAATTTCTCTGGACTTTTATGTTGTTCTTGTGAAGTGTTTTTATATTGAACAAGTTATTTTTCTTGTTTTTTCTTTCAGTTTAGATAGATAGTGCAGTGTTGTTGTTGTGCAAATATGGGAATAATACTATTGTCATTAATGTTTTATGTGAATTGAATTTTGAGGAATTAGTTGGCATTTTGTGTAAAACATGAGAGAATTTGAAACCGGAGATGATGTGTATTTCATATTCAATTGTGGGCCATCTGAATTGTATGGTTCAAAATAATATTGATTTTCTAAATATATTGAGGGTTGTTTGTGTACATAGTGTTGATATAGTTGATGTTTCAGTTATTAGGTGTAGTACTTCTGATCAAGAGAATGAAGTGGGGTCTAATTGGGTTGATGTTATGAATGGTGAATGTGATAGGCTTGTAGCTATTGAAAGGAATTCACTCTCTAAGTTTTGTTCTCACTAAGAAAATGTGTTATTGTTAGCTGGTTGGTGTAGACACCCCATTTTTGACCGTCCTCAAGACCTGGACGTCACCGCTTGAACACTCGGTGATTATCCATGTTTGTGTTCGTTTGGAGTTCCCGGAGTTCTCGGCTCGCGCGCCTTGCCTCAGGACTTCCGAACTCGACCGTTTTGTGTCTGGTTTTGCACCAAACACTTGTGTTTTGCCTTGGAAGGGCAGGGAATGCTTTGTGAGGCATCCCCACACACCACCGGCTGTGGCTAGAGGCTACCGGCTGGCTGGTGTTGCCATCGGCACTTTATTGTGCCGACCGGCACTATTTTGTGCCGACCGGCACTAAGTTTTGTCAAAATGACACTCTTTGCCGGCCGGACACTGTGCAGTTGCTTTATGAGATATTTTCAGACAGCTGTATAGTTTTGGTTCCCCTCCATACACGTGTATGGAGGGATGACCCTCTTATTTAGCTTAGCTTGTAAGCTTTGCAAGCTTTGCTTGCCTATAAGAGGACCACTCCTCTTCTTGGCTTAGGGTTACAAAATTTTTAGCCATTTTAGACAGACCAAGCTCTGGTTCTTAGGGTTAGGATAGATACACCTCCTATCTCTCTTCTTCCCTCTTGTTTGGTACACTAGGTGTTTGTGTCATACTTTTGCACACCAACACCTAGTGTTTCACCTTCCTTGGGTTCTTGAAGGTCCAGAGGTTTGTTTTGGAGCTTTGGAGCTGGTTTGGTGCTCAAGGAAGCCAATACATCATCTTTGTTGAAGAGGCTCCAAGGGTAAGACACTAACTCTCTTTTTACCCCATTTTTGCACCTTGTTTTTACCTAGTTTAGAACTGTTTTTGTGCTTAGTGTTTAACACATAAAAGTTCTGTTTTTTAAGCCTTTTTATTGTTTATTAAGAGTGTTTGGTGGTTTGAGCAAGTTTGGCCACCCTTAGGCCTTGAAAAGGGCCCTTTTTGTGATATTTTGTGAGAGATCCGAGACTTTGGTGCTTGGGCCTCTTCACCACTGAAATCTTGAGGGATTTCAGTGGTGGGGATGGTGCCTTGAAGTCTCCAAAAGGAGAGGGCCACCCCCCTCTCCTTAATGTCCTTGTAAAGGGCAAGTTTTGGCCTCCAAAGGAGCACCATGTTTGGTTGTGTGTCGAGCATGTTTGGTTTGTTTTTCATGCTTATTATGCCATGTTTTAACTTTGTTATAAGTTGGTTTTAGCACTCCTTGCATGTTTTGCATAATTGCTTTGTAATGCCTCTTTGGTCCCTTAACATGCTTAGGTTATTAGTCCTAATTTGAGCATGCTTTAGGCTTAGATTTGTGAATGTTTTGTGCTTATTTTGCCATGTTTTAGCTCTGTCCATAGTCATTTGGGTTGATCTTGGCATGCATTATATGGCCCCTTTGCATTTTAGGCTTGCTAGCCTTTGAGTATGCATGTGTAGCATGTATTACTTACCTCATCTTGGTAGTTTGGAACCACCTAGCATGCCATTTCAGTCCCTTTGGTGTGCTTGTATGCTTGCCTTAGTGGCCTCTTTAATGCTTTAAAAGCATGTGTTGAATGCTCCATGTTTTGGCCTTAATGCATGCCTTTGATTTCAAGCCTCTTAGATGCCATCTAAGTGGTCCTTTGGGCCTAATTTGACATGCTAAAAATCTGTTTTGGGTTGATTAATGCATGCCATAATTGCCTTGCATAGGTGTGGTTTAATGCTTCATAGAATTGCTTTGAAGACTTGGGCCATTTGTTGCATGTTTAGCTTGCTTTGTTGCATGATTTGGCATCATGTTTTGCATGATTTTCAGAGTTTTATATGCATGCTAATTGTCCATGTTTAACCCATTTCAAGTGTGCTTGAGAGTTGCCATGTTTGTGTCTAAGTGTTGGATCATAATTGCATGCATGTGTGTGTATTTTAACCTTCATTTTGGGCACTTTGACCACTGATTTTGGGCCTATTAGGGGCTACCCAATTCATATTTAAGCCCGCCTTTTATTTGGTTTGCATGCTTACCTTGCATGCTTGCTTGTATGTTTGCATGAATACATTGCATTACCCATGTTGCATGATAGATAACATGACTAGGTTGCATTGTATCAACATGCATCCCTTGTCCCTTGAGTTGGTGATGGGGATTGGGACTTTGGTTTGCTTGGTTTGCATACATTTGAAATCAAAATTGCGTTCTTGGTTCTTAGGGCCATCATGCATGGAAATGCGCGATTGGTGGTCCGGGAATCGAGGCACATGCCCCTTTGAGTCACAAACATGATAAAGGGTGTGTATAGTGCATAAATATCTTGAATTGCATTGCCATGCAAGTTTTGCCCTCTGCTGCTGTGAGTTGCAGGTTCTGCAGGTATTTTGTGCCGGCCGGCAGTGTTTAGTGCCGACCGGCAGTCAATTTACAGCCGATGGATAAATACAGTGCCGGTGGCCTCCTCCTTCAGCCGGTGGTGTCCTACCCCAGCCGGTGGTGATCCCTAGTGCCCTGAGAGTCACTCCTGGGACTTTGTCACTTTTCTGAGGAGGAGAGAGAGGAAACAGAGGCAATCCGTGCATGGCAGTGCGGTTCCGAGCCAGTCCCGAGCGCGTGTTGCATCCGGTCCTCATCCCGAGGCGATTTACTATTTAATTAGATTAATTATTTTATTTAATTAATTTAGTTAATTTGTAATATTTTAATTAGCTTGCGTAGTTAATTAATTTGTATATTCTTTTGGTCCCTCCGAGTGAGGGCAAATTTGTAATAAGTGTGGGTGAGTGTGTGTATGTCTTCCAACCCCCACTTCTTTCTCCCCTTTTATTTACCTGCTTATGATGGTAGATTAGGGCACGTCTATTTTAGCATACCTTATGCAATGCATGTGTGCATCCATGCATTTGTCTAAACATGCACCAGGCTCGGTACATCATACAAACCGCATCGTATTTTCAATTCCAACTTGAATACGTGCATCAAAATAAAGTGCATCTCATATGCCATTTTAGGGTTAGCCGAGCCTACTCTAAACTGCATCTCTGTATGTGTTACATTAGCCATTTTAACATGAACTAGAGCATGCATGTTCGCTAACTAGTTTCCTGTTTTGGCACGGAGTACGATGTAAGTTTTTGCGCTTTAGCATATCGCATGCGTGCGAATGTTGCCATAACAGTATGCTTACCATGCGGCTAATTGCTTACGTGAGATAAACTGTTTGAATGCCTGTGGGTGAAGTTTGGATTGCTTAAGTTGGAAAAACTCGTTGAAATCCGTGTTTTAGCCTACTTGCGAGTAGCAAATTCCAAAACGCTTTCAAAACAAACGGATATGCAATGTTTGTTTCCAAATTAGGCAATCTAGTCTATACTTGTTTGCTGTGCGCATAACATAGTAAATTCTAGGCTAATAATCGGAATAAGAGCATGTAATGTTTTCAAAATCGGATATCACGGTTAGTAGAGGCCGGTCTTCGAACCGGGCGAAAGGGGGTGCTCATAGCTGACCTTCCCCGATCGTACCCAAGCTCCCGAGCCAAGACATTTGGTGATGACGGACACGTGGCCTTCGGCACCGAGTCAGGGTTTCCTAAATTTTCCATTTTAAAAATATTTAGGTGGCGACTCTGTAATCTGGCAAAGCAGTCCATGTTTGGCGCTACTTTTCAAAAATCTGTTTTTCTTCAAAACGATTTGCCAGAGTTGGACTCTTTGGTTCAGATTTAGAACCGCAACACAAAAGGGAGTCCGAACTGTAGCCGAGGTCCCCCGCGGGCGCTGTTACAGTTGGCAAAATAATATTACGAGTGTTAAAAAAAAGTTTGAGGGTGGTGTGGTTGAGTTCCATATTGTTTTATGCAAGTATGCTATTGAGGTTGGTTTTCAGTTTACGTATGTTAAAAATGACAAGCTGAAGGTTACGGCAGAATATGCATATAAGGAATCAAGGGGATTTATGTGGCGTGTACATGCTTCAGTTGAAAAAACAAATTGGTTCTTTTATATAAGAACTTTGAAAAATGAACATACGTATGGTGTGGCGGTTCGTACTAGTAAACATGCTAGGATGACTTCCAACTTAGTTTCTGGGCTGATACTTGAAGAGGTAAGTGCAAAACCTTTAACGCGTCTAGTGGATGTTAAAGAAATGAAGACAAGTATGGGGTCTCAATCAGTTATAACTGTGGCTGGTTGGGGGTTGAAAAAGCAAAATGTAGTACATATGGGGATTCTTGTTTGTCATTTGATCAATTACGGTGGTATTTTGACAAGGCATTGAAGAACAATCCAGGTAGTCGTTTTGAGTTAGATTTTGAAGATAACAAGCGTTTCAAAAGAGTGTTTGTGGCTTTTCATGCATGCATTGCTGGTTTCAAATATTGTCAGTCATTATTGTTTCTTGATAGAACATTTTTGAAAGGACGATACAAAGGAGTTATGCTTACTACGACGGAGAGAGATGGGAATGAAGGTAATTGCAAATATATCTAGTTTTCTCCAAGTATGTGAATTTTCTATACATGTGGGAATTAAGTGAATTTTCTATTTTTGTGGTTATATCTTGTAATTTTTCTCTGACACTTTGAATTTTCTCTAGAGGTGGCCACTGTGAGAATTTTTTTTAGATTTGGTTAGTGTGTGAATTTTCTCTAGATGTTGTCATTGTGTGAATTTTCTCTGTAGTTGGTCACTAAGTGAATTTTCTCTAGATGTTGCCAATGTGTGAATTTTCAGTGAATTTTCTCTGGATGTTGCCACTGCGTGAATTTTCTCTAGATTTGGACACTAAGTGAATTTTCTTTAGAGGTTGCCATTGTGTGAATTTTCTTTGGATTTGACCACTATATGAAGTTTCTTTGGATGTTGGCAGTATCAAATTTCTCTGGTTGTTTATTGTTCTAATTTTGTCTGCATGTGTATATCTAATATGCTTGTTTCTATTTATTTTATAGGTTTTCTTCTATAGCTTTTGCCGTTGTTGATGCTGAGAATAAAGACAATTGGTGTTGGTTCCTTGAACATTTATGTGAAGTATTGGGATCGGAGAGGGTGATAAGTTTCATATCAGATCAACATCGTGGTATTGTGGAAGGAATTGCTAGGTTTTTCCCTAATTGCTATCATGGATTTTGTCTTGAACATCTAAAGAGAAATTTGAGGGATAGGTTATCATGTGGAAACAAAAATTTGGTTAAGGAGATGACTATTTGATTAAGGCCGAAATGTACATCATTGAGGCCGTTAATTAGAATCTCTTAACTTCACTTGCTGGTCAAACCGTATACTTTATGTGTGTTGAATGTCAATTAGGTTGTACATCGTCGGAGCATAAAATGGGCAAAAAGACAATTTGGACAGAGTTGACTTTTTCTGGAAAAGTCAAACCGATGTTTTAAACCTGTTTGGAAGTGAGTAGAAGTATAAAAAGAAAAGGAAAAGGCTTTTCTAGGGTTTTGAAGTTGTTTTGACCTAAACAGAGAGGCTAGGGGTTGGAGAAGGAGAGTCTACCAAAGCTTGAAGGACACTTCCATGGAGGTTTCTTCCTCATCTTCTTCATCTTTCCACTCCTCCATGAGTGGCTAGTCGTCTTTTCTAGGGTTTTGATGAAACCCTAGCCATGTAATGGAATTTTTCATGAGCTTTAATTGTAAATTGGTTTGAATAAATGTATGGATGTTTTAGAAGTTTATAAATAATTGTTTCATTCTTCTCTTCAAGCATTGTACTCTCTGTGATTGTTTAATGCTTTCCATATATTAGTATTCTTTGTGTGTGTATTCAAAGTATGAGACAAGTCATGCTATGAGAGACGAGTCGTTTTGCTAACTTAGTTTAGAGCAAACGACTCGTACTATTCGAGATGATTCGTGCCTGTACATTGAATGCAACAACCCTCTTGATCAATATTTCAAACTTGTAGTTGTGAAATATTGGGTTGTTCAAACCGAATTGCGATTGGTGGTTGATGTTAAGTCTCATTCATGTGGTTAGTGGTGAATTCTCTACCCTAGGAATTTTTCCCAATTCAGTAAACCCAATTTCATTTATTATTGATAATTTAATTCCTTAGTTTAATTTATTCGTTATTAAATTAGGTTATGATCATTCAATCTTTTTACCAAAATTAATTTAGGAATTTAACAATTAAATTAGTTTAATTTCACAATAGTCCCTGTGGATCGATACTTGGACTTGCCATTATTCTGATAGAATTTGGTATAGTTTAGTATTTAATTTTGGTGTGTTCAACGACCTATCAAATTTTGGTGCCGTTGCCGGGGACTTTTGGCGAAATTAGTTAATTTAAAGTTACATTCTTATTTTAATTTTTAGTTTAGGATTTTATGCTTTTGGTGTTGCTAAGTGTGCAAAGCGTTTGAAATTGGAGCTATCATTGAAGTACAAGCGGAGCGCAGCCGAGCTTAAAAAAAAAAAAAAAACCGCAGCACTAAAGTGAGTAAACAGAAGCAAACACTCACAAGGAAAGCACCAAAGTGCTAAAACGGAAGTCAAAGCTCAATTGGGGGTTGGAGACAACGTCCACATGCCAAGCATCCGCAAGACGAGTAAAGCGTTTTCGTTAAACCACTGTGAGTATTTGTCTTTTAGTATTCTACTTTCGTAACTTAGTGCACCGAGTCGAACTTATTGTGTGTGTGTGGGTAGTGTATGCACGGGCGTCGTTCTTGTCGCCCTGAATTGTAGTGTTTGGACCTTGAACTAGAAAGGACCCTTAGGAGACTTAGGACTTCTGCCCGTGTTCCTTGGCTTGAGTATTCATATCCATACATTGAGCCATTAGAGATGGCAGATCCTAATGTCTCAAATGTGCCTAACCGGACCCTTAAGGATTATTTTACACCCACTGCATATACATCACCATCATGCATCCAATTGCCCAACACCACTGCTGCTCATTATGAGATTAAGTCCAGCACCATACAAATGCTCCCATCATTCCATGGACTAACTTATGATGACCCTTATAAGCATTTGAATGAATTTCTGGAAATTTGCTTGACAGTGAGGATCCAGAATTTCACAAATAAGGCCTTAATGTTGCGATTGTTTCCATTCTCGTTAAAGGATAAAGCCAAACACTGGCTAAATTCTTTACCTGCTAATTCAATCACAACTTGGGACCAATTACAGCAACGGTTCTTGGAGAAGTACTTTCCCATAGGTAAAACCAACCAACTTAGGCGAGCCATCACAAAATTTGCTCAAATGGATGGCGAGTAATTCCATGAGACGTTGGAAAAGACTTAGAGACCTTCTCCAATAGTGTCCCCCCACCAAGTGCCTGATTGGCAACTTGTTCAAACATTCTATTATGGCTTAACTGAGCCACACTGCCAAATGGTGGATTCGTCCTGTGGTGGGACATTTATGTCTAAAAATGATGCCGAGGCATGGCAATTGTTTGAGAACTTAAGTGATAATTCCCTTTACCATGCATCCGCAGCCCGGCAAGTCCGGCAACCCGTAGTTGGAGCCCCGAAAAGAGGGGGCATTTATGAGGTCGGGCAAAACCTAGAGTTAGCCCAACAAGTAAAGGCATTGTCCCGCAAGATGGACTAATTATTAGCTACGGGACATGCCCCTACCCAGCAAGATCAGCCTCAATTTCACGAGGCATGTGTTATTTGTGCGAGCCCTGCTCATGACTTGAGTAAGTGCCCTTCGGCATCACAATTTCCGGAGTCAGTCAAAGAGCATGTCAATGCAGCTCAAGGATTCTCCAACCCGGGTAATGATCCATACTCCAACACATACAATCCGGGATGGAGAAATCACCCTAATTTCTCATGGAGACCCCCTTCACAAGGCACTTCTTACAATCCTTCACCACCAAGGCAGAATTTCAATAATTTTGCCAACCAATCATCTTGCCGACCACCGCAACCTTATAGACCCCCACAACCATACCGGCAACCACAACCACAACCACAACCCCCGCCTGTTCCTCAGGGCAACTCTGCCTTTGAGACTCAGGTGTTGGAAGTTCTCTCAGAACTTAAGGGGTTAGCACCGATAGTTCACTTCCATACTCACTCTATTGTCAAGATAGAGACCCAATTGGGTCAAATGGCTAACAACATGAATCGGAGAGAGGAGGGAAAATTACCAAGTCAAACTGTGGCCAATCCTAAGGGACAATACGGGGCAGAGAGTTCGGGTGGGAATGGAAAGCAACATGAGCAAGTGCAGGCGGTGGTTGCTTTGAGAAGTGGTAGAGAATTAGAGCCTCAGTCAGTTGCGTCTGATGCAACTAGAGTTAGGAAGGGTGACCACGGTGGTTCAACTAGTGAGAGCAAGGGTGAGGGGGAAACACTTAGGAGGGATGATTTAGTCCCTAGTACTTCACTTGAGCCCAAGGACATGAAATGTGAGTTTATCATTTGATAATGTGTTTGAAGTGCATTGTTTTCCTTTGTTTATGGTTGATTCTGGGTTGAGAACTTGTTCATGTTGAAAATGGAAAATAAATGGGTATCCATGTCAGCATGCTGTTGTTGCAATTTTTAGGAGTGGAAAGAATTTGAATTCATTTGTTGAACCATTTTTTCATGCTGATATGTGTCGTCAAGCATACTCATTTTCTATTGACCCAGTTCCAACTATTGAAAAACCTGTGTGTAGCATTGATGATGCTATGATTTTACCTCCATTGAGTAAGAGATTAGCTAGGAGGCCAAAGAAGAACATAATTGCTTCTACTGGAGAGTTTAAAAGGGTGATGAAGTGTAGTCGATGTGAGAGTATTGGTCGTCATAATAAGAGGACATGCAAGGAACCTTTGTTAAATAGTTGAGGATAATACATTTTATTAATTGAATAACACATCTGAGGATGATAGAGGATCTTATTACAAAAATAACGTGTTTGTTGTGTGTTGTGTTTAGTATTTTCTCTGAATTTTTTTCTGTAATTTCTAGATCAATGCACTTGTGTTTTTGAAACATACTTTGGGTAGTGTGTTTATAATACCAATTAAATTAATCCAGAGAAATTTGCCAGTAGCAGAGAAAATTACTGTGTATTTTGTTTATTGAAATGTACTTTTTGGACAGTGTGTATATAATACCAATCAAATTCATCCAGAGAAATTTTTCAATAGTAGAAAAAATTACTTTTTGTATTGTGTTTTTAGAAACATACTTTGGGAGTGCCTTTATAATGCCAGTCAAATTCATCCACAAAAATTTGCTAATAACAGAAATTTACTATGTGCATTGTGTTTGTTGAAACATACTATAGGCAGTGTGTTTATAATACCAGTCAAATTCATCTAGAGAAATTTGCCACTGGCAGAGAAAATTACTCCGTGCATTGTGTTTTGTGAGGTCAAATTCATCTAGAGAAATTTGTCAATAGCAGAGAAAATTACTGTGTGCATTGTGTTTGTTCAAACATACTATATGCAGTGTGTTTATAGTACCAGTGAAATTCATCCAGAGAAATTTGCCACTAGTAAAGAAAATTAATCTGCATTGTGTTTTGTGAGGTCAAATTCATTTAGAAAATTTTTCCAATAGTAGAGAAAATTATTATGTACATTGTGTTTTTTGAAGTTGATGATTGTTTTTTTATCAACACAGTGCATTACAAATTACATGATCATATAGGAACCCTCTTAGCACAATACAAGTTAAATTTCTCTGTGAAATTCTGGTAACTTCATACCAGAGAAATTTCTTCAGACAATTTTCTCTGTGTGGATTATGTTGACAATCACCACTTAGCATGCATTATAAAAAAAAAAATTATATTTAACCATTGATAGCTATGAAATCTACATTAGTAAAAAAAATATATGTACATATATGTCAAACATCATCATTCCTTCAATGTATGAAAAAAAAAATTAAAAGGTTATTCCTAATTACATTATGTGCATTGTCTTCCTTTTACTAGTGTGCTTTCACTATTATACTTTTGATTCTTCTTCTGGTGGTATTTGAATTGGTTTTGTCCATGACCGGCCAACTTCATTTGCAAATCTCTCTATGATTTTTGCCCTTGTCAACCTTACGTCTTGTGTTAACAATGTCGAGTTGATAAGTTCATGGTTGATATATTGTCTCATTATGTAGCATACAAAGAGGCCACAATGCACACTGCATACAAATTATACTTATAGTTAGTGTTAAGAAACATTCAAATTATATTATCTTATTTATAGATGTTGTATGAAACTTACAAATCATTGTCTTGTTGTGGACCATTGTTGATGTATTGAAAGTCATAATTTGTGTTTTGTGAGTCTATTAATTTGAAAGAGGGTTGTGATTATGTCTCTCTTTCAAGGCAAGCTTTCAAAAAATTCTCCACATAATCTTGCTGCAAAAAAAAATAATTCTTAAATAACAGAGAAATTTATACACAAATTAATGGGATTCTATGAAAATTATCATCACATAAATATTATCATGGATCAGAGAAATTTGTACTCATTACCAATTGTTTTGCATCTTTGAGATATTTGTCTTGTGCATCATCCCTCATTAGCCTTAATGAGTTGTAGTACCTCCATAAATTGTCTTGTTTGTCTAAGACAAGCAAGGTCCAGTGATTTCCATCTGTTTGCCCCCAGTATTTATTGGGAAATGGAGGAACCTGTAGTTCCTCCATGCGGTTTCAAGATGCCTGTCAAACAATGAGACTCGGAAAGTTTGATTTTCTGTCATCTTGATAAGTTCTACAGTCAAAGAAAATCAAAAAATGGTTATGAGAAAGTTGAAATGACAGGAATTTCAGAAATATACACATGGAGAAATTTTAAATGCACACAACTAACCAGAAAAAGTTAGACAAGTGACACGACTAGCTTCAAGAAGTATTTTAACAAGATAAAGTAGTACGTAAATTCCAGAGAAAATCAAATAAAAGAGTAGTAACATACCAAGCTCATACATGTGAAAAAAAATGAAGTTGCTTTTTGTTATTTTCTCCTTTGGTAAGCAAATAGGATCTCTTCATAACCATCAATGACTTGAAAGATATCATTTATAATTGTAATATTGGTTTATAAAGGCTGATGGAACATTGCAGAGAAATTTGATGAAAGACTTACATTGTTGGCAATTTCTTTTTCCTTTATTAGGTTTTCGATAGCTTCAAAAGTAATGAGATTCAACTCACTTGTCCAGATTAAAGCCCTACAAGATGACAAAGAAAGAATTTAATAGTTGTTAATGCAATATAAGTTAATACATTGTTGTTTGTTATCTTCTATTTTATTTGTTGTACTTACTCCAGTCCAGACACATTTGATATTTGCTGCAAGATATCTTTAACATGTTCTTTTACCAATTTTACAACCACTAGACTTTGTGGAAAAACCCAAGATTTTTCTGATGCTTGTTGGTTGAGGCAAGACATAGTCATTGGCATCAAGTACTTTTTTGACTTTGGTGGTTTGCCCTATTGGCTTTGTAGTTTGCTTTGAACCTCTCGTGATCTTCACAAATTTGGGATATTGAAAGTCTGGATCTTGCTTTTCCTTTCTTTCTTTTGCCTTTAAATTCTTAATCATTGATGTAGGATCTTTTTTCATTGTAGACAGTGAAAATATTAGTAAAAGTTAAATTTCTCTAAAGTAACAGATCATATTTCAATATGTAAATTTATTTGATTCAATATTTTCCAATTACCATAGACTTTTGTCTTTTGTTTTAGTTGTTGTTCTTGTGTCAGTTTTTCTTGTTGGGTGATTGGTTGTCGTTCCACGTCTATTCCAACTAGACATAGTGAAAATCAAAGAAGTCCTAAAAATCAACGTGGTCAAAGAAGTTACAAAATCTAGAGAAAATTACACACATATGGAATTAAATAGATAAAGAAAATCAAATAAGCAGCAGAAATCAAACTAGACAAACTAATATGGTCAGAGAAATTTAACTTCCAGAGAAAATTACCATTGACAGAGAAAATTGTAATAAATAGAAATTTCTCTGAGTTATGTGGTTCAAGATTTTATTGACCTTGGGGTTGAACTTGTGTTGGTGTTCGGTAAGGTTGTGCTACTAGTTGGACGGATAGTTCTTGAATTTGTTCGGGCAATCTAGCATTTTCAGTTTCAAGCTTTGAAATTGAACATCTCAACTGTTGAATTATTTTTTTTATCATCTTCTTTTTGAATCTCCAACATCCTTAGTTTCATTTGGTTTGTGTTGTCTTTTTCTTGAAGTTTCGAGTTATTTGATGTCAAGATTTTTATTGAAATGTCTTTTTCTTAAAGTAATTCATTCCAATTTTTCTCTTCTTCTATTTTGGATTTAGAAAGTGTCTTTAGTCTTTGATGTAGATTAGCAATTTGAGCATCCTTTGATTCCTCAGATTCTTGAGGCTGATACATTGTTAAGCCACAAATGCTATCATGATGTTGGTCTATCTGCTCATTATGTTCTTCTTCATCCCTTTCCTTATTGTTTTCTTCTTGCTCTTTTGATTCAGTGCCTTCATCTTTTTCTTCATTGTCTTCTTCTTCTTTCTGTTCATTTTCTTCTTTGTCTTCCACTTCTTCATTTTCTTCTCTAGCTTCCTCTTCTGCATTGCTTGCTTGATCTTTTTCTCCATTGCTTGCTTTTTGTTCTTCTGTATTGCCTTCTCCTTCTTCATTCCCTCTTTCTTCTTTAGATGACTCTTCTAATGTTTCCTTGAATTTGGCCAATGCCTTTTTTGATTCTTTATTCTTCTTTTTACGAAGACAAAACTCTTCTGATGGGTTTTTAACTATCTCCTTGTTATCTATCTGTAACATGAGGCTCTTTTATTAGAGAAATATTTAAAATTCACTGAGAGAAAAATTCAAATAAACTAGATAAAATTCATCAAAATCATACTAATGGGAAACAAACTTCAGAGAAAATTGTATGGGTTAGAGAAAATTACACATAAGGAGACATAATTTCACGGGTAAAAGAAAATTATGAAATAAGCAACATAATTTAAATATCAGAGAAAATCAATCAGGGCATATAAGTGTCACGACCCAAACCCGCCCCTATGGGTTTAGCACCGTAACCGGCCAGTAATCCGAGATTACCGAAGGCCTGCTTAACAGTAAGACAGTAATACAGAGTACAGGGGCATGGCGGAAGCCATTACAGTAATAAAACAGTGTCCAATGAGCTGTGACAGTCTGTATGCAAAAAGACTTTCCATACATAATTACATCCGGTACAGAAACAATATATACATACATGTACAATCATTCAGAAGACAGGGACCTAATCCCTATTAACAGTACAGTACTATCAGTCTATACAGTATTACAAAAGCAGTACGGAGACAGACGGGGAAATAAAAACACCCCTAAGTCATAGCTTGGCAGGCTCGGAATCTCGCGGTGAGGCACAGTGGTTGGCTTGACAAAACTGAAGTTTACCCTGACGCTTCTAGCTTTGATTCGGTGCCTGAACACCTACATATATATATGAGCAGTGAGCTAAAGCCCAGTGAATAACACAATGCGTAAAGAGGTTTAGAATGAATGTCCTTACAGTAATGAAAACGGTTCATTTCAATCAGTATATCAGTTGTTCAGTACAGTAAACAGTCATATGTGGTATATCCATTAGTAGGGCTGGGCATAGGGTCATCTGACCCGCACAAACCGCCCTACCCTACCCGAACCGCACGCGTGTGGGCGGTTTCGCAAACATATTAGGGTAGGGTGCGGTTTGGATTTTATATAAATTTCGGGTTGCGGGCGGGTTGTGGGTATGAACCGCACCCGCCCAACCCACTCGCATTAAATTAATTAATTTTTTTTTTTCAAACAAATCTGACCGTCCATCATCTCACTTGTCCTCATCTATACTATACCAAACAAAACAAAAAACCCTAAATCTAATCGTCTCCCTCACTCTCTCAGTCGTCTCTCTCTCTCTCACCGATCTCGTTCATCTCTGCTCTGCACCGATCATCATCAGATCAGTCGCCTCTCTCTCTCTCACCCTCTCGTTCATCTCTGCACCGATCACTCTCGTACTCTCTCGTTGTTCATCTCATCACACCGCCGAACTACACACAGGTAAACTCTCTCTCTCAATCTCTGTCTCTCTCTCTCTCTCTTGGCCCGATGGTTGTTTTATATATATATATATATATATCAGATATCTCTCTGATCTAATCTGTCTCCCTCACTCTCTCATCTCATCAGATCAGTTTCATCTCTTTGGAAATAAATCTGATTTTTTTTTTGGACCAACAGATCTGATCTCACCTCTGTGTTTGTTTTGTTTGATCTTAGTTGTGTTGAATCTGTAATGTGTTGATCTTAGTTGTGAAATCTGAAATCTGTATGTTAATTTTATTATGCATGCTGAGTTTTCATGATGAACTTGGCATTCAGATATACTAAGAATTGATGAAATTGTGAGCACGGATATTTGAAACAGATGGGATGTTAGTGCAGCAAATCAGTAGAAGTAAATTGGGAATGTTTAAGTTTTTAAATACTTGACAGATGTGTTCTTCTAGTGAGCTTCCATGGTAGGGATAAAGTATAAACCACTTTTATCTTCTTGAAAATAACAGCATAAAAAGGGGGAAAAGATATACATATATATATATATTGATATACTAATTTGTCGCTTAGGTTTCCATGTTTTGAATTATAATAGCATGTGACAGTTTGTGTAGCTTTGTTAGCATTAGGGGATGATCTTATGGCTGTTAGTTGGTATCATTGTTGCTAAAGCTAAGATGCATTGTTGCTAAAGCTAAAAAAAGTTCAATCCGCAAACCGCCCGCAACCGCCCGCACATCCGTGAACCCTATCCGCACAAACCGCAAACCGCATTGCGGGCGGTTGCGGGTTGACTTTTCCCCAAACCGCATAGATGCGGGCGGGTCCAAACCGAACCGCAAACCGTCCCAAACCGAACCGCGGACACCCCTATCCATTAGCATAACAGTAAACAGTAGGTCTTAAAAGACCGAACAGTCAATGATGGCCATCAATCAGTAAACAGTAGTGGTTCCAACGAGGGAATCGACAGAGATCTCTGTAACAGTAACAGTCAGTAACAGTAGTTGCTAAGGATGCCATAATACAGTTCATAATATAGGATATACATTCATTCAGTTAACAGTATCAGTTCAGAAACAGTACAGTTTAATTGTTCAGAAGATAATCATTTTGAACATATCTTTACACAATTGTTACTCACAGAGTTCTGGGCTATAGTAGGCTAGAGCGTTTCCTCGAAATGTCAACCCTAAACAGTACAGAATGAACACACACTAAGTTACACAGTTGAGAAAGATAATAGCTTAATCCCTAATTGCCTCGGTGTGTTCTACATCTATGTCCTCATTAAGATGTCTTAAACTAGGCCTAAGAATGCCTAGGATGGGATGAGGATGCAAAGATGCACTCAGAAAACATTTTTAGGATTTTCAGAAAAATAGACTCCCGCTCGAGCGCAGGTTTCCCCGCTCGAGCAGACATGCAGACAACGGTTCTCGCTCGAGCGCCACTTTCCACGCTCGAGCGGACATGCAAAACAGTTAAAAGTGTTGGATGCTCAAAAATCATGCTCGATTGGGCGCTCGATAGCTGCTCGAGCGCAAGACACAAGGTCCCGCTCGAGCGCCAAATACCCCGCTCGAGCAGACTGTAATACAGTGCAAAGTACTGGGAGCTCGAATTTCCCGCTCGAGCGCCATATTCCCCGCTCGAGCGGAAGACCAAAATCTGGAAAATCCAGATTTGAGCTCCAAGCTCAAAACTCAAGTTTTCAAACACCAAATTCGATCCTCTTGGGCCCATTTTCTGGAAAACCTTTGCAAACACATAGAACAACATGATTCAAAGCTTAATTTGTGAAATCAAAGCCCAATGGTGTTTAATTCAAACTCAATTTCAAACTAATTTTCATGAACATGCTACAAACATGACATGCAAGAGTTTAATTCAATTCAAAGCTTCAATGTTTTCTCAAATGAGCTCAAATCTTTCCAAAACAAGATGAAGTCATGGTCTTAAACATAAATATGAGCATGCATGTAACATTTTGCCATGAAAACAACTTAAAACTCAACAATACATACATGCATGCATGGAATGAGCTCCAATTCAACAACATTAAACCAATTCTTGACTTAGCTCTTTAAACTACCATGGTCCTTGCTAGGAGGAACTCAAATACACAATGAAGAAGGTGAATTTTCTTACCTAAGTCTTCAATCACAAGATTAGAAGCTTAATTAGGCAATTTACACTTCAATTTCTTCAAGTCTTCAAGCAATTTCCTCAAGAACAAGCCAATTCTCTCCCTCTCACTCTCTTGGACGGCAAGAACAAGAAAAATGGCTGAGCTCAATGTTTGTGTGAGTGTATACAAGTCTCAACATATGAATAAACAAAGGCCCACTCACAATGGCAATATGGTAATTACGCTAACTCTTGTAACTGGCTTATTTTAATATAATTTAATCATACCAAATCACTTTTTCAATAAATATACCATAAAATCACATAAATTATGATGATCATAAAACATCAATCGATTTCAGATTCGGCCGCCGATAAGGCTTCAATTTGCAGTTTAAACATATAAACATGAACAGATAATCACACAGTCAAACATATAGAATGCAATTCAAACAGATATATATTCAATCGATTCAGTTCAGATTTCAGTCAGTTAGTTCCGTAACTCAATCAATTCAATTATCAATGATAATCAGTCCCAGTTTAGCAGTAATCAACAGTTTATCGGTAAACAGTGGCGACGGTCATTACAATAAGTTAATGTTACTATAATTGTGGTTAGAGAAATTTGGATTCTAGAGAAAATTCATTACAAGGGCAGGAATAAACAGTGTTAATCAAAGAAGCAACATAAATTCAAATTTCAGAGAAAATTAATCTCAATCAGTCAGGGCATATAAGTTATGGGCCAGATAAAATTACACACACGAAGAAATAATTTGATGGACAAGAGAAAATTATGAAACAAGCAACATAATTTAGATATCAGAGAAAATCAATCAAGTCATAGAAGTTAATGTTACTATAATTGTGGTTAGAGAAATTTGGATTTCAGAGAGAATTCATTACAAGGGCAAAAATAAACCAGTAGTAATCAAAGAAACAACATAAATTGAAATTTTAGAGAAAATTGATCTCAATCAGTCAAGGTACATAAGTTATTCCATATAAGATATTGCATTGCAGAGAAAACTGATCAAATCAAGCAAGGCACAAGGAGGGAAACAAACCAGTGGTTAGAGAAATTTTGAAATTTCACTGAGATTTCAATGGCGATAAAAATCTATACTGTCGAGGTGCAAGAGAGTGGATTGGTGCCTTCTGCAGCTGTTTGGTCAAGCTTTGCAGGTTCCACTTGATACATCTTAGGAATTTAGTTGTGTTACTGTCTTCCCAGTCAATGATATTCTCATGTTCACATAGCCAATATTGTGATGGAAATTGAAGTAATTAAATTTTGCTACACACAAATTTGTAAGTATTATAACCGTAAATTTGAATGGAAATTCTACTTACCAGCAATATAATGACACACCCCGTAACTTTTCTGGAGTTTTGTGCAATGCTGTGATAGAATTGATCAATGTTGCTGTGATTCCTTCTGGCCAATCATACTGCTTCATTGATTCAAGAGGTTCCACGTACTTGATAAAAACCCACCTTATTGAATTCTCTCTTGTTGCAAAAAATAAGGTGAGACACAAGTACAAGGTAACAATAGTTGCTACATCTTTGAAGTCAGTTAGTTGCTTGTCTTTCATTGCTTTGACCAAGGCATTCTTAAGAATAGGATCAGTGAGCCTTGTGTCTTTTGGGAATCTTCACCTTAGGAATGCAGTGTTTGGCTTTTTTGAGTATCTTAATGACATGGCTTCTTTACCACCATGCAAACTAAAAATCAAGGTCATGTCATTGGTTGTAAAGGTCAAGTTCTTTTTACCAACTATGAATGCTTTCGTTTTTTCATTATAACATTGGATTATTGCAACTACATCATCATCAAATTTCCTAGACTTCCTTGGATCCATCTTTCTAGTGGTTAGAGCTTAGATCAAATACCATAATGGAGTTTTTTGAAGCTCTTCAAGTTGGTTTGAATTGAATTTAAGTGTTTGAAAAAAGGAGACAACAGATAAGAGGTTGGATCAGTATTAAATGCTATAATGAGCTCTCTTTCTTTGGAGTTTAACAGGTTTTTTCCCCCATGAGCTTGAGTTTTTTGAAGTTGGGGTATGCATCTTGATACTTGTTGCTTCATCACCTTGGACTTGTGTTAATTCGTGAGGAGTTTGTGGTGTTTTACTTCTTTTTGATCTAAGATCATAAGAAGACTCATAAAGTTTCTGTTTCTTTCGTGGTGTATTTGGTGTTTTGCTACTTTTGCATTTCGCCATTTCTAGACAATAAAAACATAAAGATGTCAACATTAAATCCTAGAGAAAATTAAATATGCTACAGAAAATTGAACATGTCAAAGAAAATTACACATAAGGGAGAAAACTATGGTGGCCAGAGAAAATTAAATGTCAGAGTACTAATTGTTTTCTTGTGAGATACATCTAGCCACAAAAAAATTTTATTTCCATAGAAAATCAACAAATCAACATAAACATGCCAGAGAAATCAACAAGAAAGAAAAGTAATGTGGCCAGAGAAAATTATAAATTCCAGAGAAACTTAGACATAGACAATAGAATACTAAGTGTTTTCATATGGAATACATGTTGCCACAACTAATTTCAATTCTTAGAGAAAATAAACAAAGCAACATAAATATGACAGAGAAATTTTTAAAAATTGCTAAAAATTACATATAGATGTAAAATATAGTTAGAGAAAATTCAAGAAAGAAACATAAATCTAGTAAACACAGAAAATGAAAATGTCAAAGAAAATTACACATTTCAGAGAAATTATACATTCCAGAGAAAATTTTCATTCTATAACATTAAAATGCCAGAAAAATTTATATACACAACTAGAGAAATTTAAACATGACAGAGACACATAAGGGAGAAAAGTGATGTGGCCAAAGAAAATTATAAATGCCAGAGAAACTTAAACACAGACAAGAGAGTAATATTACATATAGATGTAAAATATAGCTAGAGAAAATTCAAAAAAGAAATATAAATTTAGCAAGCACAGAAAATGAAAATGCCTGAGAAAAATTCACATTCCAGAGAAAATGAAAATGCCAGAGAAATTTACAGAGCAGATAAATTTATTGAGTAGAGAAATTTGAATGAAATTAACCATGCCAGAGAAAATAAGGGAATAAACAGAAACAAATGGGGAAATAAACATGCTAGAGAAAATTCAAAGAAGAAACATAGATCAAGCAAATACCAGAGAAATTTACAGACAAAATCACACAAACATCTTCAAGAATAAGTTCAAAACTCAGAGAAATAACATTTTTCAAATTCATGTAGCTTTTTATTACGAAATTGAAACCCTAATTAATGGAAGGCTACTATAATATGTAATTAACTGTGTTTCCAGAGAAAAACTCGTTGAATTGTAGAAAACTTACCAGAGTGAAGATGAAACCCTAATTACGAACTGATATTCCCTGAGATGAAGATGAACTGAGATGACGATGAACAGGGAAAACGAGTCAGAGAAATTTTTGAGGAAGGAATGGAAAAGATTTTGGCAAAAGATAATGAAACCCTAATGTCGATAGTGAAGATGATTGTGAAACCCTAATTCTCCTGTTTTCTTGCTCGTGAAGATGGTTGGATGTTTGGAATGGAACTGAATTGTCGGAATCCAGTGGAGTGTTCTCAATTGACTTGTGAAGGGTATTTTGGTCCAAGAAAGAATTAAAAATGTGCGCGTTTTAGTTGAGGCACCTGATGCATCATTCTTTTTTTTGGTGTCCTCTATCCTCTAAATTACTATTATTAGGGACCTTAAAAAAAATTCCCCAATAAACAACCTATATGGCTTCTTGTTTTGATTGTTGCCATGTGAGGCTGTGGAGGAAAAAAGTCTCTTGCAGATTTATATGCGAAAATATTTAGATACAAAATTCAATTTCACAAATATATAAAATCACAAAAATTAATAATTTTAGTATAGGGAGAGTATAGTATGTGAAATTGATGCGAGACACCACAAGATTGTATGGGTGTTTAAGAATCGAACTATTAAAATAAGGGATTTTTATGGGCCAGTCCTATTTTCAAAGATTATTACCCAACATGTCCTTAATGGAGACTCTTTTACCTATAGGTTCTGAATATTTTTGTTTATTCTGTTTTTGCCCTCATGTTTTTATACTCTGATCTGGAGATGAAAAATGAAAAAAAAAAAAAAAAAAGCTCTCTCTCTCTCTCTGCACATTTCTCCACCAACGACAATCGCCATCTTCACCGTTGTCAACCACCGCCGTCTCTACTCTCGTCATTGCCGGCGATCTCAACCGACATCTTATTCCACTTTCACCATTGTTTCCACCTCCACCGATGTCTTCGCCTCCACCTCCACCGCTGTTGCTAACCACTGCCGCCTCCACCTCCATAGTCGTCGTCACCTCTACCTCTAGATCTAGGATCTAGGCTCTTTGCCACCGGGTTCTCTCTCTCTCTCTTTGTATATTGGGGAAGATTTCAGTGATGAATCTATTTAAACTAGTGATAAATTTGCTTAAAATAGTGATAAACCAGTGATAAATTTATCACTGTTGAATTTTTGTAAATTTGTTTTTGTGAATTAGTAAGTGAGTGTGTATGTATGTGAGTATGAAATTTATCACTGTTAAATTATTGTGAATTTGTTTTTGTGAATTAGTAAGTGTGTGGATGTGTTTTTGTGAATTAGTGAGTGAATGTGTATGTATGTGAGTATGAGAGTGAGAAAGAATAAGTAATTTAAGTGGTTTGGTAAATACTGATAACATTTATCAGTGTCTGTATGTTTCTCACGGAGACGTGGCCGGATGTTGTAGTGTTGAGTCTAGGGGTAAAAATGAAAAATACTGTTTGAATTTTTTGGATAAGACCTACTGGGTAATAAAATCGGTCCATAGAACCAGCCCGTAACTCCCCCTTAAAATAACCAGACAAACCGACTTGGACCAAATCATTTTGACCCGTCCAAACAATTCTTTCCTTTCTTCCCTTTTCTTAATAATATTATTTATTTTATATTTAACAATATTATTTCCTTTCTTTCTTTCAAAACTTGTCAATATTAAAGCACATCTTAACCATTATGATTAGACTGATGAAACTTTAAAGGAAGAAAATTAATCAAACCATGAGGATATCTAAAAACTCATCTGGATTATATATGTAATCCGCAAGAAATTCAAAAAAGAAAGCTTGAAAAGTAATAATTAACCACAGACCCAAAAAAAAAACTCAATTAACTTGAATACATCAAATATGATCACCATTAATCCTTACGGACATATTGCAAAAATAAAACATTGAGCTACATAAGTAAACCAAAATTTCATATTCATTGATATATATTCTAATAAATTTTAATCCATATAACACCAAAAAAAAATAAAAAAAATCAAGCGTCATGAACAACAAAATCCCCAAACAGCATATCTATGGGTGCCAGAGGCACCAAGCTTTCTACATGATTGGCAATCCTAAAATTGATATTTTTTGCACCATGAAGATCAATCCATGGAGGCAGCCCACGAATCCTAATTGTCCTTGTGCATGCAGTCCTATTCTCATGGCAACAAGGAATGAGATTGTAGTGGTGCGTGAACATGCTTTGAGTTAGGAACATGTCACATGTATAATCAGTACCAACAAGAACAACTCTTACCCCCTTGTGATTTTGCGAAGACGCGACATTAATATTGTTCTTGATCCAGAAGAGTTTGTGATAGTCCTCTAATACCCACAACCCTATGGAGTTATATCCACAATCTGATAGAAAACTTTGTGGAACATAAACTAAAAACCATTAATGATTCAATTCTATACATGAAAACTATATGAATTTCTACTATACAAAATAAGTAAATACATACCTTGATCCATGATAATATGAAATCCTCTATGAAACAAGGGAAACCTTGAATGGAAGACCTTGATCTTTAAGTTCTTTACTTGTCTAAGATCTTCAAACCACTTCTCTCTTTCTAGGCGATGAGAGCCTTCTTGTGGTGACAACTTGAGTTTTTGATGGAGAGTGTGGTTTGGGACCTTACACTATTTATACTAGTATTCTTCCCATCAAAGAATCCATTCATTCAATGAACTTCATTAAATAGATTAATGTATCTTATACATTCATGATACATAATGCATCTTCTATATTAATGAATTCATTAGATAGATTAATGTATCTTATATATTCATAATAGATACATAATGTATCTCTAAGATTCATTCATAATGAATCCATCACATTCAATGCATTAACATTAGTCTTCTATACATTGTATATACATGTGCATTCATCAATAATTAGTCACCATCTAATTGATGTACATGTATCTTACTTAATGAGATGAATCTAGTATAATCATGCATAAGCCACATTAAGCCATATTTAGGAAAAATTCTTACAATCTCCCCCTTGGCTTGCATGATTATATTACGTCACTAGATTATCATAATATGGCCAATGTTCTCCCACTAGAAGATTGCCCCATCACCATTAGATTCTGTTCAATGAAATTATTAGTACCAAATCATTGTAGTCAGTGATTTTACATTGATCAAGACTGTACAATGGTTATAGTATTAATATTTTCCATCAACATGAATAAGTGAATCTTAAAACACAGAGATGACATTAGCAACATAATGGTGATTAATGCTAATTCATCTATAACGGTCCTGTTGTTTACATCTTCTTCTAAATTGTGCACAAGTATGAAGAATGAAAAAAACAAACATAATCATTACTAACAGAAGATGATTATAACATAACATTTATCACGAACATAATACACTCATTTCAAGTCTAAACATGATAAACTTTCTACTAAGCCCATGCGCGCAACATGTTCTTGAAAGAGCTTAGGTGTGAGACCTTTAGTTAAAGGATCTGCTAACATGAGTGCAGTACCAATATGAGAGATGGTTCTTTAACAACTAGATACTTGATATCAATATGTGTAGACACCCCATTTTTGACCGTCCTCAAGACTTGGACGTCACCCTTGGAACACTCGGTGATTATCCATGTTTGTGTTCGTTTGGAGTTCCCGGAGGTCTCGGCTACGCGCCCTGCCTCAGGATCCCCGAACTCGACCGTTTTGTGTTTGGTTTTGCACCAAACACCTGTGTTTTGTCTTGAAGGGCAGGGAATGGCTTGTTGGCCGCCCCCAAACCCCACCGGCCCTTCCCTACCATCACCGGCCGCATGTGTGTACCGCCGGCACTGTTTTGTTAAAATATTTGGCCGGTCGGCACTATATGTTGCCGACCGGCACATTTTTGTGCCGATGATTTCTTGGGCTGGCCGGTGTGCACCCTTTGCACCTCTGAGGCATGGTGCATGCCAGCTGTGCCAGCTAGAATGCACCATCACATTCTCCTGTGCATAAGTGTGACCACTTTGCACCTTTGCACCCTTTAAGCTTCTAGAAGCTTGCACCTTTGGCTAAGCTTCTTGGAGAAGCTTGGCCAGCTGTCTTAGCTTCTCCAAGAAGCCAAGACCCCTTTGCACCTCTTGCCCCTTTTCCCTTGCTTAGCCATTAAGTCTTGTGGCTTGGTCTTGGCCCATAAAAACACCACCCCTCTCCCTTTGAGGGGGGTTTTAGCCATTTTCAACACAAAACCAGAGCTTCTATATCTATATATCTGTGTTGTACTCTCTCTCTCTATATCTCACTCTCTCTCATCCTTGTGTGTGTATTTTGAGCCTAAATAGTGTGTTTTTACCTCACTTTTGCACTAATACACACACCATTACACCTTATTTCGAGATTGAGGGGCTTGGAGGGTTGTTTGTTGAGTTTTTGGACTGGTTTTGATCACTAGAGGAGGGCTGCACCACCTGTTCTTCAAGTGTTCTTCAAGGGTGAGCTAGTTACTTTAGTTTCCCCATTTTTCCAACTAGTTTTTACCTATCTTGCTTTGTGTTTTAGGCTTTGTGTATAACTAAAAAAAGTCTTATGTTTTCTTGCTTTTGAACTCTCATTAAGGTTGTTTTATGGTTTGAGTGCAAACTCACCCTCTTAAACCTTATTTTGGCCTATTTGGTGTCTTTTCTTTGAAGCCTTGTTTGCTTTGTTGTTTTTTTCTTCTCATCACTGAAAATCAGAGGGTTTTTAGTGTTGAGGAAAGTGTTTTGAAGTCTTGTATAGGGGAGGGACACCCCTCTCCCCTTTGTCCCTTTCTTGCCTTTGTCTTTGGCCAAAGGGTAGCATGCATGAGTGGTTGCATTTGGCTTCATTTCAGAGTTTTTTCTTGGTGTTTTGGAGCATGTTTAACCTCTGTCTAATGTGGGTTTGTTGGCCTTTAACATGCTTTCTATACTTGCTTTGTACCCCTCCATTTTGCTTGGAAATGTGCCATTCCATTAGCCTAGCATATCCTCATGTTTTAGCCTAACATTTTGAAGCACTTGATCATGATTTGTCATTTTTAGATCTGTTAGCCACTGATTTTTCCATGTTTGGTGTGCTTGATGTGGTTACTTTGTGTTTTGGCTTGTAAGCCTTAAGCATATTGACCTCTAACATGCTTAGCTTGGACCATCCTCATGATTTGGCATCATTTAGGGTCATATTTCAGTCCATAAATCATATTTGTATGTTTGCATATGCGGCTTATTTCATGCTTTTAGGGTGTGCCCTTTTATGCCTAGGAATAGGCCTTATGCAAGCTTGTATGTTTAGAGCATTTCGGGGTTGCCATATCAAGGGGATTTGGGTGTGTTTTTGCATGCTAAAATTCTGTTTTTATGTGCCTAATATATGCCATGAGTGGTCATGATAATGGTAGTAAGATGCTCTCTTTGGTGCCATAGGTTTAGGCCCATTTGTTTGCATGCTTGCATGAGTGTTGATCTACTATTTTGGGCATGTTTTGCCACTGTTTTAGGGGGGGTTTGAGGTCTTCCCTATTATGTTTAAGTCCACCATTGTACATTTACTTGATGCTTGTTGCATGCTTGGTCAATATAGTCTTGACATATGACAATCCTATTGCTTTAAGTGTCCATGTTTGCATCACACTTTGAATCTTGCATACCTAGTATTGCACACTTGCCATAATATGTTGCATCACATTTGGTATGTCTTGCATTTCATCTCACATTGCACCATTTGAGCCATGTTTGCATAACATGCACTACATTACTTGGTTTGGGGGTGTCAAACCAAGTGTGAGAAATGAGGGGTGTTTGTACTTCAAGTGACAAAACACACCTCAATTCTCATGTCACTAGGGCCCTTGATCTTGACATGATAGGGACTTAGTTCTCATTTTGTATGTTGTATGCATTTTTACATCGAAATGCAATCTTGGTTCCTTAGGTTATCATGCACCAAGATGCATAATTGATGGCCCAAGAACCAAGGGTCATGCTTCCTTGAGTCCCATACATGATAGGGGGCATTGGCCATGCTTACATTTGCTCAAAAACTCCATGTCATGCACTGTCTGTCTGCTGTTGCTGTCAAACTGTCCTTTGCAGGAATTTTGTGCCGACCGGCAGTATATAGTGCCGACTGGCACTATATAGGTGGCCGATAACCTCATGGACAGCTGGTGGTTATTTTGGATGGCCGGTGGACATTTCCTCCAGCCGGTGGTGTACAGAAGCATGCAAGGAAGGTATTTTGGGACTTTAGCAATTTTTGAAGAGACAGGGCAGTAAAAACAGAGGCAGCAGTGCCATGGCGCGGGTTTCCGGGCAAGTCGGATTCGAGCATGCATCATTCGCGCATCCCGAGGCAGGGCTGAGGCCCCTTTCTTTTTTTATATAATGAATTTAATTTGATAATTAGAAATTTCGTAATAATTCATTTATTCTGTATTCGGACTGTATTGTTTTCGGACTATATATTCTTTTGGTCCCTCCGTGTGAGGGCATATTTGTAATAAGTGTGTGTGAGTGTGTGTATGTCTTCCAACCTCCATTTCTTTCTTCCCTTTTATTTACCTGCTTATGATGGTAGACTAGGGCATATTTAAATTAGCATACAGTATGATAGCATGCGTGCATCCATACATTTGTCTTACATGTACCGGGCTCGGTACATCACACTAACTGCATTGTATTTCAATTTCCAAATTGAATACTTGTTACTTGTAGTATTTCACATGCCATGTTTAGGATAGCCGAGCCTGTCTAGATTGCATCCTTGTTTGTGTTGCATTAGCCACTTAACACGAACTAGGATCATGCATATGATTACTAACTAGTTTCTGTTTTGGCTCGGAGTACTGGTGAGCTTTTATGTTTTAGCATATCGCATGCGTGTGTATGTTGCCATAATAGCATGACTACCATGAGGCTAAGTGCTTATGTGATATAACTGCTTGAATGCCTGTGGATGGAGGTCAAATTGCCTAAATTGGGATAATGCATTAAAACTGTGAATTTTTAAGCCCACCAGATAGTGGCAAAACCATCTTTTCTAAAGCCCACTTAAGGGTGGCAAAATCTGTATTTTAGCCTATTTGCGAGTAGCAAACCATTTTCAAAACAAACATGAAATGTTTTGTTCCAATTTGGGCGATTCGGTCTATACTTGTTTGCTGTGCGCATAACATAGTAATTCTAGGCTAATAACCGGAATAAGAACATATAATGTTTTCAAAACAAGATATCACGGTTAGTAGAGGCCGATCTTTGATCGGGCGAGAGGGGGTGCTCATAGCTGACCTTCCCCAATCGTACCCAAGTTCCCGAGCCGAGGCAACTTTGGTGATGACGGACACGTGGCCTTTGGCACCGAGTCAGGGTTTCCTAAATTCCCCCAAAATAAAATATTTAGGTGGCGACTCTGTATCTGGCAAAACAGTCCATGTTTGGCACTTCTTTTCTAAAAATCTTTTTTCTCAAAACGATTTGTCGGATTTGGACTCTTTGGTTCAAGATTAAGAACCGTGACACAAATCGAGTCCGAGCTGTAGCATGAGGCCCACGGGCACGTCTACAATATGCTTTGATCCTCCTGAAGTTTTGTTATTATTGGAGAACCGCACAGCAGCATCATTATCACAGTAAATCTGTAAGGGCTTCGAAAGTGAATCGACAAGTTGTAATCCAGATATGAAATTCTTTAGCCATACTACATGACATGTGGCTTCATAACATGCTATGAACTTTGCCTCCATAGTGTAAGAGGCTGTCAGAGACTGCTTATGACTCTTCCACGAAATGGGTCCATTAGCAAGCATAAAAATGTACCCAGAAGTGGACTTTCGAGTGTCTTTACATCCAGCATAATCAGTATCTGAATAACCAACCACTTCAAGACTGTCTGTTCTTTGATAAGTGAGCATGTAATCCTTAGTGCCTTGTAAATATCGCAACACTTTCTTAACTGCTTTCCAATGATCAAGTCTGGGATTGCTTTGGTATCGACCAAGCATACCAACTACAAATGCTATGTCAGGACGTGTACAAACTTGAGCATACATAATGCTCCCAACTGCAGAGACATAAGGAATTTCTTTCATTTGTTCCCTTTCTAAATTATTTTTGGGACACTGAAATTCACTAAATTTATCACCCTTAACTATAGGGGCAACACTACTTGAACAGTTCTGCATGTTGAACCGTTTAAAAACCTTTTTGATATAGGCTCTTTGGGACAATCCTAAAATACCACGAGACCTATCTCAGTGAATTTCTCTCCCAATGACAAAAGAGGCTTCACCAAGATCTTTCATTGCAAAATTTCTCGTAAGGAATTTCTTTGTCTCATGTATCATTTCCAAATTATTGCTAGCAAGCAATATATCATCAACATACAAAACTATAATGCAGATATTGCTCCCACTGATTTTAAGGTAGACACATTGATCAACCACATTATCCTTAAAATCAAATTTGGTGAGAACTTCATGAAATTTAAGATACCATCAGGTTGGTCCATGTAGACCACTTCATGCAAGTCACCATTCAAAAAAGCTGTTTTAACGTCCATTTGATGTAACTCTAAATCATAATGAGCTACTAAGGCCATGACTATTCTCAAGGAATCTTTATTAGAAACAGGAGAATAAGTTTCCTTATAGTGTATCCCTTCTTTTTGAGTGTATCCTTTAGCAACTAATTTGGCCTTGTATCTTTCGACATTGCCTTTAGGATCACGCTTGGTTTTAAAAACCCATTTGCATCCAACAGTTGCGGCTCCCTTAGGCAATTCTACAAGATCCCAGACATTATTGTCTTTCATGGATTTTAACTCATCTTTCATGGCATTTAACCATTGAGTTGCATTTCCATTTTTCATGGCTTCGGCATAAGAAACAAGATCGTTCTCCAAATCTATATCACACTCATTTAGGTAAACCTTATAGTCATCTGATATGGCTGGTTTCTTTTCTCTTTGTGATTTGCGTAAAGGTTGTTCTGCAACTGGGACAACTTCTTTTCCAATGTGAGAAATCTCTTGTGTACCAATAGGTTCAAGTACTACATTTTCTTGGATAATCGTGGAGGGCGTAAAATCACGATTTTCCTCCAAAGAAATATTTTTGAGATTCATACTCCCACTAATGTTTTCATCCTCTAAGAACACAACATTTTTAGTTTCAACAATTCTTGTGCTATGAGTGGGACACTAAAATCTAAAACCCTTTGATCTCTCAGGATATCCAATGAAATAACAACTTATAGTTCTAGGGTCTAATTTCTTTATTTGTGGGTTGAAAATTTTTGCTTCAGCAGGACAACCCCATATATGTAAATAATTCAAATTAGGTTTCCTACCAACCCACAACTCATAAGGAGTTACAGGCACAACCTTACTAGGAACCCTATTAAGAACATGTACAGCAGTTTTTAAAGCTTCACCCCACAAGTAATCTGGCAAAGAAGAGTTACTCATCATACTTCTCATCATGTCCAAAAGAGTACGGTTTCGTTGCTCAGCTACACCATTTTGCTCAGGTGTACCAGGCATTGTGTAGTTAGCAACAATACCATTCTCAGCCAAAAATAAAGCAAAAACACTTGGATTTTGACCCGACTCAGTGAATCTACCATAATATTCACCACCTCTATCAGATCTTACACTTTTAATCCATCTGTCAAGTTGATTTTCAACTTCAGCTTTATAGAGTTTGAACATATCAAGTGCTTCTGATTTTTCACGAATAAGATACACATAAGTATACCTAGAAAAGTCATCAATAAAAGTAATAAAATATTTATGTCCAGAAATAATTGGAATAGTAAAGGGACTACATATATCAGTATGAATTGTGTCTAATAATTCAGTAGTCCTAGTAGCACCATTTTTCTTTGTCTTTGTGTATTTTCCTTTAATGCAATTCACACAAGTACTAAAATCAGAAAAATCAAGTGAACTTAAAATTCTGTCTTTAGTAAGACGTTCCATCCTTTCTCTTGATATGTGGCCCAAGCGCTTATGCCACAACATGGATGAATTTTCATTCACTCGCTTTCTCTTTTTATTTACCAAGTCGTTTACATTAAAGGATAAAAGAGATTGTGCATAAGTGGAATCTAAATTCAATGAATAAAGATTACCATATAAAATACCAGAACCAATCATATGAGAATTGTGGAATAAAGAGACTTTATAATTTCCAAACTTAAATTCATAACCACAAGAATCAAGTTGTGAAACAGAAATTAGGTTTCTAGTAAAAACAGGAACATAAACTGTGTTTACTAAATCTAAAATAAAACTAGAGTCTAAAATTAGACGGAGGGTGCCAATAGCCTCAGCGTCCACTTCTATTCCATTCCCAACCGTAATGGTTCGTTCTCCTTTATTTAGTTTCCAACTTGTAAGGTATCCCTGCATGGAATTTGTTATGTGAATACTTGCACCAGTGTCAATCCACCAAGAATTTGGTGGAACATCTACCAAAAGGGATTCATAAGACAAAAAGCATTGAGTGTTACCTTTCTTGTCCAACTAACTTTTAAAACTTGGACAGTCCTTTCTTATGTGACCTTTCTTTCAACAGAAATGGCATCGAATCTTATTTTCTTCATTAGCCTTGTGAGTTTCATCATTCGCATTCTTCTTCTTCTTACTTTTGCTTTTCTTGAAAATCTTTTTGGTTGGACCCAAGATGGTAAGGTGAACCATATCAAGCTTTTCAACTTTAAGCCTCTCTTCTTCTTGAACACACATGGCAATTAACTCACTCATCTTCCACTTATATTTCTGTGTATTATAATTGATCTTAAAATGACCAAATTGTGCAGAAAGAGAAGTCATAATGAAATGAACAAGAAAACCTTCAGAAATTTCCATGTCCATTCCCTTTAATTGAGAGGCCATGTCATTCATCTTTAAGATATGTTCACAAACACCACTTAAACCATCATATTTCATTGTCATCATTTTAATCATGAGAGTACTAGCAAGGGATTTGGAAGTTCCAATGAATTGTTCTTTAATAGATTTCATGTAGCTCACTACACTTTCAAAAACAGGGATTGCTCCTTGAATTGCCGGCGTAATTGAGCCTTTCATAATCATTAGACTTAAGCGATTAGAGCGTTCCCATTTTTCATATAAAGCCATGTGTTCCTTAGAACATGTATCATTAGGCTTTGTAGGAGCTGGCTCTCTTAATGCATAGTCTAAATCCATAATTCCCAAAACAATTCCAATGTAGGAGCTGGCTCTCTTAATGCATAGTCTAAATCCATAATTCCCAAAACAATTCCAATTTGTTCCTTCCATTTCTTAAAATTAGTTCCACTCAAAGCTTCAATACCAAACAAGTAACTATTAATGACAGTAGGATTCAATGCTGCAAACACATAATATCCATTACATAATATAATCAAAAAAATTACTTTTCACATCTCATAAAAATAACACCACAAGTTAAATATATCTAATTATAAAACATAATTAGTTAGATATGAAATCAAGTTATCCTTCCGTTGGGCCGAATAACAATATATTTTAACAATTCATAAAAGTAAATGAGATGATTAATAAAAATAAACAACATAAAATAAAATAAAATAATCATTAAGACCGTAACGAGTTTATCACCGTTGGGCAGAAAAACTCAAATGTCTCTTATTTTATTTTATTAACTAAAGCACATGAGAAGTTTATCACCGTTGGGCAGAAAAACTTATTGCTATATTTATTATACTAATCATCTCGGTTATTCAAACATACATAGTGTTGAACCTCCGTTGGGCTGATCAACAATGTTTCAACTCATAAGGTGTGTAACAAAACATTATAAGTGCATAAAACATTATCTTAATTACCACTTGCTCAATAATTTTCAATTTTTATTTTAATATCAATAGAATAAAAGATTGGCCAAAAATAAAAATAAAATAGGACAAGTGTAAATCAAGGTTTTGCACTTGTTACACCAAACATCATCATAAAATGAAATTCATACTTATACGTTTCATGCATCAGAATTGAGAACCATGCTCTGATACCAATTGATAGAAAACTTTGCGGAACATAAACTAAAAACCATTAAGGATTCAATTCTATACATGAAAACTATATGAATTTCTACTATACAAAATAAGTAAATACATACCTTGATTCATGATAGTATGAAATCCTCTATGAAACAAAGGAAACCTTGAATGGAAGACCTTGATCTTTAAGTTCTTTACTTGTCTAAGATCTTCAAACCACTTTGTTTCATGCATCAGAATTGAGAACCATGCTCTGATACCAATTGATAGAAAACTTTGCGGAACATAAACTAAAAACCATTAAGGATTCAATTCTATACATGAAAACTATATGAATTTCTACTATACAAAATAAGTAAATACATACCTTGATCCATGATAGTATGAAATCCTCTGTGAAACAAGGGAAACCTTGAATGGGAGACCTTGATCTTTAAATTCTTTACTTGTCTAAGATCTTGAAACCACTTCTCTCTCTCTAGGCGATGGGAGCCTTCTTGTGGTGACAACTTGAGTTTTTGATGGAGAGTGTGGTTTGGGACCTTACACTATTTATACTAGTATTCTTCCCATCAAAGAATCAATTTATTCAATGAACTTCATTAAATAGATTAATGTATCTTATACATTTATGATACATAATGCATCTTCTATATTAATGAATTCATTAGATAGATTAATGTATCTTATATATTCATAATAGATACATAATGCATCTCTAAGATTCATTCATAATGAATCCATCACATTCAATGCATTAACATTAGTCTTCTATACATTGTATATACAGGTGTATTCATCAATAATTAGTCACCATCTAATTGATGTACATGTATCTTACTTAATGAGATGAATCTAGTATAATCATGCATAAGCCACATTAAGCCATATTTAGAAAAAATTCTTACACAATCTTCATAACCAAACAAAGGCAAACGCCCGCGAATCTGTGTTAAATTAGGTTTTGATGGCATGTTGCCTTTAGGGAGTGGAATCAAGTGAAATTTCTCGCTTGCAACGTTGAATGCCACTAGAACTTTTTCCCCGGGAGATTTCATGCCGATCCAATGAATCACGCTATTGACATAAACACCTTGACTTTTGAACATATAGGGATAGGGAGGTACATACCCAATCTTTCGCCATAGAAGATTACCAGATTTGAGTTCATCATTAGGTTCTCTTGTGACTTTTACTGTGAGTACTTGACATTGCATGTCATATAAACTTGTCGTGTTCATGCCGTGTTGCGTTCCAAATATATGCAACACTTTGTATTCCTTGGAAGAAGAATCAAAACCTAAAGAAAAACAAGAATAGGGTACATTAAAAAAAAGAATTATATTTTACATACAACTCAATTTGATTGGTTGGTGATACTGTCACAATATCCCATGCGCTCGGATTACAAACATACACTTGAGTGCCATTGAAGAAACATATGACACCATTAATAGATTCCGAAACATAGCACTGACAAGGGCTATTATTGCTTCCCTTGTCACATCCAGGCAGCGATAAGACTCGAACCGACTCTCCTCCACCCAGGCTAGAAGAGTAAAAATAGTGTCTCGAGCCATCGAAATTCGAGAAAGAGAGAAGGACTCGGCCACCGCCGCGCCGAGCATAAGAGCAAGTCAAGTGTGTGTATGCAAAAGATGAGTTGTCTATGATAGATTGCCATGGTTTGGAGATGGATCTGAATCTCAAGAGAGACTTCACAGGGAGTCTTGAAAGGATCTCTGAGACTATCTCTTGTTGGAATGAGACTCCAACTCCAACTAAGACCCCATTGTTGGAGCTTTTTGAAGCTTTTTTTGATTCACTTTTGTTGTTCTTCTGCTTTCTGATCTGTTTTTTGCCCATTGGCTTTTAGGTTTTGTGAATAGGGTTGAGGCAGCTTATATATAGATAATGTTTTTTGGTTTTCTAGGGTTTGTAAATCACGATTTTTTCCTTGCGGCTCACGAAACGTAGTACGAGTTATCCAAACTAGTGTTTGGGACATATTTTTTTGAATTGTTTTTGTCTTTAGTATTTTTTTTTTTTTAAATAAGTAAATTTTTTTATTTTTTCGTCCCTTTTTTTTTTTTTGATGAATTTAAAAATAAAAAAATAATAAAAATTTTTAAAAAATTAACAAAGCCAAAATAAGCAAAGAAAATCCACTATTTTTTACTTACTTGTTTTTTCTGAATTTTTTTTGTAATCTTGTAATTTTTTTTTAATTTTCTGGCTTATCTTGTCAAGCATAATTTAGAAGCTTAAATTTTTTGAAAAATTTAACAAAAAATTCACTAAAGATAAAAATAAGCCAAAAAATTGTCACCAAATAAGCTAAATTGGTTTTTTTAATAAAGTTTTTGATTTTTTACAAAAAAAATATAAAAAATAAAGAAAATAAATTAACTTTTTGTAATAGTTTTTTTTTTTTTTAATTTTTTGACTATTTGCACCTAAGGCCTCGTTTGGGAACATGCTAATTTAGTAACTTTTTGGCTATTTGGCTAAAATATGAGCTAAAAAAAACTAGTATGTTTGGGATGACTTTTTGGCTTTTTACGAAAAGATGTACAAAAAGTAGAGAGAAAAGAGAATCTTTGACTTTTTTGTATGGATTGTTGGCTTTTTGGCTAATTTAACTTTTTAATTTTTTGGCTAAAAAGTTTGGTTGCCAAACGAGGCCTAAGTCAGGAGTTGGATTAACCGCCCTGTAGAAGCCGAATGAGTGGCACGTGACTTTGTTTTATGGCCTGGCCTGCATAAGAAAGGACACATTAACTGTGCTTCATTTGAAATAGGCCGTTCCAATATTGTTGGGTTTGGCTAGGTGTGGTTTCTTTGAGTTGGTTGTTGGGTTGTATTATGTGATTAATGGGTTGGGCTAAGTGTGATTTTTTAGAGTTGTTGGATTTGTACATATATAATTGTTCATGTTTGCTATTAATCCAATCGATTGACAAAAAAAAAACACTGGTTGTGGATGAAATTTGGTTTATTGTTGAATTATTGAGGGAATTCAACTCTAAACAAAAAATAGCCATCATTTAAACCTTGCCTAATCAAGCATTTATTTTAAATTCTTGTTGGCAAGTACTCTTAGATGTACTAGTGATGATATACACGTGCGTTATACATGATATTTGTAATTATATTTTTAAAATAGAAAACTTTATAATAATATAAAAGAAATACACATTAGGAA
Source organism: Camellia japonica (assembly GCA_030407325.1). Classification (NCBI taxonomy): domain Eukaryota; kingdom Viridiplantae; phylum Streptophyta; class Magnoliopsida; order Ericales; family Theaceae; genus Camellia; species Camellia japonica. The sequence continues at coordinate 6,077,785 of JAPPVO010000014.1, read as the reverse complement.
AATAGTATTTCATAGTAAATTTATAAACTATGTGAATTTATCAACAAAATACAAAAATAATATTTCGTAGGATGAGAAAAGTGAGAGATTCGATATTAGAAAGCTGTAAAATCATTAATATAAAGTAAATTGATGATGTACAAATTGATTTGGCCGATGAATAACTAAACAGAAATTGTAAAAAAGAAGAAATTTAAACCCAGAATTGATCAAGAATCTTGATAAATAATTTAGATTCAATTCTTAAATGATGGGTCTTACTTCTAAAATAAATCTCAACCACACATGTATTTTCTAGATAAATTTCCAGTAAAATTTTTTAGTTTGTAGAAGTCCTCCTAATAAAGATAAGGGATACTTACGTGTAGGTCCTAATAAGTGGACTTATTGTCTAATAGGTCATATGAAAAAAATTTGTCATAAAAAAGTCACTAATTGTAAGTTTTAGCGACAATTTATAAAAATCATGACAAAAAAAGTCACTAATTGTCAATTTTTAGCGACGTATGTAAAAAATTGTCACAAAAAAATTTATTTTTAACGGCAATTTTACCAAGACTTTATTCAATAAGCTTTGATGGGAATTAAGTCTAACTATTAGGACATATTGGTAGTTTACATAAGTAAAAGTTGTATATGTGAAAAACAATGAAAAACTTACACCTTATATGGAAGATAAAGTGTCTCTCAATAAATAGATGTGTCTATTTAATTTAATTTTGTAATGATTTGTAGGAGTATGACCATTCGGTCTACACAAAAATTACTAATTTTTAAAATTAGGGTCGAGTTTAAATTTGAGAGAATTTGACGGTTTTGTGGGGCTAACCAAAAGCTTTGTTTTGATGATTCGAATTGTTTATTTTGTAGAACCCTCAATATATATCATTCATAGAAAAAATTAGATTGATCTGATAAGCATAATATATATATATATATATATATATTTATTTATTTATTTATCACATGTCTTTGAAAAAATAGACGACAAATTTATTTTTAAAAATAAACTATTTTTTTGAGACAATCACAATAAAATTTACACTGAGGATCTTACAAAATGAACAATTTGAATCATTAAAACATAACTTATAGTGAGCCTCACGAGCTTGTCAAATTCTATCAAGTTTATAATTGAATTTAAATTTGAATTTTTGAAAAACTTAACCATAAAATTACGTATTATTATATGGAAAATGCTGGAGATCCACAATTTTATATCTACAAATTCAATTATAATAATGTGGCAAGACAATTGAACACTATATCTACCACTATAATTAAGTGTGACAAATTAAAAATTAACGTATATTAGCATCAATTATGCCACATCATTATGGATTAGATTAGATTTTTTTTAAGAGTTTCAATATTATTATTATTATTATTATTATTATTATTATATGAAGTTCTCTAACAAATGAAAACTGTAAAACGACTATTCATAAAAATTCAGAAGTCTTAGTGTCTGTTCGAATATGGTGCCTGTGACTGTTGCTATATAGTGCATTTTTAGGAGCAATGCGTTGAGAAGGGTATTTTGAGAATATGAAAAAATGAAAAACAAGTGAGAGATTTTTTGAAAATATGAAAAAATAGAAAACAAGTGAGAGTGTTCACACTTTTAAAATAGTAATAGATTAAAAATAATTAAATAAAGAAAGCATAAATATTTAGGAAAATTGGTCTAATATCCCTCTCAAACTTTTAGTAATAGGAGAGGTCCACAATAAAAAATTTTGTAGTCTAAGGTTCCTCGCCCACACCCATATATAACACCCACGTTCTAATTCTCTCTCCTCTCTCTTCTTGCACCAAACAACCTCTCTCCCTCCTCTTCGTTTGCAACATTGTTTGGAGCTTTATCGGCGTTGACGACGATGGAGGAATTCGAAGTTCCGGAATCATCACTTTCCAGAAGCTTTCTCGTTGCGATCGTCTTCTTCTCGAGCCAAACCCTCAATTGATCACTCTTCTCTCTATATTCTCTCTCCAAAAGTACCACTAAATCTAGAGGAAAACATGGTGGCGATGGCGCCGTGGTAGCCCCAGGAGGAAGGGTTTAGAGAGATCTGTGGGTTACTTGAATAACAGATATCTTCGACTTCTGATGAGTCTCAGATTTGGCAACAACTCCAGCACTACTCTCAGTACCCTGATTTCAATAACTACCTCGTTTTTATCCTCGCCCGTGCTGAGATATGGTACCTCCCATTCTTGATTCTTCTTCTTCGCTTTCTTGAGAAAATATTTTTGATTATTTGTTGCGTTGATTGGATTGATTTCTTGACTGGTTATCAATTGTGTTTGAACCCTCCAAAGTGTTAATTTTTTTTTGTTAGATTAACTTAGGTTAGTGTTTATTGGATGATGGGGTTTCTGGTTATTAAAGTTTCTTATTGATTGAGTAATGATGTTACTGGATTGGGTTTCTTCAATTGATCATAATAGCATCAATTTCTATGGTTTAGTTAAAATTTCTCTGATTTGATTAAAATAATTTTCTCTAGTTTAAAATCATTGTGCTAAAATTTCTTTGGTTTAGTTAAAACAATTTTTTCTTGTTTAAAATTATGAACAAACATAGAGAAATTTGTAATATTTGGTTCATTTTTTAGAACTTGTTTTTTGATTTTTTTTTTTTTTTTTGGGTTGAAAAATCAGTAACTAGTTTGAGGTTCTTTATTTTGTTAATGTTGAGGTTCTTTCTCTGGGAAGAAATTCTCTAGGAAGAAATTTCCTGAATTTCTTTGGAATTTCTCTTGAGAGAATTTCTTTAGGAAATTTCTAGAATTTCTCTAAAGAGAATTTCTCTAATTTCTCTAAGAAGTCCAGAGAAATTCTCTGGATTGAATTTTCTCTAAATTGATGTTGAGGGACCTTAGACATTATGAAAATATTGGATGTCCTTTATGTTATAAAATTTTCATATCAAAGACCCTAAAAAAAAATACCTAAATATTTTTCAGCAATTTCAAAATACATTTTTATGTTATTTCATATCTTTTTATTTTAATAACATTTTTCACAATTTGTTGCGAAATGCTTTTTAGACAAGTCTTAATATTAAATAATGTTCCTTGGACACTTTTATCATTTTCTATTATTTTAGGGTGCTGCTAATAACCCTACAGTTTTCTTTGGAACCCTCACTACTTTAGCCTCTTTATTTCTCCTCCCTCTTTTATTTTAATTTATTTTTAATCCCAATGATCATTTTTTGGACCCCCATGCTTGTAACCCCATTCCTCCAATAGCCTCTTACCATCACCTCCGCCCATCCACCCATTAATTGCAAGTTTGCAAACAAAGGGTGTTGGCTAGCTAGTGGTAGTTGGGGATTGGGGTGGGGTAGGGTAGGGTTGGGATTTGAAAAGTTAGGAATGTGAATAAAATGAAATTTTATAGGGTAATTTTATTTACACGTTATCAAACATTTCAGTTAGGATTGTTCGCGGATCGATTTTGTGCGGTTTGCGGTTTAATTTTGACCCACTCGCATATATGCAGTTTGGGAAAAAGTCAACCCGTAACCGCCCGCAGTGCGGTTTGCGGTTTGTGCGGATAGGGTTTGCGGATGTGTGGGCGGTTTGCAGTTTACACTTTTTAAAAAAAAAATTAATTTTTGAGTTTTTTTTTTCCCATCGAATTTAGGCATCAAATTCATTTTCTATATTTGTGATCATTTGACAACAATTTTTTGATGAGTTTACAAATAAAAATTGAATATCAATGCATTAAATGAAAATACCCAAAACAAAGAGACCTACACTAGCATTTTTGCCATGAAAAAATGTATATCAATGCATTAAAAAATGTACATCAATGCATTAAAGGTTGTACTCAATTAGAATTGCCAGTTCAGTAATCAATAATCAAACTAGAAGTTCCATCGACCACCAGAAGGAAAATTTTATTAGGAAAAAGTGGATGAGTCACCAATGAAAATCATATAAGAAACCAAGTTTAAGACTTGATAATTCTACGGCATTAAGAAAGTTGAGAAATACTTAAAAATAAGGATCCTAGTGTCATAGAGAACATAATGGTGCTTTTGTTAAAGTTACAAAGTTGGTATAATAATAATAATAATAATAATAATTAAAGTGCGGGCGGTTTTTGCCGGTTGCGGGTTTAACCCGCGACCCGCCCGCAACCCGCAAATTTGTCATATTTCAAACCGTATCCGCCCACATTATGTTTGCGAAACCGCCCATTTATATACGGGTTTGGCAAATTGAGCGGTTCGGATAAACCGTTGCCCACCCCTAATTTCAGTACACATCATTTTCTTCAAACACACCATACGCATTTTCAATTCTTTGATTTCTTCTCACTTCACACCATTAATTTTCAAAAAATCCTAAACTACTCCCATCTTTCTCAACTCTTTATTCTAAACCTAACCTAACCTTAACCATAATCGCCACCGTTGCTACCTCCCAACCCTATCGCTTAATTGCCACAATTTCCACTACTCTCATTCTTTTCCCATTACCTCCCTCTCCAAACCGTAATGCCACAGGCTCGCGACCACCACTATCGCACCCTTTCTTCTTCTTCTTCGTCTTTCCTCTCTCTTTAGCCATCACAATTCATTTCCCACCATCGTGATTCATTCTAGTTTAGGGTTTTCAGATCTTCGTCAATGGTGGAGAAGGTGGCATGAGTTACAACAAGAAAAGATGGCCTGGGGTGCGGTTGTCGACGAAGGAGTGGCGCAAGGATGCGAGGTTTGAGATCAATTGGGTTCTTCACATATTAGATCTGAGGGCAACAACGGAGGTGAGCACTGGTAGAGAGGAAGGAGAAGAAGAAAGAAGAGGAAGAAGAAGAGAGGTTGTGGTTGTACCGGTGCCGGTGTTGATCGTAATGGTGGTGGCTAGCGTGATGTGTGAATGAGTGAGTTTTTGGGTTAGGTCTAAAAGAGTAATTTAGCTAAAGGTTACAATAGGAATTGAAAGAAAAAAAAAAATAGTAAATGGTGGGGTAATTCTATTTCCACACATCATTTACTCTCTGTGCACACACTTAATGAATTAATTTTTTCTTATAATTTTACCACTAAACAAAATGACTAATATGGATATCAATACACATATCAATCCTTAAAACTAAATTTTCCTAGTATACATCTTTTATATGGAAACTCTCAATACACATTTTCTTTTCAAAAAATACACATATCAGATTTAGGTCTCGTTTGTCAACTATACATTTTAGTCAAAAACGTCACTATAAATTGTCATATCACTCTCTCTGCTTTTTTGCACATCTTTTGGTAAAAAGTTATAAAATTACTAAAATAGTTTGTTCCCAAACAAGGCTTTACTCTTTAATTTTTTGTTTCTTTCTCACTCTCTTTGTTGATCGTTGTTCACTTTACTATTCCTTCATTGTTTCTCATAGATTTGACTGATATTGCTCAAATTTCCACTCCTTATCCGTTGTTTCATTACACCCCACTATTATTATTGATTTGTATGATGGAGGATTTGCAAAACAATGCATGTTTAGATGTTAAAAAGAAAAAAGAAAAAAAAAAAAAAAAAAAAGAAGAAGAAGAAGGAAAAAAAAAGAGAAGGGATTGTTAATAAAAAATTAGGCAACGGATAGGTGAGTTTTTTTGGTTTGGAAGTATTTTTTTTCATTGTCACAATTATTATTCTAAAAATCAGTTCTGAAACTGTTGCACCTATACGAGAATTAACTTTTGAAAACATTTCATATATTCGAAAACCAACTTAAAAAATAGTTATATGTTGAAAATATATATTTGGTTCGGAAGTACAGAATCAAAAACTATTTTTTGATTCAGTTGTTGATTATCGAATTTATTTAATACATTTAGATAACCAGTACCAAATTATTTCCGTCCTGTTGCTAGTTAATATTGAACGAATAATGAAAATAGTATAACAATAACTTACACTTAGTTTGTTTTTGATTTTTGAAAAATAATTTTTGGAAATTTCAATCCATATTCTTTTGTTTAGTGAACATTTTTAATATTCCAATTATTGTTTTTAGATTCACTTAATTTAGATACACTTAAAAAGCATATAAAAATATAAAAATCCAGTACACTTTTTTTTTGTATTTATTATTTTTTTTAAAGATTTTTGGCAAATAATTTACTTTTTAAATGTATCTAAATTAAGTGGCTCTAAAAGTAAAAGGTTGATTAAATATGTAAAAAGTTTACTAAAAAAAAAGATTTTAAAATTAACAAAAATATTTTTGAAAACTTAAAACTAAGCAGAGTAATTGTTTTTGAAGAATAATAGTAAAATAATACAAAAAATTATTGATATAATATTTTATTTTATTTTTGCATACCTTAGTAAATATGGTTGGAAAATTGCTGGAGTGTGTCGAAAAAATGTCATGTGTGTAGGGCACGATTTAGGTTTTGACATAGGCTGAGAGGTGTGGTGGGAGTTTGTATTTTATGTGGTGTGTGTACATAATAATGGAGAGCAATTTGAAGAAATGACTTTAAATCTTTGTGTACTGACTCCTAATCGAATTGTTTGGGATTCTACGAATAGTGGCTAAATTGGCGTATTACCAAATCACAGCCCTATTGTCACAGCTGTAGATATAGGTATTTTGAGAATATGCCTTAACAATCAATGGTTAACGATGGCTCTGATGGGTGGTTTTGTTAGAATAGGCAATACTGAGATCACTGTTTTAGTAAATGATGCGGAGAAGAGTAGTGACATTGATCCACAAGAAGCTCAGCAAACTCTTGAAATAGCAGAAGCTAATTTGAAGAAAGCGGAAGGTAAGAGACAAATAATTGAGGCAAATCTAGCTCTTAGACGAGCAAGGACAATGTGTTGAAATTTTTGTACACATTGGCTTCGTTTGGAAAGTGGGTCGGCTTTTTAGCTTTTTGGCCATTTTAGCTTGGGGTTAAAAAGCCTTGTTTGAAAAGAGCTTTTTAGTTTTTTTGACTTTTTGTGAGAGAAAGAATGTAATGATTATGGGTTGGATGTAACGTTTTGTCTAATTGGCCTAAAAAGCCTATTTTGTCTTTTTGTGACTAAAATAACCTCAAACCCAATCCAACCCAACCTAACCTAACCCTTCTTCCGAAACGAAGCCATTATATGTTATGGATATATTTGGAATATTTTGTGTGTGAAATGAATAAAACAAAAGATAAAAACAAATTCATTAAGTATGTGCACTGAGAAAAATGTTCACAAAGTGTAAATAGTGCGTGAAAATAGAATTACTCTAAATGGTGCACACTGAGAGAGTTTGAGTGTGTACATAGAATTACTCAATTTTATATTAAAATAATATTGTAATAAAAAAAATGGAAAGTGTAAGGACCCCCCCCAAAAAAAATGTGAGAACACCTTCATTTTATCTAAAAATTTAGGAAACTATGGATTTGTTAATAAAACTTTCAAGGACAGACTTTGGACCTTTTGGAACTTCGAATTTCTCGTTGTCCATGGAAAGTTGAGGTTCCTGTAACCCTCAGTTTGTTGAGAGACGTCGAAAGTCTGTTTGGGATTACGTTTAGGAAGTTCAGCAAGAGCTTTCACTATCCCTTCAATTTGAAAGAGAGAAAAACTGAAATGAGCATTGAAATCGGAATAGATTGTAAAATAGTAGAAAATGGATTTGTTCGAGTGTGTGAATAAAATATAAAATTTAAATATATTGATCGCACATAAAATTATAAATTATACTATTTTAAATCAATCAAAACTTATATTTTTGTTCATACACTTTAATAGTGTATGAATAAAATCATATTAAGTTTTAGCCACCACAAACTTATGACACGTCAAATGGTTGGTGATGTTTAGAATGCGCAACTGCTGATAGAGCAGTTCATCATTATGCTAAGTATTGCAATTAATGAGGATTTAATCAAAATATTAAAAACCCTAATTATTAATTTTTTGTAATGCTTTATTTTTTCCTTAAAAAATATTGATATTTAATTTATTCCAAAAAAAAACTGTTAGTAGTTGTTGAATCAATCTATCTTTTTAATTTATCAAATCATCAAAAACTCATGATGTTTAAACTACCACGTTGATAATCAAAGATGACCCACGTGACTTGGATATGACTTTGTCAAACTTTGCTATGCTAATTTTGGATCAGTATGGGATATTTCTTATGAGTCAAAACTCCGCTCCTTACCGACTTGATAACTTGATATATCTTTTAAAAATATTTTGGAAGAAGTTTTAATAGTTTTAATAGGGTATTGGTTCTATTGTGATAGTGATGTTCGTGTCTTTTCTTTTTTTTTTTTTGACTTTTCATGTCATTAGAGTTCATTGATTTAGAGGGATATATCATTATTGTATATCTTTCTCTCTTTTGTTTTGATTAAATTTAAATGGGACCATGTTTTCAATTCTCACTTATTTGATTTCTTGTATTTTTCACTTCAATTTCAACAAGTTATTTATAACTTTTTATTTTTAAACTTTATGTTAAAAAGGATAAAAATAACTTAAATAATCTAATTATTTAAAATTGAAGGAGTAATAATTTTTTTATTTTTTATTATCAACTTTTAATTCTATCAATAAATTGTGGCCCCTTGGTGACCAATATCTTAAATTGAAACTCTTATTTTCCTTTATGAAAAATTCACTAAAGAGGGCATAACTAAAATGTGGGCCTGTCTTTAATGAGATCGGAAAAGAAATTAATTAGCTTGAATATTTCATCATTGAAAAAAGAGAAAAAAATAAAATTAAAGTGTGGGTCCTACCCAACCATGCTTGAAAAAAACATGCCACGTGATTGGTGCTGTCTGCCTGGATCTACGTTGATCACATGTATGAGGGGAACACCACTTGAACAAACACATACATACATAATACATTCATAAAATGAGGGGAATTGGAGTAGGCTCATTCATGAACTTCGAGGTTTATTTCACAATCACATTCAAGTGTGGGGCCCCTTTTATGCATTATTGGACTGGGGCTTTCTTTGTTACCCACTCCCTATTGTCCACACGTCTCTCTAATTATTATTATTATTTTTTTGTTTTTTGCTTTTTATTATTTTTTGATAAGATTACTAGGTTTGACACATTAAAAGGATCTTACATTGTTGGAAGTTTGGCATTGAATGGGCATTATTGTTGTTGTAAAAAGACAACTTTGTCCTCCTTGTGTAGCCACCAAATTGACTTGATTTTGGGCATGTGAGAAAGTTAAAGAGGCTAGTTAATGTTCTCTCAAGTTGGATGATAAATTTGAGAGAATCTAAATTTTTATATTTACTTAAGGTCTTGTTAATATACATTTTTAGGATATATGTTAAGAATGTAATAAATAATTCCAACAATTTTCACTTGTATGAGGAAGATAAATAAAAATGAAAATAAATTTGATATTTTAAAACTTTTCATTTACATGGACAAAAATAACCCCATTTGTGTGTAATATTGTGGTGTTAGACCAAAAAATAAAACTACAACGCAGTGTTCTGTTTTTTAGCAGTGCTAACACAGTGAAAGCCCCTCAAAATAGTTGTTTTGCAAAATAAAACTTTCTATTTGCAAAATGTTTGTATTTGGCTGTTTTAAAAATTAAAAATTAGTTGATAAAAAAATAAATATAAAAAATGATATTTTAGAAATTATTTGTTTCTTAGAAAAAGAAAATTATATAAAAATAATGAGTTTTTATTATTTTTTTTATCAAACTATTTTTTTTTTCTAAAAAATTAATTATAAAAATTCAACCAAATTCATTGTGTGTTTTAACAAACCCAAATCAAGATTGCATAAAAAAAAAAAAACAAAAAAAATAAAGAAAACTAACACAACCAATAACAAATGATAATTATCTGATTTCATCTGAACGAGTTATGGGTTCGAGATTTTAATAGCTCTTTGGGTGCCCATTCATTAGTGTACCTATACATAATTTATACATATATATATATATATATATATTGTGGGGCATATTTGTTACTGACAGCATTTGGCTGAGGTGTTGCTGACGTGTCAGCTAGAGTGCCACGTGGTTTAGTCATGTGCAAGATGATCTCGACTAGGTCGTGATTATCTTTAGAGATATCGGAATCCGAGATGAGCGGACAAGGGACAAGAGTCCTAGAATGAGGGAGGACCTCAGTCTGGATAAAAATAAAACTCTTAAGGAGTTTATCTCTATCTAGCTGAGAGTCCAAGATGAGCATTGAGCCTAAGTCCATTAAAGTTAGGCTTCTACAAGGATCAGGATAGTGCTAGCTATAAAAGTAAGGCACCCTTGTGGGTCTAAGGTATGCTTTTTATGCTCTGTTTAGTGAGTTAACCACTATTGGCTATCTTTGAGATAAGTACTGATTTGATCGTCGGAATGCCCTCGGGTGGACGAACCACAGCCGAATTCTTATCTTTCTGTAACAGGTTGTTCGGGCTTAAATCTATTCTACCGGTGCTCTTCTACTGAGTTTCCTTGTTTGGTTGTCTGATCAAAAATCAACACCTACAATTTGGCGCCATCTGTGGGAAACATAAGGAGAATAGATGGCCAACGACGGGCAGAAAGAGAAGATTGGGGACGATATCCTTAGTGGGAGTGGAAAAAACGCCGATCCTAATGTAGAAGAGAAGAATTATAATGAAGAACCTCAGGATTCTGATCCCGAGGAAAAGGACGTTGGCCAAGAGGGAGACGTACCAAAGAAAGCAGGCCGATGTGAGTATTACAACGAAAGCAACCTCTAGGTATGGAAAGATAGGTGCCTAAGGAGGGATGGTGAGATGAAGGGAATGGAAAATAAGTTGGCAGACCTACAATTGTTTGTCAACTTCATGATGCAGAACAATGTCATGCAACCACTGTTTCTATTAACAGACACGTTGATTCCAACAGCCAAGAACGACGCCCAGAAAGGGGGATAGAAAACAATTCCAGCAGTCCCTCAGCACGACAAGGTGAAAGAACACTCACATCGGCCTTCACGAGATGCCGGGTGAGCAGAATCAAAAAAATGAGAGTCTTAGGGGACACCTCAGACCAAGGGGACTTATGTCAAAGAACATCGGCATGTTCAAGGGAAGGAACTTTGCTTTGACGCGGTGAATGAAGAGAAGTCCAAGAAGACTCATAACAATGCCGGGAGCAGCGCACCAAAAAGGCTGAAATCCGTTGACAGCTGAGCTCCTGGTCGGACAAAAGAGGATTTGAGGGACTACCTCTAGAGGAAGCGACAGAATGCCGAGGTCACATCTCCAGTCAAACCGAGAACACCATTCTCAATGGCGTTGGATAAGTTCAAGGCCCCAAAAAGATTCCATATGCCGAGGTTCTAGATATATGACGGTAAGTCGGATCCAAACTTTCACGTTGGCTTATATTTGAATTCAATGGCACTGTATATCGAGAACGAACCGTTACTCTGCAAGGTGTTCCCCTCATCCTTTGGAAAAATTGCATCAGATTGGTTTCACAAGCTGCCAAAAAGAACTGTGAAGAGTTGAAAAGGCCTGGCCGAGATATTTGTGGCCAGGTTTGTTACAAACAAATTACAGCCGTTGATGGTAGAGTCCCTAATGGCTCTAAAAATTGGCGAGGATGAAAGCCTCAGGGCTTATGCCAAAAGGTATTACGAGGTATTCAACTGAATACTAGGATGCAACCAAGAGTTAGCGGTCGTGTCTTTTAAGAACGACTTGGAGGATGACTACATGCTTCGAAAGTCACTGACAAAGACTCTGCCAAAGAGTATGGAGAAGCTCATGGCCAGGATCGAGAAATATGCGAGAGCAGAAGAGAATACGCCAGGAACAAAGGCGTCAAAGCAAGAGAAAAGGAATGGCTCGCTGAAGCAAGGCCGATGTAATACAAATTTTAATAGACAAGAAACAGGGCTGAGGGCTGCACAGGCAGTCACCACTGTGTTCCGAATCTCGGTTTATAAAGTCCTGGAAAGGATCAGGAACCAGTTGTATTATAGATTACCAGAGAAGATTCCTGGCGAATTTATGGGAAGAAGTTTAGGGAAGCACTATGCCTACCACAATGAAGATGGACACCTGACGCAGGGTTGTAAAGCCCTAAAAGCGCATTTGGAAGATTTGGTAAGACAAGGTCACTTAAGGGATCTAATAGATGAGGCCAGAACAAGAGAATAGCAGGCAAGGCAGCCTCAGGCATCGGCAGCACCATCTCCACCAGTACCACAACCGTAAGGAGACGGACCTCGAGTGATCAATGTGATTCACTCAATGGTTAATGAGAATGAGGTACATGGGGAGACTTAGAGGGTGAAGCACTAACAACATGTGTATCAGGTCCAACAAAAGAGGCTTAAGACAGACGAGTACAAGGGACCAATGTTGTCCTTTATGGAAGCTGACCTGGACATGGTATAGCATCCACACAATGATGCTTTGGTAGTAACCCTCAAGATTGGAGAATGCCAGGTGAGGCACATTCTGATTGACCAAGGCAGCTCTTGTGACATCATGTATGTCAGATGTTACAAGCAGTTCGGCCTTCACCGAGATGATTTGGAGTAGTCCAACAACCTAATGGTCGGGTTCAATGGAACGCCGACATGGCTCCTTGAAGCAATAAATTTGGAGGTACAGGCAAGCACCAAGAAGGTAAGCATAGAGTTCACAGTAATTGACACCCTTTCCCCTTATAATGTTATCTTGAGAAGGCCATGGTTGCACGCAATGAGGGTTGTTCCCTCAACATTGCACCAGCTATTACGGTTCCCAATGGAGTATGGAATTGAGGAGGTCAGAGGGGATCAGGTGCAGGATAAGAATTGCTCCATGGTAGCAATGAAATCCACCTGCAATGTGCGAGAAGCAGAAACAGTAGAGATTGAGGACGAGGACATGGAGGTCCTGGATGACGTTGGCAAAGAGCTGGCCAACAAAAGTGATAAAGCCTTAAAGAAGATCCTGGTCCAACAAGGGGATGAAGAGTGCTTATTCCTTCTCGGCTCAGGCTTGGCCGAGGAGGAGGAGGAGGAGAAGGAGTTAAAGTCATTCTTGCGAGCAAACATAGAGATGTTTGCTTGGACGTTATACGAGATGCCTGGCATTGATCCCGAGGTCACTTGCCATAGAGTAAATGTAGACAGGTAAGCTAAGCCTGTCATTTAGCGAGCAAGGAGGTCGATGTTGGTTTATGTGGAGGCAGTAGAGGAGGAAGTGGACAAATTGTTGAAGGCCAGAGCCATTTGGGAAGTAAACTACCCAACTTGGTTGTCAAACACAGTTGTTGTGAAAAAGAAGAATGAGAAGTGGAGGGTCTACGTGGACTTCACCAGCCTGAATACGGCTTGTCCCAAAGACAGTTTTCCACTCTCCAAGATCGATCAATTAGTGGATGCCACTTCAGGGCATGGAAGGAAGAGCTTTCTGGACGCTTACAGGGGGTACCATCAGATAGCATTGTACCCCCTGATGAGGAGAAGATTGCATTTATCATCCCAAAATGGCTGTATTACTACAGAGTGATACCTTTTGGGTTGAAAAATGCAAGAGCAACTTACTAGAGGTTGGTGACTAAGATGTTCAGACATTTGATTGGCAAAACAGTGGAAGTATACATTGATGACATGATCGTAAAGACCAAAGAACCTAAGAATCACCTAGCCGACTTGAAGGCAGTTTTTTGATATTCTCAGAACATATCGACTCCGACTCAATGCTTCGAAATGCGCATTTGGAGTTGGGTCTGGTAAGTTTCTGGGATACCTAGATACTAAAAGGGGTATTGAGGCAAACCTAGATCAAATCAAGGCCGTCTTTGATTTAGAGAGCCCAACATCAGCAAAACAAGTACAGATGCTGACAAGAAGGGTCGCAGCCCTGAATAGGTTTATAAGCAGAAGTTCAGATAAGTGTAAACCATTTTTCAGTTTATCGAAGAAGACCACATATTTTTTGTGGATAGAGGAGTGCGAAGTCACCTTGGCCGACTTGAAGAAATACCTGACTACAGCTTTAGTTCTATTAAATCCAGTACCTAGAGATGAGCTATTTTTATACTTGGTCGTTTTAGAGCACGCAGTAAGTGCAGTGATAATCAGAGAAGAGAAAGGAGAACAAAGGGCAGTGTACTATGTGAGTAAAACCTTAGCAAGTGTAGAGACCAAGTACTTGCCCCTAGAGAAATTAACACTGGCCTTAGTGATGGCTTCCAAAAAGTTGAATCATTACTTCCAAGCCCACAAGATTGTGGTGTTGACTGAGCACCCCTTAAAGTCTCTAAAGGAGATCTGACAGACAAGGTAGCCAGATGGATAGTGATATTGAGCCAATACGATTTAGAGTTTAGACCCAGAACGACAATCAAAGGCCCAGTTCTGGTCGACTTTGTGGCGAAGTTTATAGCTGGTGCCATTCAACGTCGGGCTCCAGTGAGCCGTGGCTTAGGATGTCCAAGGGAACAAGAAAGACCTAGTTGGGAATGCAAAACCCCACAATAGAGCAGAAGAAAGAAAAAAACTCAAGCCCTGCGATATTTACATCGGTGACTCATTCTGCCTGTTTGTTGATGGAAGTTCAAACCGACAAGGAACGGGGGTAGAAGTGGTGTTGGTATCACCAGATGGGGAATGTTGGAACAGTTTATCCGTTTGGGGTTCAAAGCCTCAAACAAGGAAGCAAAATATGAGGCACTAATCGCAGGATTAAAGTTAGCAGCAGCAATGGAAACCGACGAGATGGTAATCTTCTGTGACTCCCAACTTATTGTGAACCAGACAACAGGCGAGTATGCAGCCCGAGATGAAAGAATAATAGCCTATGTCGAAGAAGTTATTAGACTGCTAGCCTTGTTTCAAGATTGTCGACTACAACAGGTTAGACGAGATGACTACAGCCATGCCGATGCCTTGGCTAACCTGGCTAGTGCAATGAAATCAGGGGAGGCAAGGACAATAATGGTTGATTATTTGTCAGGCGCAAGTGTGGAACCACTAATCATAAAGTATGAAGCAATGTGTGTGGAGATGGGTCCAAGTTGGATGGATGCAATAGTGATGTTTCTTAGGGACGGCGAGTTATCGGATGATCGCAAAGAGGGGCACAAGACCAGACTGAAGTCGGCAAGATTTAGCCTAACAGTAGAAGGACATCTCTACAAAAGGTCTTTTACTGGCCCCCTTTTGAAGTGTGTGCACCCTCCTAGGTTGAAGACTTCTTGTATGAAATATATGAAGGGGCATGTGGCAGCCATACTGGAGGCAAATCACTTGCTCATAGGGCCATCACTTAGGGGTACTGTGGCCCTACATGCAGAAGGATGCTGAAGCCTACGTCAGAAAGTGTGAGAAGTGTCAAAGGTTTGCACCTTTGATACATCAACCAGCAACAGATTTGAACCCAATATCCAGCCCTTGGCCATTTGCCTAGTGGGGCGTAGATCTTGTTGGTCAATTCCCCAAGCAACTGGGCAAAGGAAGTTTCTGTTGGTAGCAACTAATTATTTCACAAAGTGGGTAGAAGCTGAACCCCTTGCGAAGATTCGAGATATTGATGTAAAGAACTTCATATGGAAGAACATCATCACTAGGTTTAGGATCCTAAAGGCAATAATAGTAGATAATGGTACACAATTTGACAATAAGCTAATCAAAAGCTTCTATGCAAAGTACAAAATCAAGAACTACTACTCTACTCCAAGTTTCCCTCAGAGTAATAGTCAGGCAGAAGCATCCAATAAGACTATCTTGGATGGGATCAAAGAGAGGCTGGAAGCAGCAAAGGAAAAATAGGTGAAGGAGTTGCCCAATGTGCTCTGGGCATATCGGACTACGCCGAGAAGATCAACTGAGAATCTCCGTTTGCCATGGCTTATGGCACTGAAGCAGTTATCCCACTAGAAGTCGGCATTCCAGGGATCAGAACCTAGGGAGTGGAAAATGGTACTAATGAGGCATTTCTAGCCCGAGATCTAGACTTACTAGAGGAAAAAAGAGAGAGAACAACAATTTGGCTAGGGGCATACCAGCAACAACTTGCTAGGGCTTACAACAAGAAGGTCAACCCAAGAAAGTTCAAAGTGGGGGACCTTGTGCTGAGGAAAGTGGTCGGTTACAAGAAGGATCCTAAGGAGGGCAAGTTAGGCCCAAATTGGGAGGGGCCTTATAGAATCATTTCGGTTGCGGGCAATGGGGCATATCGGCTTGAGGACAGAGATGGTAAAGAGTTGCCAAGACCCTAGAACACTTGCAACTTGAAGTTTTTCTATCATTAGATTTTTGTTTTTTCGAAGTTTATGTCATAATTTTGTTAGCCGAGGTAGTAATAAAATTTTAATTTGATGAATTTGAAATTTGTGTAAAAAGACTAATCAATCCCATGGCAATGTTTCTAAAGTGAAACATGACGAATAACTTAGACTTATTATATGGTAGAGTTGAATTATACTTGCATATAATAGAGTTGAACTAAGTTGGCAATATTTCTAAATGAAACATGATGAATAACTTAGATTTATTATATGACAGAGTTGAATTATACTTGCATATGATAGAGTTGAACTAAGTTGGCGATGTTTCTGAATGAAACATGACGAATAACTTAGACTCATTATATGACAGTGTTGAATTATACTTGCATGTAATGGAGTTGAACTAAGTTGAATTAACCTGGACTTGCCATGTCGGCAGAGTCAAACTCAGAATGGAACTAAGTGCATTTCAGTTAGATTAATAGAAAAACCAAGGTTGAGAACCTCGGCTAGTCTTTGTTTGAATCTGACTTCGGCGAAAGACCATAGACACATGCTTAATGCGAACTTAAGCGAAACTTAGGTTCACATTCGGGGGCAGGGAGTAGGAATGATAAATAAACCTGAGAGCTTGGCACTTGTCGAAATTTTTAGAATGGACTTAACACTTGTTGAAATTTTAGAAACATTTACAAGTTAGAGTTGGCTGAGGTACTTATGAATGAAGTGCCCGAGATACATATTACCCGAGATAACCAACCAGGGTATCTAGGCTTGGAAAGGGTGAAGTCTTGAAAAAACATAGCATATGAAGGTAAAAAAGCAATACTGAATAACACTTTTAAAAATACTTAGGTATTTTTAAAGTGTTAGCCGAGGTATGCCAATGGTTGGCCGAGGAAAACATTCAAGGTTTATATGCGAGATATTACATCCCCAAGTTACTATACAGTTAAGGTATACAAAAATATTATAAGTATGAAAACAGTAAACTTGCATAGAAGAGAAGAAGTCATACATTCAACACTTGGAAGAAAAAATAGGACTTGCATTCAGAAATGAAACTTGTTTAGATACAAAAAAACACTTCAGCTTGGCATAAGAGATTACTTGTTCATCTACAAAGACAAAAGAAGGCACATCGGCCAAATTGAAACTTAAAATTGTTCGAGCAGAATAAAGGTACAACTTAAGGAAGAAATAGTGCAAAATAAAGAAACAATATCCTAAGCACTAGGATTGGTCTGAGATTGCTCAACCTCGGCTGTTGGAGTTGTATCAACCTTAGTTGGCCACATTGCATTCTTCTCCGTCACTATCTCGGTATCTATTTCAAGCAAAATTTGATCCAAACTCTTTTCAGCACATTGGACCTCGGCCCCAGAAGTGGTTAGTTTAAGAGAGACGCCCTTGGAAGCCAAGTCATCCTCTTCATCTTGAGTTAAGTCTAGGACTTGCTCATTTAGGGTGGGGGACTTGGCATCAGTGGTAGCCTCCTCCTCTTCATCAGCATCACCATCCTCGGCATCATCCTCGTCGGCTTATTCGCTAGAGTCCTTGGGCTCTGGAGGGAAAGGCACTTGAAGTTAATTGATGTCTTGGACCTAGGAGTCCATTGGGACAGATAACTTATTGAGCGCTGCCGTCCAACCAAGGTAATAACCTCGGTTGCAAGCCAGGTTGACTTGCTCTTTGCACTGGTTACGGACGGCGGCTTGCCTATCTTTGTAAGCCTTTTTATCGGCCGCCTTGACCTCGGCCTCCTTTGAGTTAATGAAGCTTAGCCTCTAAATCAGCTGCCTTGGCCTTGGCTGCCTCAAGATCGGCTATGGTGGCCTCGACTACAACATCAGATATTTTTGTTTTTTCCTCGGCTAAGTTCTGAGCAGCCTTGCAAGCCTTGGCTTGATCCAGCAGAGCATGATTGTTGGACTCAACATGATTGAGTGAGGAAAGGAGTTTGGCAGCCTCTCGAGTTTTCTTTGCCAACTCCTTCCTTGTCATCTCTGTTTTGACCGCGTATGAATGCGCATACTGGATGGCCTGCAAGGATCGAAACAGATTAGAAAAATTTGACAAAGTGTTGAAAAATCTTAAAAGGGTAAACAAGGTGACTTACCAAGACTGAGTGTTGCATCATCAGGCCGAAGTTCTTTTACTCGTGAAGATCGGCCGTATGATTCATGTCCTCGGGAAGGAGAACGACCGTTGACAAGGTGGCACCGACCTCCACATTCTAGATCGCGCTGTCACCGGCCATCAAGGGTCTGTCTCCCACCATGACCTCGGGTGCCCAGATCATGTTACGGGAAAAGCTGCTGCCTTCGGGATGGTTGGACCTCAGCTTTTTAGCCGGTGGGGCGTCGAGCGATAAGGCCTCGGCTGGCCTCTTGTCGGTAGAAGGAGTGCTCTTTTCAGCCTCGGCCAGTTTGGAGATTGGTACAGTGTCCTCAGAATCAATTTGAGTCACTGTAGCCTTGGCCTTAGCCTTCTTGACCCTCTTTGGCTTAGGCTTGGATTGAGAAAGAGAAGATGAGGACTGCACAGTCACTACACCTGGAATGTTGGCTAGAAGGTCCTCAATAACTGCTAGTTTGTGGCCCATTTCGTTGACAGGGGAAGCAACTGTTACTTTGGTGCCGAAGTGTATTGCTGGAAGGGTAGTTGAGGGATTGGTTGGATCGTAAGCCGATGCCTCAGAATCTTGACGTTTGTTGCTGCGAGTTCTGCCGGCAGGAGCAGAAATTAGAGCTCGGCGTTGGCGTTGGAGCTGGGATGGAGGATTTAGTTGAGGGGCAGAAGTAGATAGTTTCTCAGCTGGGTTAGAGGTGGAGGCCTGATCTGGCCTTGGAGATGAAGTTGTTGGTGGAGTTGTGGCGGAATGAGGGGTCTTACTTCAACGTGGAATGTCGAGCAGGGTCGACTTGTATGTTGGTATGTAATTCAATAGAAAAGGGGCCTTGCGTTTCTACACAGAGAGATCTAAGAGTTTCTTTAGATCTCGACTAGGGACGAATGATTGCTGAAATCCCTTGGCTAGCTAAGGAAAAACTACAAGAAACAAAGGGCAAACATTAGTAAAGATGAGTGAGTTGGCAAGCTTTAACCAAAACGAAGTTACAGTAGAATGACTCATTCTTACCATCACCCTCTTTAAAAACTATTCGGCTCAGAGGATAGAGATGAAGATCGTCATCAGGTGCAAACTCCCAATTGCCCGAGACGATAAAGTAATTATCTCCAGTATCCTTGTTGGAGTTGGGGAGGTCGACTATTAGTTTGAAGGCGGTAGATCTAGGCTTAAGGTAGTATATGTAGCCTTTTTCAGACTTAAGGCCACACATGGTATAGCAGAATTGAATGTCGGCTAGAGTGATCCTAGTTTTTTCTCGGTGTGCTAGTTTTATTATGCCATTGATAACCCTATATGAGTTTATGGCCAGTTGCATTGGGTTAAACTTGTAATAATGAAGGATTTCTCGGAAAAGAGTGTCTAGAGGGAACCGGAGTCCACACTCTATGAAAGCAACTACTAGGAAGGGCATGAAGTCCCTATCAGGTATGATAGAGTCCTCTTCTCCAGCCAATCTGAGTTAAACATTGGTTGGAATGGAGAACTCTCGACGGAAATACTCTATTTTTTCTGAGGTGTCCACTCTTCACCTGAACATACCCATAATGTCGGCTAGAGAAGATTGGTGTGAAATTTCGAGAAAGAATGTTTGGTATGGGTTTAAAGACCTCAGCTTAATCCTACTCAGGCACTAGTGCAAGGGTTCTTCAAATCTAAGATGGTTTTTGTTTCGATTTTCCTAAAGAACAAAGTTCTTAAGCAAATCCCAAACCTAGGAACTACAGGCACAGGGATTGAAGGCAAAAATCTAGAAATACAATACGAAAAATAGAAAAAAGAGCATGATTCAGAAATCAAGAAAGCAACATTTTTTCAAGAAACACTGAATGGGTGTGTGCGAATGTGCAAAGGCCAAGAACAGTGGCAAAAATTATTAAAGCTTCAAACCTATGAGCACTATGTACGTGTGTGCGAGAATCACGAACCGTGTAAATAGACACAAGGACATATTGAACAGCATGAATCACAGACAGATACGAGATTCAAAATACAACTGGGATTCAAGAACAAAAACTGATTTGCAATGGTGACAAATAGCATGTAAACATATAACAGCTTTAAAATGTATCAAGAGAATAGTGAAAGACTGAAAGTGGCTTACCGAGGAAACAAACGTCGGGATGAGTATCGCCGGAGTCAGACGACATAAATGGTCGCAAACAGATGATGAAAAGGTCGCCGGAGGAGGTAATCAGAACAGTTGCAGAGCTTGAAAGCTTGAACAATGGCGGTTTGGGAGAGAAGCGTTAGAGAGAGAAAGTTTCAAGGCAAAATGAATGCTCAAAAGTGAAAAGACGGAGAGAGAGGAAGAAATTTTGTCAAAAATTGTGAAAAGGCGGCAAACCATAATGATTTGCCTTGGATGATGTGTTTGTCAGGCGGCGTGCGCAGAAATGACGCGACCTGACCTGATGGCGCGTATCAGGTACGAATCAATGAGAGAAGGACGTATGGCGGAAACGGTTGAGAAGACCGTGTGTGACAGCTCATGCGCAGATAAAACTCTTGGAGTTTTGGATTTAATGAGGCAATGACCTCAGCTAGAGGAACGATATCGGTTAAGGAGCTTGGTCAGTGGCAAAGTTGGACAGTAGAGTCCTGGGTAGACGAAGCTGAGGAGTAATGATCTCAGCCGTAGAAGGAAAAAGCAAACTTTGACCGACGAGACAATGTAGGTTTCATCACCTCAGATTGCCGAGGTAATGGAACCTAGGGTGCAGTTGTGGGAGCATATTTTGTTAACAACAGCACGTGGCCGAGGTGACGCCGACGTGTCAGCCAGAGTGCCACGTGGCTTAGTCATGTGTGAGATAATGATATCGGAATCTGAGATGAGCAGATAAGGGACAAGAATCCTAGAATGGGAGAGGACCTTAGTCTGGATAAAGATAAAACTCTTAGGGAGTTTATCTCTATCTAGCTGAGAGTTCAAGATGAGCATTAAGCCAAAGTCCATTGAAGCTAGGCTTCTACAAGGATCAAGATAGTGCTGGCTATAAAAGTAAGGCACCATTGTGGGTCTAAAATATGCTTTTTATGCTCTGTCCAGTGAGTTAAGCACTATTGACTATCTTTGAGAGATAATTATTGACTTTATCGTCGGAGTTTCCCGGGTGGACGAACCATCGTCGGATTCTTATCTTTTTGTAACAGGTTGTTCGGGCTTAAATCTATTCTACCGGTACTCTCTTGCTGAGTTTCCCTGTTTGGTTGTGTGGTCAAAAATCAACACCCACATATATATATATATATATTTTTTTTTTTTTCTATTATGTTCTGACAAAAAAAAGAAAAAAAAAAAAAAGGTATAACAAAAATAAGAGATATGATGTGAAGTGGTAAAATGAAAAGAAAATAAAAAGGCATTTTTGTCTCATTATAAAAATATTTATTGAGTTGAGACAATTTTTAAATTTTTTATTCTTTCTATACAAATAGGTATAGTTATTTTTATTTAATACTTTCTTAACATATACCCTTAGGACATATGTTAACAAAAACTGTACTCAAGTAGTAGTTAGCTAGTCTAGTGTGTGAAATGTTTTCTTATCAAATGTCATGTTAGAATTTAAATCATTTTATTGTATTATGTAATTTTTTTTATTTTCTTTTTATTCTTTATTTAAAAAAATAAAAATAAACATAAATATTTTTTTTTTTCTATTGGAAGGTGGGTTGCAATTAGTTCCTCTGGATCAGTCATGAGCAATAAGGTTCACATATTAGACTATTGCGGCCGTGTTTGTATGTACAATCGTGTGGTGGCATCAACTAGTTAAGTTTAAATTTATAAAATTATATAAAAATACTTATCACATGTAAAGTAATCTTGTTGGTTATTAAAAGTGAGTAAAAATTGCCTTTTCACTGCCAATTTATGGACTGGGTTAAGTAATTAAGGGCTGTTATTAGTACATGTCTAATTTTTTTTGGATTCTCAAATTTTTATTTAGTATTTTTTATTATAATTATATCTTAAAGTAAAATTATATTAAAGGACAATCTTTGAAGTATTCACCTACCAAATAAAGACAATTCTACAATATTATACACATACCTCCTCCACCTAAACGAATTCCTCACCCACTTAAACCCAACATATTCCTCTTCATCAACGTTTCTCTTCATCAACATATTTAAACCCAATGTTCATCTTATCACACCCCAAAATTTAGACAATTAAATATTACATTAGGACTAAACCCCAATTTAATATTCCATCATCCAAATCTTAGGGGTGAAACAAAAAAAACTAAACGCCAACCAAACCATCCACTATAATTTCATAACTAACCAATACCTCAAACATTAAAGTAACAATACATAGTCAAAATAATTCAAATAATGTACGGTTACAAACCATATCAAATTATCCCAATACTAAAGTCATAAAAAAATAATAAATACATAAACTAATATCAACCCTAAGCTCAAGAAAATCAAAGAAATCCAAAGAAATCCAAGAAACATGTCCAACAATTATAGTTATTCCATGTCACCACTGTAACTCCAACTAATCCTGCAAAGGAAGCTCGCCTACGCTCAAACAGAACGCACCCGAGTTGCCAAGAGATAAAACGGGTCAGTATACAGGTATACTGATATGAGTATAAGATTTAACACCCACGTGTCCACCAGATACAAACAAAAATACATTTAATTCTTATTTCAGGACAAAACAAGTAGTTCCAACTGCACTGAGACGAATGGGTAGTTTCCCGAGATACGGTAGCATTTAGTTTCTTGCCTGTACACAACGAAATATAAATTGAGTATAAAAGAAACAAAATAGAAATAAAAATATGGTGGGTCAGCCCTACATAAAAAAAGTTAGTAAGACCCATCTTCCTGCAAAAAATAAAGTTAGTATAATTTAATCATAAGTAATTTGCTGAAGAAGTATAAAAATGCACCGTTTCATATTTAAATAATTCGAATTGACCAAAACTCAAAGAACAAAAGTTGTACAAAATCAAATTTTCTAAAAGACAACGTGTAGGAATTTAATAGAAAATGAACAGGTTTATAGAAAAATCTAGACGGAATTCAACCGAAAAATCTGAAGCTGAAAACAAAAAGAAACTACCTAAGATGATTTTTTTCAGAAAAGTTCAAAACACAAAAAGTGTTTAGAATAATGTTTTTCTTCAGTTTATGCGAAACCAATAAAAATGAGCTCGTTCTGTAGGTTAAAACAACCTTTAAAATATGCATTGCTAAAATGAATCAAAACTACAA
Source organism: Camellia japonica (assembly GCA_030407325.1). Classification (NCBI taxonomy): domain Eukaryota; kingdom Viridiplantae; phylum Streptophyta; class Magnoliopsida; order Ericales; family Theaceae; genus Camellia; species Camellia japonica. The sequence goes on along the minus strand of JAPPVO010000014.1, from coordinate 6,054,205 downwards.
TAACCAAGATCATCTGATTATAAGTTCTAATTGATCTTTTTAATAAAAAAATTAAAACATAAAAGTTATCTAGAATCACGTATACATGTCTCTGCTCAAATTTCATAACTTATCGAGGTCGGTTATTATTTTTCAAGATATACAAATTAATATAATTCACACTATACCAAAAAACTCATAATTAAATTCTTTATACCTTAACTCCACCACTTCGACCTCCACTTCCGGCCTACACATATATCCCATGTGCCTCCTGTATACCTAACACCGCTCCGAAGCTAAACTTGCATGGGGATATCGTCCCAAGTTTGACCCACCCCTCATCAGATAGTTAGCATATATGTACGCGCGTAAATCAAAACACTCGTCTACTCATGAGAACGAGGCAACATTATACATATACAAAACATCTCACTCATGAGAACAAACATAACAATGCCAAGCCTAAGGCACTCAAATGAATCTCATAATTCTTACTTTTTTTATACACTCTTTCTCACCAACACTTAAGTAAAACAACAATCCATTGAGTCATGGTGGAGTGTAATGAATTTATTTATGAGTTCTTAATTTATTTTAATTTCATATATTCACGAGTGTGATTACAGCCATAAAATAAATACATATAGAAACCCCAAACCTGGCATACACAACTAATCAAAATAATTAAAATCAATCAATCATCTAAAAACCCTAAGCCTTACATACACAATTAATCAAAATAATTAAAATCGATCAATCATCTACATGCAAATATGAAATCAATTCAATATCAAATAAATAAAAATAATGAATTAAACATAAATCAAGAGAAGTAGAATTATTTTTTAAAGATTAAAGAACCATTTAAGAAAATTAATAAAGTCACAAAAATAAAACTCTAATTTTTTTTCTCCTTCCCTCTTCTCTCTTTCGCCGCCCTCTCTGCTATACTTTCTTTGTTGATTAAACTAGCTCTCTCTCTCTCTCTCTCTCTCTCAGGCCCTCTCCCGTGGCTGCTCTTTTTTTTTTTCTTTCTTTTTTCTATTTTGGGAAGACTAAATAAGTGCACTTTTTGACTTTTCTTGTATTATGTGTAGAAAAAGTAGAAAGGAGATATTGATTGATGTGACCCAAAAAAGATAAAAAGATGAAATAAGTGTACTTTTTTAGTTTAGCCAAACTTGGCCTAAGTTTGGGAAGTTTAGAATAAGTGTACTTTTTGACTTTTCTTGTATTATGTGTAGAAAAAGTAGAGAGGAGATATTGATTGATGTGACCCAAAAAAGATAAAAAGATGAAATAAGTGCACTTATATTGGGATGCCAAACTTATATAGCTAATTTCCTATTATATTATATTATGCAAATAAATTACAAATATAACATGTATAAATATAAATATTTTATATATAATTTATATCAATATTTTTTTTAATATATATATAAATATATAAATATAAATATTCAAATTAATTATGTATAATTAACTAACACATTAAATTAATTAAATACTACATTAAATTCTTGTATAACTATGCAGTTAATAAAGTGAAAAATAAAATCAAGTAATAATAAATAAATAAAAACTTAAGAAAAAATTAGGGTCGCTACACATCTTTATCATCATCATAAACTCAACGTATTCCTCTTCATCAGCATCTTAAACCATAAACATATTCATTTTCATCACAATCCTAAGCCCTGAACCAAAAATCAATGGTTGAATTGGAATGTGTTATCCCAAGTAGACAACCTAAAAGGGGGTGAATTGGATTAAAATAACTTTACAATATTAAAAATAATAAACATAATATTTAAATTTTAACAAATAAAAAACATAGCAATAATTGTCAATACAAAAGTAAAAGAGATAGGGAGAGAAAATTAAACACTGAGATTTATAATTGTGCGGCACGCCGGGCCTACGTCCACTCCTCAGGGAACCTCTTCAAGAATTTCTTTACTATCAAAATAAATTAATACACCACCAAAGCTTCACCAAGCTTATGGGTTTTACACAGGTCTTACTCTTATCTGTTGAGGCTCACTCAACAATAAATCACCGTTACAAAATTTTTCTCACAAAATAATCAATAAGGATAAGAGATATTTAAACACTCTTTTACAATAATTGTCTCACAAAGAGTAGATATGAAAGTATAAGAATAAAGACAACATTTAGATCTAAAAGTGAAAAAGCATAGTGAAAAATACAATCACAATTTTGAAGCATATAGAATTTTTTCTCTTTAAGTTCTTAATTTTTTTCTCCACATAAAATACTTCTATTATACACAAAATATCTATTCGTTATGGGAGAGGAGACGCTCCTCTGATATAATGCATCAGATCACGAGGGAGATACACGCTCTTCTTTTTGACTAGTTTTTCAGACATCCAGCCGTTGGAGACAGACAAGTGGAGAAAAGCATGAGCACAAATTTTCTTTTCCAAATATAGGCCAACATCGCCTTCAACGAATAGTAATACCAAAATTTTCAAACTTCTTCCATAAATAACAAAAATGTACAGTGACTGCATAGTAACTTTTCTATTAAAATATTTAACTACACAGTAATTTTTCTCTTAAAATATTTGTATGCATAGTAAAATCTCTTTAAATAACATTTATATCAGATATAAAAATATATACTCCTTTTAAAATCTTTGTAGTTATTGTAAAAATTTTAGATACACTCTAATAAAAATAATCGTTCACCCTATGTAGGTGTATTAAATTTTGTCAAAAGGCAACAACTCACCAAAATCAGATTTGTCAAAAGAAGACAACTCATCAATATCAAATTTGTCAAAAGTTGAATAGTGATCAATCAGATTTTTCAAAATTGTGAATAGTAAAATCTACTATTTGAGCACAGTAATTTATCCGAAATTCAAACCTGAATAGTATTATCTATTTAAATAATATTTTTAACAAATATATTGTACAACATATATTTTAAACAAATAATATTTGTGTCAAATAATATAAAGTTTGTATATTAAAAAATCATAATTCATCACATAATATTTTAGATATTATCAAAATTAAACCACATGATTAACAAAACTAATTTGATCATATAGTTAGAGATATCTAATCAACATGATTTTTTACAAGCAGATAGTGCTCGACGAGTTCTACACATTGAACAGTTCAGATTATCAAAACAGGACCCGTGATGGGCTCCCACGGGCCGAACAACACCATTCCGGGTTTTTTTTTTTTTTGCACCCCGCGTTGTAAATTTGTACCACTGACCATCACTTCAATATGTATGGCTTGTACTTGGCCATCACTGATATCACTTCACCACTTTGTGTATGCTTGTACTTGGCGCCTATGTAATTTGTTTTTTTTATATGTATTTTTTGGTGAATAGTGATAATTTTTTAACTTTTTTAGTAACTTTTTGACTTTTTGTCTTTTTCAGTGTATGCCAAATCAGGCCTAAATTACACAATGTTGAAAATTTTGTTTATGTTCGGGAACACAGTGCTGAACAAATTTCTATTCAGCAACACAGTGTTGACAAAATTGTTTATGTTCGGCAAAACAATGATGAACCAACTCTTGGGTGGTTGACCGACTGGATAACCAGGTGGTCAACCAGTGGTGTGATTTTGGCTCAGTTTTACAATACTGATGCAATGGTTTTGATAAAAATAGACAGTGTTGTTTACTGATTTCGAATAAATCAAAGTAAGGAACCATCATCGTCGTTGTCGTTCTTTAACAAGAGAGGGAGAGGAACCGTCTTCAACCATGATAGAGAGGGTGTGCAAAATTAGGTAGTGTGATGATATTATGAATAAGCGTAAATTTGATACTAAGTGGGATGTTATAAGACATCACATTGAAATTTAGGATTTAAGGTAGGGGAAATTCTATTTTCACACACCTACTTACCTCAGTACACACACTTAATGAAATATTATTTTAATGATAATTATACCATAAAGTAAAATAACCATAATGGACATCAAAACACACCCATAATATTATATCAAAATAATTTCTGTACACATCTTTTAAAAAAAATAAAATCTTAATGTGTATCTTTTGAATAAAAAAAAATTAAATCCTTATTTCTTCATTGTTTGTCACTTTTTTCATTGTTTCGCACTTTACCTGCTACACATTCTATACTTCTCCTTTATTTACAAAGTAATACTTTAATGACAATTCTCATATTTATCATTGTTGAAAACTAGTTTGAGGCTCAACAGTAAAATTGCTCTTCTTGTCAGTTTTCCACCATGAAAAGATGGACTTTTTCTATGATTTCTTGCCTCATTCGATCTTCTTCTTGATGCCCAATCTCAAAATTCTCTTTGCTTGCTAGCTTACTTGCTTCCTCCAAGAACTAATAAAAAAGGCAATCAAGAATTGATAAAAATTGATTTGAATGAAAAAAAAAAAAAAAAAATGATTTGAAAGGGAAGGAAGAAGATTTTGCTTGCTTCTTCCTTCCAAGAACTAATAAAAAAAGCAAATCAAGCATTGATGACAATGATTTGAAAGGAAAGGAAAGAAAAAAATATGAAAAATTTATTTTTTATTATCAGATTTGATGCATTAAAATCTATAATTTTCTCAAAAAAATGCCTAAAAATCAATGGCTCAATTCATGAAATTGTAAGACTGAAGAAGATGATATGGAACTCAACAGTTCTTTCGTCTACAATTTTCAACAAGTCTGTAATTATAATAGTAGGTCTACAATTATTAATAAGTGTGTAGAAGGAGGGTTGAGGTGGTGTGTGTATAATAGTATGAGTGAATGGTATAAGTGAAACATTTAATGTATGAATTGAGAAGAATAATTAATAATCACATTAATTAGTGTGTGCACTAAGAAATAATGAGCACTAAAGTAAGTAAGTGTGTAAAAATAGAATTTCTTTTAAATTAGAGATTTAAAGAAACGGCTCCAATTCGTAGCTCGAAAGTTGTGGCTCGACTGTGGCTCGAGGGGTCAAAACGACGTCGTTTTGACCCCCTTTTTTTTTTTTCTTTTCTTTTTCCTTATTTTCAACTCCATCTTCTTCATCTTCTCTACATCTTTTTTTTTTTTGCAGAAGAAGAACGAAACCAGGAAGAAGAAGGAAGAAAGGAGGAGGAGGAGGAGGACTGGAGGGGGCATAATATCGAGGAGGAGGAGGCGGAGGCAGGGCGACGGCGGTCGGAGGCTGCGGCGGGGCTGGGCTGGTTGGGCGACGATCGGCGGCTGGGCGTCGATCGTCTTCTCTCTCTCTCTCTCTTCTCCCCTCTGCTTCTCTTTCTCTCGCTCTCTCCCTCTCCCTCTTCTCCTCCCTTCCTCTTTTTCTCCCTTCTCTCTCTCTCTTTTTCTGTTTCGAGCCAAATTCGGGCTCCGAATTTCGAGCTACCGCTCATTTTTCTTAAAGAAATAAGGATCCAAGAAATTAAAGTAGGTATTAATAATAGTCCTCTTAACAATCCCAACCTCGATGGGAATGCGAATTCCACTAGTAAAGGGATTAATAATTTGCTAATTTCACGTCATTATTCCACTAACAAATATGGCCCATGAATTACTAATTCAATCCCCTGCTCTAAACCACAATCAAACATATCCTACATGATTAAGGGCTCATTTAACTACTATTTTTTTTGCTAAAAAATTAAAATATCACATAAAATATATCAATTAATTATTTTATTATTATTTTTTTATATAACTATCTATTCAATTAAAAAAATCATTCCAAATATACTATTTTTTTTTTAATTTCATAAAAAATTTAAAAATTACAACAAAAAAAATTAAGTTGTCGAACGGACATTAAATTAAAATGAAAAATAGCCACATGCAATTTAAGTAAAATATAATCCCATAGTACACGTTATGTCTCTAAATCTTTTGACCAAAAATTGTGGCATCTAATCATGTTTATGATATCAATAGAGTGGTATTGAGATTACCATAATGACATGATTTAATTTGTTTGTTCCACGCTAAAACAAAATATATTGAGTGAAAGATAAATCTCCCTTCTAATTATGAGTCTACATTCATACCAACAAATATATATTCGTCGCATTTACGTCACGGAATAAATTTTCCTTCATATCTCATTTCTGCATGCATCTCTATACTCTTTTTATGAGTTTTAATTCATATTTATACTAGTAATTCAAACTGTCTATCTCGTAAGTCCTGCAATAAAAATTATTTATGTAAAAAATTAATTTTATCAAACAATTATAAATACAAGAATAATTATATTTTATTTTATAAAATAAATAATTTAAATTTAATTATAGCGTGAATGTAAATGTTTCCCGACTTATGGGAAGACTTTCCTATATGTTTGGGACACGTGTTACTAATTGTATGATATATATGCCACTTGCCATCCAATTTATGTTCCTTTGGTGAAATAATTCACATATTTGAGGTGGAAATATGACATATGGGATGACATTTGTTGTAGAAGATGCATATGAATGGATTCATTGGCACCGTTTGGTAGAATTGTGAGAAAATGATTATAACTTATGCCTTAACAGTTTATAGCTTATAACTGTGAACATAAGCTGATTTTTGACTTATAAATTAAGTTTCTCCCCCCCCACTCAAAGAATAAGTTGATTTTTGACTTACAAAAAGTTATAAACTGTATTGTTAAGCTGAACTAAACACATCAAAATAGCTTAAATTAAGCTAAAAGCTGAAATAAACTGGAAATAAACTCTACCAAATAGGGCCTACTTATCTCAGTACACATACTTAATGAAATATTATTTTAATGATAATTATATCCTAAAGTAAAATGGCCATAACGGACATCAAAACACACCCATAATATTATATCAAAATAATTTCTGTACACATCTTTTAAAAACAATAAAATCTTAATGTGCATCTTTTGAATAAAAAAAATTAAACCCTTATTTCTTCATTGTTTGTCACTTTTTTCATTGTTTCACACTTTACTTGCTACACACTCTATACTCTTCCATTACTTAAAAAGCAATACTCTCATGACAACTTTCATATTTGTCATTATTAAAAACTAGGTTGAGGCTCAACAGTAAAATTGCTCTTCTTGCCAGTTTTCCACCGTGAAAAGATGGACTTTTTCTATGATTGGGTTCGTTTGGGAAGGGCTCATTTGGACTCTTTTGGCTCTTTGAGCCACAAAAGACAGAATAGGCTATTTGAGCCACAACAGACAAAATATCACATCCAACCCATAATCATTACACTCTTCTCTCATAAAAAAAGTCAAAAAAGTCAAAAAGTCATTTCCAAACCAAACTTTTGAGCCTAGACTCAAATAATTAAAAAAGTCAAAAAATTAAAAAATCAACCCACTTTCTAAACGAAGGGCTTATCTCTTTTGATCTTCTTCTTGATGTTGTGGCCCAATTTCAAAATTCTCTTTGCTTTAGCTTACTTGCTTCCTCCAAGAACTAATAAAATAGGCAAATCAAGAATGGATAATTATGATTTGAAAGGAAAGGAAAAGAAATGTTGGGTATGTTTGGTTTGTGTTTGAGAGATGTGTTTTAGAGATAAAAAGTACGAAAACATGTTTGGTTTGGTTTTTTGGGAAATTTGTTTTGGAAAATTGTTTTGAGAGAGAGTTTTGGAAAAAGTGATTGATTTGATGTGTGTGTGAGAGAGATTTGTTTGGAAAACTTGTTTGGTTTGTGTGTTTTGGGAAATTTTTTTGGAAAAATTTATTTGGTAGAGAAAATTTCTGAAATTTATTTGTAAAGAAAATTTCTGAAATTTTTTTCAGAAACACAAACCAAATGCTTCTTCCAAGAACTAATAAAAAAAGCAAATCAAGCATTGATGACAATGATTTGAAAGGAAAGAAAAAGATATGAACAATCTATTTCCTATTAAGAAAATGACTTAGAATTTTAAAAAGAGGCTCCCTAATCTCTCTAATTTTTTATTTTGGCAACTGTTTCTTTTTTTTCTTACTTAATATGGAAATTAGGGGGATTCGGGGCTCTTTTTAGGGGATGTAGCAAGGTTGTTCTTATTATCAAATTTGATGCATCAAAATCCATAATTTTCTAAAAAAAAAAGCCTAAAAATCAATGGCTCAATTCATCAAATTGTAAGACTGAAGAAGATGACATGGAACTCAACAGTTCTTTCGTCTATAATTGTAAAAGTAAGTCTATAATTATTAATAAATAAGTGTGTAGAAGGAGGGTTGATATGGTATGTGTATAATAGTATGAGTGAAGGGTATAAGTGAAATATTTAGGGCTTGTTTGGTTTATTTTTGGGAGAGTTGTTTTTGAAAAAAAAAATAGAAAGAGAGTTTAGAAATTTTTTTGGTTTGTTTGGTTGTATATTTTGAGAGAAAATTTTTTTTTGGAGTTTGGGATGATTTAATATTTTGTTGTAATTGAGTAGATGTGTGTGAGAGAAAAAGTGATTGAGAAGGAGAGAAGAAAGAGAAAAAGTGATGATTGATGTGTAAGAGAGAGAAAGTGATTTTGGAAATTTTTTGAGAAAATCTCAAACCAAACAATTTTTTAGAATTTTTTTTTTTAAAACTCATATCCAAAACTCAAACCAAACATACCCTTAATGTATGAATTGAGAAGAATAATTAATAATCAAATTAATTAGTGTGTGCATTAAGAAATAATGAGCACTAAAATAAATAAGTGTGGGAAAATAGAATTTCTTTTAAAATAGAGATTTAAAGAAATAAGAATCCAAAAAATTAAAATAGGTATTAATAACAGTACTCTTAAAGCCCATGATGGAATGCCAACCTTGATGGAATGCGAATCCCACTAGTAAAGGGATTAATAATTTGCTAATTTCACGTCATTATTCCACTAATAAATATGGTCTAAATACACCCATGAATTACTAATTCAATCCCCTGCTCTAAAGCACAATCAAACATATTCTACATGATTAAGGGCTCATTTAACTATTATTTTTTTTGCTAAAAAATTAAAATATCACATCATATATATCAATTAATTATTTTTTTATTATTTTTTTTTATATAACTATCTATTCAACTAAAAAAATCATTCCAAATATATTATTTTTTTATCTCATAAAAAATTTAAAAATTACAACAAAAAAAAATTAGGCTCCGTTTGGTAGAGTTTTCAAAATCTAGTTCCACACTCACTTTTGAGTGTGGTGTTTGTTTAGGGTTTTCAAATCATAATTCTACACTCATTTCTCAAAACTCAATTCAAAACATAATCATTACTTTTCAAAACTCATAACCAAACACATAATTCAAAACTCTTTTCAAAACTCCATTCAAATCAATATTTTAAAAATATTTTAATTTTGTTAAGATTTTAAATATTTTAATATTTAAATATGTTACGATTTTTTAAATTTTTAATTTTTTTTAATTTTTTGAATATTTTAAATATTTTAATTTTTAAATATTACGATTTTAATTTTTAAATTTTAAAAATTTTATAAAAATAAATTCAAACTCTATTTTATAAAAATATTTTTAAATATTTTAATTTTTTTGTTATATATTTGGTTACGATTTGAGTGTAGAGTTGTGAAAGTAATCTGGAGTTTCGAGTTATGTGTTTGGTTATGAGTTTTAAAAATAATTTTTTAATTGAGTTTTGTTTTATGTATTTGGTTACGATTTGAGTGTAGAGTTGTTTTTAAATTTAAAATATTAAAATTTTAAATTATTTTAATTTTTTGAATATTTAAATTATTTTAATTTTTACGATTTAAAATTTTTGAATATTCATTTTAATTTTATTAAATTTTTTAGATTTTTAATTATTTAAATTATTTAAATGATTTAAATTTTTTGAATATTTGTTTTGAAAAAAAATTATTTCCTTTGTAGTATTTTCAATTAAAAAATTGATTAATGTTATTTTTTGTTAATAATAATTTTTTTTAATTGAATTTTAAAAAGAGTTTGGTTATGAGTGTTGATCAAAATTTTCAATAATGTGAAAGTAATGTGTTTTGTTATGAGTTATAACAATTTGAATTGAGTTTTGAAATAACCAAACAAATTTTCTTACTTCATATGTCAAATCAAACTTTCAAAACTCAATTCCACACGCAATTCAACACTTCATTCAAAAACCATAACCAAACAAATTTTTTACACTCAAATCATTATTCTAAAACACACAAACTCAAAATACAACTCATATTCTCAAATCATAGTTACAAAGCTCTACCAAACGGAGCCTTAAGTTGTCAAATGGACATTAAGGGGTGGTTTGGCATAACCTATTTTAGCCCATTTTTTTATTTTTTTATCTTTTTTGGGTCACATTAATCAACATCTTCTCTCTACTTTTCTACACATCTTTTTATAAAAAGTCAAAAAGCGCACTTATTTAGGACATCCCAAATGAAAAATAGCCACATGCAATTTAAGTAAAATATAATCCCATAGTACACGTTATGTCTCTAAGGTTTCGTTTGGGAATATGTTATTTTAGTAATTTTTTGACTTTGTGACTAAAATATGAGGTAAAAAAAAATAGTGGGTATGTTTGGTTTGCATTTGGGAGATGAATTTTAGAAAAAAATTTCTAAAAAATTATTTGGTTTGAGTTTTTCTCAAAAAATTTTCAAAATAACGTTCTCTCTCTTACACATCAATCAATCACTTTTTCTCTCTCCTCTCTACTTCTCAATCACTTTTTCTCTCACACACATCTACTCAAATTCTCCCAAAATATCAAATCATCCCAAACTCCCAAAAAAAACAACTCTCCCAAAATATACAACCAAACAAATCAAAAAAATTTCTAAACTCTCTCCCCAAATTTTTTTTCAAAAACAACTCTCCCAAAAACAAACCAAACAATGTTTGGAGTGACTTTTTAACTTTTTACGAAAAGATGTGCAAAAAGTAGAGAGAAAATAGAATCTTTGACTTTTTAATATAAGTTATAGTCTTTTTGACTTTTTAATAACTTTTTGACTTTTAGGTTAAAGTAGTTACTTGTCAAACGAGAAATCTTTTGACCAAAACTTGTGGCATCTAATCATGTTTATGATATCAATAGAGTGGTATTGAGATTACCATAATGACATGATTTAATTTGTTTGTTCCACCCTAAAACAAAATATATTGAGTGCAAGACAAATCTCCCTTCTAATTATGAGTCTATATTCACACAAACAAATATATTACGTCACGGGATAAGTTTTCCTTCATATCTTATTTTTGCATATGTCTCTATACTCTTTTTATGAGTTTTAATTCATATTCACATTGATAATTCGAACTGTCTATCTCATAGGTCCTGCAATAAAAGTTATTTATGTAAAAAATTAAATCAAACAACTATAAGTACAGGAATAATTATATTTTATTTTATAAAATAAATAATTTAAATTTAATTATAGTGCGAATGTAAATGTTTCCCAACTTATGGGAAGAATTTCCTATATGTTTGGGACACGTGTTACTAATTGTATATTATATGTGCCACTTGCCATCCAATATATGTTCCTTTGGTGAAATAATTCACATATTTGAGGTGGAAATATGACATATGGGATGACATTTGTTGTAGAAGATGCATATGAATGGATTCATTACATGATAGGGGTCCGCATTAAAAAATGCCGCCTTGATACTTGTCACTAATTGTATGGTACATATGCCACTTGTCATCCAATTTATGTTCCTTTGGAGAAATAATTCACATATTTGAGGTGGAAATATGACATTTGTTGTAGAAGATGCGTATGAATGGATTCATTACATGATAGGGGTCCACACCAAAAAATGCAGCCTTGTTTTCCTCCTTTATTGTCATCTTGAAGGCTTACAAGGTGAAGAGTGGTCCAACATAAATAATTAGAAATAAATAAATAAATAAAAGTTATATTATATTATACAATTAATTACATTAAAACCTTCTTAACTATTAATAAATAGCATGTTATCATTTCTCTGTATAGTTTGACTCTCTCTGTTTGGAAAGTTAGGTTTGAGGATTTTTTTGACTAAAATAGTCACAAAAAACAAAATAAGTTTTTTAACTCAATAAGAAAAAACATCACATTCAATCTAAAATCATTATATTATTTCTCTCACAAAAAAATCAAAAAATTCAAAAAAGTTAAAAGTCTTTCCCAAATCAAACTTTTTAACCCTAGGCTAAAATACCAAAAAAAGTTAAAAAGCCAAAAATCCAACCCACTTCACAAACCAAGCCTATAAAAATCACAAATGATAAAAGTAATGCATTTTTTTTTAATTAATGTTATTAAAATGTGCTAATTTTTAAAAGAAATGAATAAGAAGTTTTTAGAAACTCAAATCTAGTTAATTCTATATGTATATAATATTACCAACTTTCATTACTAGTACACATATTTTCAAACATATAAAACAAAAACAAGAAAACATTTTTTTGTATGTTGTTGTGGGGAATTGTTGGAGGGGATGAAAACTTATTTTGAAAATAAGAAAAAACACATTTTTATTATGTCTTAAAATATGTTGCAACTGTTTTAGAAAAGAAAATAGTCACCAAATGTTTTCTTTTTCCAATTTTCAAAAATTTTACTAGTAAAATAAAGAACAAAACACAAAAATGTTACCAAATAGGATATAAATACTTTGGTCTGTTTGATAACATTTTTGTATTTTAAAAACTAGTGTTCCATTTTCAAGATAAAAAGAGGTTACCTCATTTGACAATTAACATCCCTAATTGTGTGTTAGCCTCTCCACGCTAAAGTTAAAATCTGACGTCCTTCGTGTCAAATTATAACACTATCAAATTTTGTGTTAAATTAGAAAAAATTTAAAATTTGACAATGAAAATTATTTTTGACTTTTATAAATAAAACATAAAAAATAATATTTGTATCAATGAAACATTATTGTCAAAATATGATACTTTAACCCTATAATTTATTAAAATTTGATTTTTAATATTTTCATTTTATATATAAGAGATGTTGTTGGCTTACTCAGACTTAGTTTTAGTATTCATCAAGAATTAAGCATGCTAACTTGTTTAAGGCCAATCATTGTCAATTGCTTGTTTGAAACAAATAGAAGCAAAACTGAAAAATAATAATTAATTTACAATATGACTCACTTCTCGAACAATATGACTCACTTTTCTATCCCTTAACTAGTTAACTATTTGTAACACATCAATTTTGACAAATTAGCGTTGAGGCCTTTGATGTGGCAGAGGAGCTCATGGATAAGAATAACCCACGTGTCAAGCATCACTAACAGACAGATTGAATCCAGCTAAAATGGTTCATTGATTATCAATAATATGATTTAGAACTCGTTTGAGAAGTAAAAGTTTCAGATTTTTTTGATTAAAATAGTTAAAAATAATAAAATAAGCTTTGTAATTTAATAAAATAAAATATCACATCTAATTTATAATTATTACAATTTTTTTACAAAAATTAAAAAAATCAAAAAGTCCATTCTAAATGAGCCTTTTTGGCCTCAAGCTAAAATAGTCAAAAAGTTAAAAAGTCAAAAAGCCAACTTACATCCCAAACGAACCCCTAGGCTTTGGTTTTTATTTTTTATTATTATTTTTTTTATGAGAAGAAAATTTCATAGAGGAATAGTCGTTTGGCACTTACAAAGTCCAACCACCAAAAAATATACATCAAACAAAGTAAAAATATTATAATAAGGGTAAAGGCAAATATTATGAAAATATTCATACGCACAATAGTGCTCATGTTCATACTGTGTTGTAGAGTCGATCAAAAGAATTCAACGTTTGAGTATGTCTGAGATAAATCATAAATAACAACCACAGAGTGTGTAGATCAATGTTTTGAAAACTGAACCGGTGAGCGAACCGAAAAAAGGACTGAGTGAACGGGTCACCAGTTCAATCGTCGGGTCAAAACGGTCGAACAGTGACGTCATAATTAATATTATATAATTAAAAAATATAATTATAAATTATAAATAAATAAAAATATATATAAATACTCAAATAAAAATAAAAATTGTTACATAATATTTATTACTAATATTTAATAAAGTCATAATTGATAAGAAAAAATTACTTGTTTTAAAGAAATTAAATTTTTTAACATTCCCTCCAAACAAATTGATTGAATGCTAGATTTAATTTTGGAGGGAAATGAAATTTTCAACTCTTTTTCAATTAATATGATTCAAATAATTTGATTGAATTCTACATAGAATTTTGTAAATTCTCTTTGAAAAAACTTTTCCTATAAATAGCAATAGATTTTCATAATCTCCTCAAGTTTCAATGAGACTCCTACTCATGAGAAGAGACTCTTGAAGTAAGAGTTTTTAGTCAAAATTTTGAAATATATATATATATATACATATATATAAATAAAAAAAAAAGAAAGAAAGAAAAGAAGAAAGATAAAAAAAATTAAAGATTTTCCAACCGTTGAGTCGTTTCAAAACCGATACCAGCTCGCTAGTTTTCCTGGTTGAATCGACGGTTCTTCCGGTTTTCGTAATCTAAACCGGTTTTCAGCCTAGTCCGGGTTTTGGGGTTCTTCCAGACTAAAACTAGACATGGGTCTCAGTTTCACCGGTCTGGGTTTTAAATCATTGGTAGGTTACAGTTAAGCACCAATGGACTCCAAGAAACAACTAGAAATCAAAAAACAAAGCAAAACAAGAAAAAAAGCTTGACCTCAAACCCAACATGGCTAGATCCGTGGAGGTGGGCCAGATTCGAGCAGATCTGTTGGCACAACATTAAAGGCGGTTTCAATGTGAGTTGGTGGATAGAAAACAAGGTAGATCTGGCGTCAACATGAGGGAGAAAGGGGAGCCCAATAAAAACTTCCACTAAGAGGGGAAGAAAACCTACCATAGAAAGAGAGAGAGAGAGGTGGAAGGACAAAGCTCCATAGCTTATTAGCAGTAAGCAAAAGATAAAACAAGAGGGATGAGGAAGGGAGAGAGGTGGTTGGAAGCCGAAGGCCCTCTCCTCCTTTCCAAACGACGCTCCAAACAAAACTCTAGAGGCTCTCGGTATAAAGAGAGAGCACAAGTAATTTTTTTGATTTAGGCTTTATTTGGTTGTGATTTTTTTTATTATTTAATTTCTTTAAATAAAAGAAAAAAGACTAGACTTTTTGGTTATGAATTTTTTTGCTGATAAAATTAAAAACAAAAAATTTAACAAGATATTCATTTTTTTTTTAGAATGGCTAAAATAATCACATTTTTTTCTGAATATTTTTTTATTTATATAAAAATTTTAACTTTTTTTTGTGGTTCTAGTCTAAAAGAATTTGAACAGTTAACTTTTTACTAAATGATGTGTCATTACTATATTAGTGTAATGAATCTTGCTTTTTCTATATATTATACCAAATAAGACAAGTAATGTGTCACATTATATGATAAATAGATTTTTAATAAAAATTTGATGATCCTAGTATTACTACCTAGAATTTTCAAACAAAATTCTATTTAAAAATATTAATTTGTGATATGAGATTGTGGATTTAAATTTTATAAAAAAAATGATATTCTTTATGTTGTTTTATTTTCTACTAACAATCAACAAGTTAATTCATACTGAAAATTAAATTTAGAAAATAAAAAAAATATAAAAAAATAAAGGGCGGAGGAATGAAAATTGTGGTATCCAATTTGCACAATCTAGCATCCCGCGACTGACTCATGTGCTTTGTGGACCCACTTAATACAAATCATTAACAATAAAATAAAGTAAAGGACAAAAAGTGTACAAAATGAAAACGTTCGGATAGAAGAAAAAGACTATTTGATTAGCCATAAAATAAAGTAAAGGAAAAAAAGTGTACAAAATGAAAACGTTTGGGTAGCAGAAAAAGACTATTTGACCATGTGCTTTGCATTGATGAGGGTACGTACAAATAACATTAAAAAGTAAAACTCAATTTGAACTCAATTTGATCTACTAACCCTGAAGACAAAGGGATGTTTTGAGAGGTTGGTAAAAAATTAATTTTTTGACTTTTTATCAAGTTTTTTGGTTTTTTTGGAAGTGATTTGGGAAGTTGGTAAAAAGTTAATTTTTTGCTTGTTAGTTTAATATTTATTTATGGTGTCAAATCAAATTAAAATGACCAAAATACCCTTACCCAACATAAGAGATATTTTTTTTATTTTTTTTTATAGGCCTCAATTTGTAATTTTAGAGGTACGTTTTTGGCACTTCCCAAAGGGATTTTGTTGCGTTTTTGGCAGTCACGTTTTTGGATATTTTGTCTAAAAACGTGACTTTTTACTATGTTCCCAAAATGGCACAAATTATTCAATACGCCTGAAATATTGTTTTTAATTTATAAATTGACATTTAATCAGTTATTTTTTATAACTCAAACAAAAAAACAGTGAGTCTTATAATTTATTATTTTGAAATACTACCAAAATTTGTAGTGTACTTCTTATTTGTCAACGTGTACTTCTTAAAATACGTCTTAAAATATATATATATATATATATATATATAAAATAATAATAATAAGTTTAGGATTTCAGACTTATTAGTCTCGATTTTTTTAGATAGATGATTGTATGATGGAGATTCTTAGGAATTATTTGGAATGTGTTGTATAAGTGTATTTTTTGACTAAAATAATAGGAAAAAAATATGTATATTTGGAATAATTTTTTGAGTTTTTATGAAAAGATGTGTAATAAAATATTATAATAAAATTAAAATGACCATTCTACTCTTATTGATTTTTTGACTTTTGGATAGTTGAATTTAAAGAGCAAAATAATAATTTTTCCCTCTAGGCTTTCCCAAATAGTATAGACTTTTTGACTTTTTTAATAACTTTTTGATTTTTTAATTTTTGTAGATTATTCTAAACATGGTAGTACTACATGCACTAATTAATATACACACTAGTATACCAACTAGGGTTATGCTATTATTACTGACTCTACTTATTATACAAATTACAAATACTAAGGGATTGTTTGATTTGACTTTGGGAGATAAGTTTTCAAAAAATATTTTAGGAAGAGAGTTTAGAAATTTTTGTAATTTGTTTGGTTGTATATTTTGAAAATAATTTTGAAGTTTTGGAATTTGGGATGATTTGATATTTTGTTGTAATTGAGTAGATGTATGTGAGAGAAAAAGTGATTAAAAAGAAGAGAGGAAAGAAAAAAAAAGTGATTGATTGATGTGTAGAAGAGAGAGTGATTTTGAAAATTTTTTGAGAAAAATTACAAACCAAACAAAATTTTCAAAAATTTTTTCAAAAATCTTTTTTCCAAAGCCAAACCAAACAATGCCTTAAAATTTTTAAAATTATGTCACATCATTTATTAATATATTAATTAATACATTAATTAATACATATAATATTATTCAAATTATAAAATAATAATTTTCTATAATTTCTAAGTAATTAAATTAATATAATAAAAAAATAATAGACAAATATACAGTCAGACATTAAATGCTTTTCCATAAATCTCAAAACTCTCATTTAAAAACTTGAGTTACCACCACTCACAGCTAGCCTGCTCCAGGTGGAAATGTCCCTTTTTTGATTTTAATCTCATCTATTATTTCTGTTAATTCTCAAACAAAAAACTTCTTCATCGCCCTCTCTCTCTTTCTCTCTCTACAAAATGAACGGCGATCAAATAGTTCAACCAGTCCCAGACGATCCCAAAGCTCCTCTTCTTCCACTTCAATCCCTCCCAATTCACAGATCACAGAGCTTCAATTCCTCAATCAAATCAATCTTCACACTTAAAAACCTCTTCACTCTCCTCGGTCCCCTCTTGTGCTTCACTATCGTCCTCTTTATCAAGTTCGATGGTGCTCCTCCTTCGAGCCAAAACATGCTCGGCGTGCTCGCTTGGGTCTTCACATGGTGGCTCTCCGAGGCTGTTCCGATGCCGATCACTTCCATGTCGCCGCTCTTTCTCTTCCCTCTCTTCGGAATCTCCACTGCTGACGATGTTGCGCACTCGTATATGGACGATGTGATTGCGCTTGTGCTTGGAAGTTTTATTCTCGCTCTTGCTGTTGAGCATTACAACATTCACAGGAGATTGGCTTTGAATGTAAGTTCTTCTACTGCTTACTTTTCGTGTTTTGTGTTCTCATTTTTAATTTGAATCTTTTCTAATAATGATTCATTCTGATTCATCGTTCTTTTCATTCAATTGCAAAAGGATTTACATAACCGAAGGATTTTTTTTTTTTTTTGGTTGCGTGACCGATTTTGAATTTGTTTGAGTTTTGTGAACTTGCTTTTTGAATTTGATAAAAATAAATAAAAAATTTATATATGTTTTTTAATTTTCAAAATTTATTTTTATTAAAAAAGAAAAAGAAAAATTACAATTCAGTGCAATTTAAAAATATATATATTACAAATTTATAGAAAACTTATATGACTTCAATTATTAATATTAGTAAAATTTATCACTTATCTATAATTACTTTTTTTTTGAAAAAATACATTGGGATTTGTAATTTTCTCAAAATAAAACGGTTAAAACCGGTATAAAAATAATGAAAATTTTATTAATGAATTTTGAAAAATATATAAAAATCTACTTTCTAAATTAATTTTCTAGACTTAGTGATAGGTAAAAGATATAATTAGTTAATTATTACAAAATATATGAGATAATTATTTTAAATATTATAATAAACTTTCACATTACTAAATCTAAAAAATAAATAATTTTGAGTTAAAGTAACCCTACTCATGAATTTTTGGTTTATCTGTTATTGATTGATTAATACACAAGTAGGTAGCTTTAATGTTAGGAATTTAAATTCTCAATTGATTAATACACAAGTAGGTAGCTTTAATGTTAGGAATTTAAGTTCTCTTAAAATTATATTGCCTACAACTACAAGACAAAAAAAAAAAAAAAAAAAAAGAAAAAGAAAAAGAAGAAAAAAAGAGTATAAAAAATTCTTATAAAATACCCTTTCAAATAAGGATTTTTAGTGGATTTCATATTATCCGTAATCTTTATTTTATAATACGAGGATTTCATATGTATAGTGCTTTAGTGGATTCCACATAATTTTGTAATATGTATATCTCAACACAATTTTAAAAATTCGTGTATTTTAAAAAAAAAAAAATTAAATATTGTATCCCTCATTATCATAGGTTAGGATTATTTGTCGTGATTTTTTCAGTTGGGATTGTTTAAAATGATTTAAATAAATACGTTTTTTTGACTTTTTACGATATTTATTAAAGTTCTAATTAAACTACGGGGCGTTTTGGGAAATTAGTAAAAAGTTGACTTTTGACTTTTTATCAAACTTTTTAGCTTTTTGGAAATTGATTTGGGAAGTTGGTAAAAAGTTGACTTTTTGCTTTTTAGTTTAATATTAATTTATGGTGTCAAATCAAATTAAAATGACCAAAATACCCTTACCCAACATAAGAAATTTATTTTTTTATTTTTTTGTCATAGGCCCTAATTTGTAATTTCACACTTGCGTTTTTGGCCCTTCCCAAACCAATTTTGTTGCGTTTTTGGCCACTTACGTTTTTAGAAAATGATAAAAAGTGTGAATTTTTATGAAAGTTCCTAAAACGGCACTACATCATTTTGAATGTATAATTTTAAAAGCATTTATTGTTATTTTTCTTTCTAGCTGTAGGTGGTTGAATTCAATAATTCTAGATATAATGAAATAAATATCATGTAAAGTAAGAGTGATAAATGAACCAAATAATTTGAGCTCAACTCGTATTTGGCTTGTTTAAAACTCGTTCGCGTTCAGTTTATTAAATAAAAAAGCCAAACTTGAATACAATTTAGAGCTCATTAAGGTTTTCAAATCAAACTTGAACAGTAAATTGTTCGTTCAGTTCGGTTCAATAAGCTTAAAATTATATAAAATATCAAACTACTCGAGTTTGACTTAATAAAAATTCATTTGAGATTGGCTCGAAAGTTTAACGAATCAAGCTTGAACAAATTACAAATTTTGAAACTCGTTAAAGTTATCAAACTAAGTTTAAACAGTTAGTTATTCGGCAGTTCATTTATTATCCCTAACGAAAAAAAGCCTTCCCGAAAGTTCTCCACCCTTAGATTAGTAGTAGTGTTTTATTATATGTTATGCAATCACCCTTCAATTAGTTTTGTAAAATTTTTCATAATATTTATTTTAGGTTGGAACTTGCCTCCCGTCCACCATCTGGACTAGAGGGTCCAGTCCGGCCCATTGGGCCCACTTTTGGGCCCCTTTTTGATAATCCGAACCGTTTACATTTCAAGATTTGTTGAGTACATTATCTCTGTAAAAAATTACGTCGATCGGATAACGGATACTATGTATTTGGATCACTTTTTTATGAACCGTTAATTTTTTGACTTTTCATTTTTTTTAGACAAAAGTGATTTGAATACATAGTATCCGTAATCCGATCAACATAATTTTTTTACAATAATTTACTCAACAAATCTTAAAATGTGAACGATTCTAATTATCGAAAAAGGATAAAAAAATGGGCCCAATGAGCCGAACTAGACTGGACTGTCTCAGATCTGGAATGGAGAATGTCTAGACCCTTATTTTATAATACTTAACATTAATCTGTTGAATTATGGTGTGAAAGTTAAGACATACAGCTTAAAACCAACCTCTAAGCATTATTTATTCATTTATATATAATATTCTATCTTCATATTATCTATAATTTATCTTCTGATTGATATTGATTTGGTTATAATATTTTGTTTAGGAAACCATTCTTGACTCTTCTAAGATGAACCGCATTTATCCCAAAAAAAAAAAAAGAAGAAAAAACAGATAAAGTTGTCTACCAGTTATCATTTTCAAATTCTACTAAGAATATGGAGCAAGAATTTTTTTTTCCTAAAGTTTCCTAGAGTGGTGGATTATGAGGTTGAGATTTAATGACAAGTCACATCAATTTTTCAGCATTAAATCTCAACCACACAATACACCACTTTAAAAAATTTTAAGAAAAAAACACTCTAGAGGATCTTGGTGAAGAATATGCCTTTTTAAATTGGTAATATGCTAACTTGATGTAATCATGATAAAGAAGTATACCAATAATAGTTCATTATTCTACTATAGAGAAGTATATTATACCAATAATAGTTCATTATACCAAATAATAGTTCATTGTTCTCCTATAGAATTCAATAGTTCAACTTTGTCTCTAGTTTGAAGTGGACACGACTGGTTTTTTTTTTTTTTTTTTTAGGAATTATGAATTTTGTTTTGATAATTTAAATTATTTTTTTTTTAAAATAAAAAATTGAATCGATTCAATAATCGTAATTAAATTAATTTATTACATTTGTTTTTAAAAACATATATTGTTTAATTTTTAAATAATATTGAGCTATTCATTTTTTATAAATAAATATTATAAACTAACCTGACTAATGACTTGAAAATTTTTGAAGCTTTGTTTTAAATATTAAAATGAGATCTTATTCTATCATGTTTATTAAAGTTTAGGATCTTTGGTAATAAAAATCTTTTGAAAGTTTTTTGAATGGCCTTAAGCGATGAGATAACTTATGATTGAGTCATCTTAATAGTTACAATTATCAATTAATGTAATTTTTTTCATAAATAATATATACAATATAATTTAAAAAACAATAATTTAAATTATCAGAATGAAACACGTACATAAGTGTGTGTTTGATAGAAAGTGAGACCTCATGTGAAAGAATTGTGACGGTTATATAGTAATTTTGATTTTTGTATTTCGAGGCTCTTCTATAATCATTTGTTTTGATGTGAATTGGATTGGATTTTCAATCATGAACATACACGTGTGACCAATCAGGTGACCCTCATGTTCTGTGGAGATCCACTGAATCCCCCACTCCTCCTCCTCGGAATATGCGGCACCACAGCATTCATTAGCATGTGGATGCACAACACTCCGGCGGCCGTCATGATGATGCCGGTAGCCACCGGAATCCTCCAGCGATTTCCGACGGAGCCCACGCAAGACGACGCCGTTATCAAGAACTTTAGCAGTGCAGTTATCTTGGGGGTTATATACTCTGTAGCTATAGGAGGGATGAGTACTCTTACTGGGACAGGTGTCAATCTCATATTGGTTGGCATGTGGAAGAGTTATTTCCCCGAAGAAAGTTCGATCAGCTTCAATACATGGTTTTTCTTTGGGTTCCCATTGACTCTCTTACTTCTCATTGCTTTGTGGGCCATACTTTGCTTGTTGTATTGCTCAAGGGGCTCGGGTCGGGCCTTATCTGCTTATTTGGATAAAGCCCATTTAAGGAGAGAGCTTGAAATCCTAGGTATGTTCCCGCTTAATAAAAATTCAAAAAGTTTTTAGTTTTTAAATTCTATTTGACTAGATAAATCAAAAAATTAAATTTGTTAAAACAAATTACAAAGTAAGCTTAAAAAAGATAAAAATAATAGATTTTTTGGGCTTAGTTTGGAATTTTTAATTTTTAATTTTTTTTTTTACTTTTTTAAATCCGTCTACATAATATGAGTTGGAAAAGTAAAATTTTTTGACATAATTTTGAAAAAATACTAAAGATAAAAAATAAAAAAAATAAAAAAATGTCACTTATTTGGAAGTTTCCAAACAGGGTGCACTGTTACAATCACTGAAAATATTCAATCTCTTATATTTGTTGGCATTTATACATGTGAATAAGATGTGTATTTATAAATATGAATAAATGTAAGAGTTGTGGTTTCAGTAATTGAAAATTTTCATATGTTTGTCTTCTTCTTTTTTTTCACTTTTAATTATACTTAACTTTTTAAAACAATGGTGGATTAATGGACACCAAGGATTTCATTACATATGGGTGTAAATATCATTAAAATTTAAAATTAACAATTTATATTTCTTTTTTAATAAGATAAGATTGACCAACTACTTCAAAATTTCCCTTGATTTCTTTGAATTTAAGATCAACATTTGTTGATGGGATTAAGAACAGTGAATCCAATTTTTTTAAAAATGAGATAAGATTGACCAACAACTCTTCAAAATCTCCCTTGATTTTTTTGAATTTAAGATCAATATTTGTCGATGGGATTAAGAACAATGAGTCTAATTTTTCTCATGCTGAGATCTCAACATGAGAGAACTTGAGGGGTCTATAGGGCCTATCATGAGTCTTGTTTCGATGATCTGAACCATTCATTTTGTAGGGTCTTCAATCTATAATATTCATGAAAATAATTTGTTTGATCCAATAATCATAACTTTTTCATGTTATTGCATTTATCTCAAAAAAAATGGACGATAAATATATGTTTGAAATAGATCATTCATTTTTTTAGGAACAAATGCTATAAAATGAAGATGTTATGATTAGCGGATTGATCTAGATTTTTTTATGGATATTATATATTAAGAGCCCTATAAAATAAACGGTTCGGATAATCAAAACAATACTCGTGGCGGGCCCTATAAGTTCCTCAAATTATATCATATTGAGATTATATGATCTTAACATGATAGAAACCTAACCCTTTTAAAAATAAGATAAGATTGACCATCTGTTCTTCAAAATCTCCCTTAATTTTTTTCAAATTTAAAATCAATATTTGTTGATGGGATTAAGACCTTTTTTTGCATCGTAGAGAATCCAAATCCAACATGAATCTATGAGGCCTACTAATTACTCCCTCCGTCCCAAAATGTTGGTCCCTTTTGGGGAATCCAACTTTTTTTAGTAGTACAATTATTGTACTTTAAAAAAGTTGATTTTCCAAAATTATCCTTTGATAGTACATTTTTTTGAGAATATCAATGTCATAATTGTACTTTTTATATTATTTATGAATTTAAAAGAAGGGCAAAATAGAAAATTTATATTATTTTTGTACTTGATATTTGAAAAGGGACTAATATTTTGGGACAATGAAAAATGGAATAAGGGACTAATATTATGGGACGGAGGGAGTACATTATTTATGACTGGTTTTGGAATGTTGTAAATAAGTGTATTTTTTGAATTTTTATAAATAAATAAAAAAAAGGTGTGTAGAAAAGTAGAGAAAATGGGTAGAAAAGTAGAGATAAGATGTTGATAGATGTTGATTGATGTGACCCAAATAGGGGTTGTTTGGGATAATCTTAAATAAGTGCACTTTTCGACTTTTTGGACTAAAAAGTTGAGGGAAAAAATATGGTTGTTTGGGTTAACTTTTTGACTTTTTATGGAAAAATGTGTATTAAAAAATTGTATAAATTAGTGTGTAGGAGAAAATTAGGATTGGAAGTTGTGCAGCCGTATTTTTTGACTTTTGGTGAATAGTGATAATTTTTTAACTTTTTAATTTTTTGAGTAACTTTTTGGCTTTTTGGACACATGCCAAACTTGGCCTAAGTGTATGTATGCAAAAAAAGTATACTTTTTTAGTGCATGCCAAACACCTACTTAATTTGGTCAAGTAGTACACTTTTTTAGTGTATGCCAAACACCTACTTTGGTTCAGGCTAAAAAATGCCTAGGAAAAATCTATTAATTGAAAAGAAAATTCAAATTTGATCAAAACTACAGACAAAAATTTAGAAAGTCCAATAAATAAACTGATTTTTTCCCCCCCAAAAAGAAAGCCTGAATCAAATAAAAGTTTAGAATAATTCTATGAACACATAAATTGGCCACAAAACTGGACATAGACTGTATATTACATAATATTTTTTAAAAGTGGACTCTGTTAACAAATTCTTAAAATATTATCTATTTATATGCATTTTGTGTATGATTTTGCGACCAATTTATGTGTTCGTAGAAGAACTGATAGGTTTATAATGAAGATGGGGTGTGATTTGATTTTCTTCACCCTTTAATGCATAGGCAATTCAGAATTAAGGTAGTAAATAAATTGTAATTAACTTCCATGTGATGTGGTGGGCAGGTCCAATGGCTTTTGCTGAAAAGATGATATTGACTGTGTTTTCGGTGAGTTGTGCAATTTACTTTTTAATTATACGTTAATTAAGCAATGATAATAAATAAAGGTAAAGACTTAGATATATTCAGATTAGATTAGAATAGAGATTATTAACATGAGAGAGGTTGTTGGTTGGTGTGCAGCTGCAAATAGTATTGTGGATGACAAGGAGCATAACTGATGACATTCCAGGATGGGGAGCTCTCTTCCAAGGGAGGACTGGTGAGGGAACTGTTAGTGTGAGTACTCCATATCTACACCTCTCTCTCTCTCTCTCTCTCTCTCTCTCTATGTATATATATGTATAAATATAAGAGTGATTCAGTACATGAGACAAAGTAGAGTTGAGGGCAATATATCGGCAACCTTACCCTAAGGCTTTGAAAATGATTTTCAATTTTTCCCTTTTAAAATTATATATGTGCCTCTCTTATTTTTTTTTCTTCTCATTCTTCTTCCAAATTGGCTAGAACAGAGGCATAGATTGCTTCCTTATTTTCTTCACAAGTCAATCTAACGAAGCATTTCATTTTATTTTGTGCAGTTCATTGGAATTTTTCACTTTTATTTCCATTTCTTCATTATTTGAGAGTTCTATAATTTGAATGTTACACTGATTTTATTGTAGTGATATGTATGATATTTGAATGGTTTTAAAATATTGATAATTGATTTTTTTTATCAAACAAAACCAAATTAAGTCTTGTGCCCAAATAAGCTTTACTTGATAATTTGCTTTAGTATTTGTCCCCCACTATCAAAATCCTGGATCCGCCATTGCCTCCATTTATGGAGAGGCGATTTTTATCACTTGAACCTGTACCATCATGCACCAAGCCGCCTTTTCACATGAGTACAGTTCTTCTGTTTCATTTTCTGTCTCATATCCATCACATATTTATACATGATCAAAATCAACAGTTAGAACAATAAGGAACGAAAACAGGCAATGGTAGAGAAAGTGAGACAGATGATCCCACCCATTTCACATATGTACAAAAATACATGATCAAATTAATTAATTGGTTGTTCAATAAAAATAAAAAATTAATTAATTGTTACTTAAAAATCAATGGGTGAGACTTAAATAAAGGTTTCAATCTATGTAGGTGATGATGGCAACCTTATTGTTCATAATTCCAAACAAGAAGCAACAGGGGGAGAAGCTAATGGATTGGAACAAATGCAAGAAGCTACCATGGAGCATCGTACTCCTGCTAGGTGCTGGACTAGCCATAGCTGATGGAGTGCGCTCAAGCGGCCTAGCCGATGAGTTGTCAAAAACATTAGATTTCTTGGAAGATGCCCCATACTTAGCCATAGCCCCTCTTGTGTGCCTCATTAGTGGCACACTCACCGAGTTGATCACCTCCAACAACGCCACCACCACCATCCTACTACCACTGCTCATCCAAATTGCGCAGACAATGCACGTGCACCCCTTGCTTCTCATGGTCCCCGGAGCCATTGGAGCACAGCTAGCATTCATGCTCCCAACAGCTACACCTTCAAACACTGTTGGGTTCACCACAGGACATATTGACATCAAAGACATGATCAAAACAGGGTTGGTGCTTAAGGTTGTTGGAGTTGTTGCAGTGACCTTTCTAATGCCTACTCTAGGTAAGTGATTTTTAGCCTACTGCACATTGGTTGTGTACAACAATGCTACATAATCATAATTTTTAACCCAAAATTTTATCTAGAATTGAATCTAAATCACACCTGATCTTTTTTAGATAAAATTCTGGGCACTTAGCTTTACTGGGTTGTTAATAGAGTCTGAGGGATGAGCTTCTTATCCGAACTTGAGCACCACAATAGCTGGTCTGCCGGAGTGGTTGGTTGGAGGGCACCCCGATGCTCAGGATGTGTTTGGATCTTAGATTTTAAGAGTGATTTAAGGAGGAAAAGAAAGAAGAAAAAAAAAAAATAAGGAAGGAAGAAGTGGCAAAATAGAAGCTAAATTTTGTCTTTCTACCCTTTTTTTATTTCCTTCCACAAATATGTTCTCAAATCTTAGATCCAAATACAGCCTTAAGTATATGTCTTGAAGACTAGAGTGCTAAATTACAATAATATGGAGTATGTGTTACCCATCTCACTTAAATATCAAAAAGCCCTATTCCGCTTGACTATATATTCTACAATTGGTGTGCAGTATTTTTTCTCCACACGACAATTTAAAACAAAATCAATTAATTAAGATCCAACCCATTGCCACGTCAGTGTAAATAAATTTAGGAATGATATTTTAAGAGTATCCAACATCCATCTTTGAATATATATAGATTTTGTAGATAGATGTTGGATTCAAAATGAGTTGAATTGCAAACTCTTGTTTTTGCAGGAGCTATTGTGTTTAGAACAGATAGACAAGTGCTAGATTGGAAACTTCAATTGCGCAATTGCAAATGATTGGCTGAGCTTTGGGTGCATACCATGAAGAACTATTGCCATTCTTTATTTGCTGCCAAATAATCATTTGAAGCAAAGGAAATAGCTATAATATGCCTTTTTATTTGTTTATCTCTTCATTCTTGTTTCCTTTTCCTTGTGTATAATTTTTAAATATTATCTTTCCTTCTTTCTTATAGCAATTATATGTGTATCTAATGCTTATGCCTCTAGTAAATATTTTCTTATTTGATAGTCTATATATATGAGGTATTTGTGCTTGAGTTTATTTCAAAAAAATCAAGTTACATTGAATGGTTGTGAGTCAGTGACTGATTTTTTTTGCAAGGAATTGTGATAAGTTGTGTTTATGAAGTAGCATAGGATTTACATTGTATCGGTTGTATTGTAATTTGTTTATCGAATTGTAAAGTTTTGTCACAAAAATGCTAAAGGAGAGATTGCAATTTGGGTTGATTATTTTTTGTAATGGAATGTTGGTATAATTTCTTCTCAAGAAAAATCCTTCATAAAGATCAAATTTTTCGTTCAGAATTATTCTAGAGTTTAGAGCAATTTAGTTATGTAAATATTTGTGATCAGGAAAAATAATTTCTGAAGGTATTTATAAAGATTTAACTTTTAAAACTGCTATGGGAAATTTTTTGAAAAAACAGACTACCATGGATGGATTGCACTCACTAAATCTAGCTGCAATGAAGTGTTAGTATATTTTCATTAAAAACACTCCATCAAATTTACAACACTCTAGAGAGGTATTTATAATCATGAAAAACAATTTCCAAAATAGGCATTTATAATTTGGATTGGAGATTGTTGTTTGGTTTCGTAAGGCTTAGCATGGGTCTTGTTTCGATGATCCGAATTATTCATTTTGTTAGGTACTTTGTGTATATCATCTATACAGAAAATTAAATCGATCTAATAAGCATAACATATTTAATTTATCTTGTTTGTTGCCCCAAAAATGGATAACAATTTTATTTTTAAAATAGACCATTCATTTTTTTTCTTATAACAAACACAATTAATTAAATAAGTTATGATTATCGGATTAGTCTAGTTTTTCATATGGATGATATACCTGAAGTGTTCAAAAATATAAATGATTTGGATAATTAAAACATCACAGGTACGAACAGCAACCCGTCTAAATTATGTAAATAGATGAAATTCACCCCCTAATAATATAGATGAAATTATGTAAATAGATGAAATTCACCCCCTAATAATAAATAGTATTTCTCTTTTGGTTGGCCTTGGGACAATTTTTTTTTTTTTTAAGAGAAAGGTTGTTTTAACACCGGATTTATTTTACTATTTTATTTGTATTCATATAATAAAAATAATGTATTGGGACAATTATATTTAAAAATAATGAAACTTACTATGTGTGGGGATATATTTTTAGAATTGTCCACGTGGCCAAGGTGATTGGCCAAGGTGTCACGTGGACGAGTCATGTTGTCGAGATTGTTGTGATATTGTCAAGATGTGGTACGATAATATCAGAATCCGAGATTGTCGAATAGAGGACATAAGTCCTAGATAAGTTGAGGCGTTCAGCTTGGATAAAGATGAGACTCTTAAGTGGGATTATTCTTATCTAACTGAGAGTTCGGAATAACTATTGTGCTTGAGTCCTATATTTTTAGGGGACGAGGACACTATTGACTATAAAAGTATGGCACTTATGTGGATTTAAGATATGCTTTTACTTATGCACTGTTACTTGAGTTGATAGCTTTGAGAGATAAGTTACTAACTTGATCGTCAGAGTGTCCTCAGATGGACGAATTACTGTGGTATATCTCATTCTCTTGTGTGTAGGTATACGACTTAATTTCTTTTGTCATATGCTCTCCAACTAAGTTTCCTAAATCTTGACAGAAAAATCTGATTGATTGTGAAGTCAAAAATCAGCACTCACACTACGCCATTAAAAAAAAAAAAAAACTTGAACCGTAGGTGAAAATTACGAACTTCCCATCTAAAAATAAATTGTTGGTAAATATTATTGAAAATCAATAAAATAAAAATATATTAAAATTACGATGAATATAAAACTTTTGTAACAAACAAATCGAGTTGTGGTACAAAAATCTCACTTTTTTTTTCAGGAGACTCAAACTCTTTGAAGTTAGGGAAAGCCCACAAACTAGTGGAGCAGAATTTAACATCTGACTTGTCTACTTTAAAATACGACAATCCAACTGTTCATCGTATGATTTACACCAATTTTGCACAAATCGTTGAGGCCCAAGCTCCACCAAATAAAAACCCTTTTACTTCGGCCAAAAGTCTGGAGTGTTAAGTGTTGGAAGTAATATCGGCATGGATAAGGCAGTATTTGGTAGAGTTTTAGAATTATGAATTGAGGATAGGATTTTATTTTGAATTTATAAATTTTGGAATTATGATTTGAGTGTGAAAAATTTATTTGGTTATGAATTTTGAAAAAAATTTTAAATTGAGTTTGAATTGAATGATGTGATATATGATATTTGATATAAAATTTACAACTTATAACCAAATATATAACTCAAAATTCTATTCAAAACTCATAAAAAGATTTACAAATATTTTTTTTGAAATATAAAAATAACAGGTGCAAAAAAAAAAAAAAACAAATCGAACACTATTTCGGTTAATCGGCTTGTCAACCAGTGGGACAACAAGTGAGACGTCTGGTAGGACGATCGATTAGCTCAAATTTTCCCGCCTTGAAAAGAATTTTCAAAAGTAAGTGTGGAATTAATTTTTAAAGACGCTAAACAAACACCAACTCAAAAGTGAGTGTGTAACTATATTTTTTGAATTGTATATCTTCCAAGTATACACGCAAACAATAGCGGAGTCAGAAAATTAAGTTAGAGGAAACACTTATTAATTATAATTTTTTATTTAAAAAAATCATGATCAATATTAAAATAATAATAATTTTATGAGTTAAATATTTAAGTATAAGAAATTAAAAATCATTATTAATAAGAACAAGTCAAAATTCTATAATAGTGTGTAATAGTTTGGTGCGGGATGGCGATGTAAGTTTGTAATTTCAGCACACAAAATTATGGATCAAAATTCTTAATTTTAGAAAATAAAAATACATCATTTATAGCACAAATTATTATAAAATCTATTTAATTTTTATTTGACAGAAAATATTAAAGAGATGATATTGCTTATAAATGATATGTTTTAAATAGAAATAATTAAATAATCTTAGAGTACCATATGGCGTTGTCTTTGTGATACTGAAAGAATAAGAGATCACAAATCACACTAAGTAGTTTGTCAACTACCTGAAAATAATAAGTTAATTATATTCAATTCATAAGATTTCTCATTACACTATTGGTTTAGACTACTATATAAACAATACCACATAGTGCTCCTAAAGTATCAAATAGCTACTTATTGTGAACAATACAATAAATTCTTTGCCAAAGAACATGTTAAGAAAAAGGATAAATTACAAATACACTCCCTGAGGTTTGCTTAAACTATGAATTGCCCCCCGTGATTTGGAAAATTACAAATACTTCCCTGTCAAAATTTTTTATAATAGAATTAATTGAAAAAATGAAATTTCTAAATGTTCACCTATATAATAATAAAATTATCTGAATTATTAATTGAAATAAAATTTTAACATTATTAAAAACTGTTAATTAATTTAATGATTTATTAATAAAATGACCTATTTGTTATGAAATTAGAAACCTTAAGAGCCATAATATAATTTTTAAAATTATAAAAGTAATTCATAATTTAAGTAAATTTTAAAAGATATATTTATAATTTATCCTAAAAATATATTTTTTATATATAACTACAAAATAAAAACAAAAAAAAAAAGTTCAGAATTGAGGGTGGCGTGTGATCTCCTGGTCTTCTTCGACTCTACCCCTGCATGCAAACCTGTATATACATATGCATAACACTTCCTATAAATCTTTGTGTAATCGATGAGCATAGTAAAAAGATTGTGCAACTTTTTCAACACTATTAAAAGCCTTGTGTGCAATTTTTGACTTGGATACTGTTAATTACATATTTTGTATAGGTCGATTACAGTTCAACACGTGACAAGATGAGCGCAATACGGGAAGACAATTCAAATCTTCAATCGTAATCGCACACGTGGTAATTAGTATTGGTTATTGTAGATCTGCGTAGCATTGGATCAGCAAAGAGATACAAGATGATGTGGCTTTAATAGTTACTCATATATTTAAATTTAAAATCAGGAGGGAAGCCTAACTGCAGATATAGCATAGTGGAGCTAATTGTGAGAAAACATGATCAGCGATCATGGAGGGATGATTCGACGGTTAGAAATTCATTTCGACGGTTGTCATTGAGAAGTATAAATAACAGAGAAGGCCCCAGAAAAGGCCCTAGACTCAGATCCAAAAAATCAATTTTATTTACTTTATTTTCCTTCCAGTTTTTACATTTCTTGTTCTTTACATTTCTGCACTTCAAATTCCTGCACTGCACTTCGTTCATAGGAGTAGTTTCAAGTAATTTGTTGCTGTAAACCTCTATGAGACTGATTTGGATCATTCTAAGTCTTCCATTTTACTTAATGAAATGGTACAATTATTCTTTATTTAATCGTTATTTGCTTAATTCTCCTAAACAAAGTCACCAGTAAAAGTCATCTTCATTGAGGCTGAAAGAACTAAAACACAA
Organism: Camellia japonica; assembly: GCA_030407325.1. Classification (NCBI taxonomy): domain Eukaryota; kingdom Viridiplantae; phylum Streptophyta; class Magnoliopsida; order Ericales; family Theaceae; genus Camellia; species Camellia japonica. The sequence goes on along the minus strand of JAPPVO010000014.1, from coordinate 6,022,186 downwards.
TCGTCTGATAATTGGTTGACAATTAATATTCTGTAAGGACTGATTGATCCTTACTAGCACGCTCAAAATTACAATAATAACCTTCGAAAGCCAAAAAAGCCAACATATATTTTTGGCACGCCCAGTGGAACTAATTAAAATGGCTAGACGTAGGAGACAAGGAGAAAATGAACACTTGGAAGAAGGCGTGGAAGGAGAGGTAGAAATACCTAATCTAGAGGATAATGTGATAACACATCTTGTGGAAATACCTGTTTTATCAGAACCTATGGTGGAACAGACCAGCACTTCGGAACAAACACCACATTCTCAAAAGATTGGACGAAGCCAAGGAATTGAACCATCGACTGTTCCATCTACTCAGTCAATAAACCCATGGGGAGGCCTAATAGATGCCATGGAATAGCAGTTAATGAACATAATGGAAAGATGGGTAACATCCTTTTTGGATCGAATGAATACCCATCAACCAACTAACGCAAGACACATAGAGGAAATTTCAAATGTCCCTCAGCAAAGATTGGCTAGAGATAAACAGCCTATGCAGAGTAATGGACATACTAATGGTCAAACTAGTAACCAAAACTATGAAAGACCATCACCTCAGTCTTGGTATGAGCCTTTTTCGAGGCCTGTGACAAATCAAAATGCCTCATTACTTAATAATGAAACCATGCAAATTGGTGGATCTGGGCCAATACAAGAAAATGGCATAAGGATGCTTCCAAATCTCATGTTCGAAGCCATACCTAGCACAAGGGGGTTCACTAATCCTATGTTCGAATTTGTACCCGGGGGGTTGGAAGGGTTTTCTGCGACTGGAAGAGACACAACACCTTTTCCAGCACCTTTCGCAGGTCCTTTTGCAGGACAGGCTCAAAGGGGACACCCATACCCTCAACAACAGCCAGCACCACAAGGACAACCAGTCCCAAATATACCGGCCTATGGACCAAGAGGACCTCAGACACAAGGTTGTCCATCAAATCCTGCATTTGTTCCTCCAGTAGTGCTTCAACAAGCACAAAATATGGTTCCTAGGGACCAAATTGCTGACATTGTTAGAGAGATGTGTGAACCGATGGCTCGGGGGGTTCAAACTCCTGTGTACAGGAAACCATATCCAGAATGGGTAGATAAGGTACATGAATACCCAAGAGGGTTTAGGATACTAGGCTTTGCTCTTTTTTATGGGAATGGAAACCAGTCAACAGTGAAGCATATTGCTAGGTTCGCTGCTCAATGTGGCGAATTTACTAATAATGATTACATGAAATTAAGACTGTTCCCAAATTCTCTAACTGGGGTAGCCTTTGTATGGTATATTAACCTTACACCTGGCTCTATCCAAACTTGGCAACAAATGGAGGAGGCATTTCATGCCCAATTCTTCTAGACGGAGCCAGAAGTTTCCATGGCAGACTTGGCAAGGTTGAGTCAAATGCCTGATGAGAAGGCTACTCAATTTATTGCCAGATTCAAAAGAGCACGAAACAAATGTAGGATCATCCTACCAGAGCCTGAATTCGTGAGATTGGCTCAAAATGGTTTAAAGTTTAGGCTTCGAAAGAAGTTTGACTCAATTGAGTTTAGAGACTTAGTGGAACTAACCTATAAGGTGTCTAGGTACGAAGCATTACTAGAGGAAGAACAAGATCGAAGTAATGCATCATACAAGACGTATTATAGAAATCCTAATTATAAGATTGATACAACAGAAATTGTAGGGAAAGAACCTGTGATCTGTAAGGCATTAATTCATAAAGACACAACAATTGACCAGCAGTTTAAAAAGAAAGATTTTCATAGGAAATACTCTTTCGATTTAACAAAGGCAGATGACCTTTTTGATCATTTGGTTGCGGCAAATTTCTTGAAGTTACCAAAAGGAGTCAAAATTCCGTCTCTAGAGGAACTTAAAAGAAAAATATATTGTAAATGGCATAATTCTTGGTCTCACTTAACTAAAAACTGTATTGTTTTTTGAGACAGGATCCAAGAGCAAATTTGAAAGGGGAGTTTAAAATTCTCAGCTGAAGCAGAAAAGGCCATGGAGATTGACACTAATCCATTCCTAGAAATTGGAGAAATAGCAACCAATGTTATTATGCAAGACTTCCAGAACTTATCCTTGAAAGAATTAGAAGAGGTCAATGTGCAAATGCATGTTGCCAGCCAGACTCCTGTCAAGAAAGATGCTAGAAGTTTACCAATTGTTGGACAAGGCTTTGCAGACCAGAGGGGAGACTCTGATGAGGAGGCACTGGATAATGATTCTTTAGAGACAGCGGTCATGCAAAGAATGTGTCCTAGGTGCAGGTTGAGCTACAAGTGGTTGAAAGGACTTCCGATTAATGGGAAGCAGTATTACAAGGATGTGCAGAGGCGTCCTAAACCAGCCAGTGCCTATAACAAAAGGCCATATCCAACTGGTACTAGGCAGCAGCTATTCATGGCTGAGCCAATAGCCAATAGAATGCATTCCAAAGGGAAGAGACCTCTACATGAATTCAGACCACCCAACTATTACAGAATAGAGGGCAATCATCTTGATAGGAGACTTGAAGTGGGCTCAAGTCATGGGATCAAAGCCAGAGATTGGCCCCCTAGACTAGCCTCACACAAAAAGGAAAGTTGCTACTTTCATGGAAGGCCTGAATTAGGCCCAAAGCAGAGGATCAAGGCCAAGCAGTGGCCTTCACAGCCAGCTTCAAAATTGACTTAGAAGGAAGAAAGAGACAGTTCGACAACTGGGCTAGTGGGTTCATGAGTACCTGGAGTTCCAGATTGGTTTGTCATGCAGAACAAACCTAGGGAAATGTCTACCCAAAGAAATGTTATTGGAGACCAAGGTAGGATGGTTAAACCTCCTTTGGTGGCTCCAAATAATTGGGTGTTACTAAAACATCCAAAAACAAAGGAACCAAATATGGTCCCAGTAATTTCTAGATCCCAAATGAGGAAGATCCAGCGAAGGTACATTCAGTACCAGAGGGATCTGAAAAAAAGTGGAGAAAGCTCTTCATTGGTTCAGTCAAAGGGCCAGACAGAGGGAAAGAAAAGTCCAAAGTCAGATCATAATCCAAACTCCACTCCTCAAGATAAAATAAGTTGCAACAGAGAGCAGTTGCCCAAAGTTCACTCCGAACTAAAAGCCAAAGAAAGATCCAGTTTAGCGGGATTGGAAAGGGCTTTGATGGAAAATGATAGTGAGATAAAGGGAGAAGTTGGCCTAGGCCAAAGGAAGGAGATGGTTGAGGAGGAAATGTTCGATTCTTTCATGGCTGAATAGACATTTTTGGTCGAAAAACCAGCAGAAACACACCATTCGAAGGAGGTTATTAGTAATGAAGTGCTAGAATGTAGCATGGAAGATGCTTCTGAAGTAACTGAACAAGTTAGCCAGGAAAAAAAGCAGGTACAGCCAGTCTTCTAATTTGGCTTGTTTCCTCTTATGTCAGTGAATATGGTGCATATACTACCACAGGAGTTTCAAGCTGAAGATGAAAACCAAGGTCAGGAGATTGACCCAATTCTAGTTTCTAGTGAAGACTCACAAGTGAGTATGGTGCAAGACGAATTCGAAGTGGCCATACCAATGGAAACTGGAGATGAGAGTGAGGAAGAGGTGAGTATTAACCTCTCATACCCTTTTGAGTATCCCACGACATCCATGACACAGCATATCAAACCCTTGTATATCAAGGCCTTCTTCGATGGGATACAGATGAACCGGGTATTAGTGGATAATGGGACAGCAGTAAATCTGCTTTCAAAATCTTCTTTGAAAAAACTAGGAAAGAGGAACCCCAGATTAATCCCAACCAGCACAACCATTGTTGGTTTCGCTGGGGACAAACAGATGGCCCAGGGTATTTTGCCTATCAACTTGAGTGTGGGAACCAGGGACTGTATGACGGCATTCTTCGTTATCGATAGCAATGCTAAGTATAATGCTCTACTTGGAAGGGATTGGATTCACACCAACAAATGTGTGCCTTCCTCTCTACATCAGAAGATCATGATGGCCTTGTGCAATGGAGAGACAGAGGAGATCAATGCAGACCTTCAACCCTTCATAGCTTGTGCAGATTTTGCAGAAGCCAAATTGTATACTGAAAGAGTGACACCACTCAGCATACTAAGAAAACCTAATAGATCAGCCGAAGTGACGGCTGATGAGGAATTAGCACACCTGAAGCACTTAGTTCAGGAAAGTGTTGATGAAGAGTTTGTCGCCAAGGATGACAATGATACCTGGTTGTAGGCAAAAAGATAGAACCTAGGAGGTCAGATCTTTGACTTTAATTAAATTCTCAGTATTGGACATAACATCAATAGTCCAGAAAGTGCAAGAGCAAGAGAGAGAAGCCATGATAATTTGCTGTAAGCAAGAGCAGCAGCAGGTCAGGTTTTTGGCCTTTGATAAATACTGTGCTTTGGACATTGAAACAAAAGTCCAAGAGATACAGGAAGAAGAAGCCTTATGGATAGACTTTGTCTATGAGGAGGAGGATAAAGATGTTGAATCAAAGAAACTAAGAGCAGGACAAAGCAAGGTGATTACTTCGAAGACAGAAGAAATCAGAAAAGGAGCTTCAGTGAGTTATCAGGTACAAGACCCTTTGGGAGAAATTAACTTAGGGGAAAGTTCTACACTGTAACCCACCTACATTAGTGCTTGGTTAAGTGTTCTTGACAGGGACCAGTTGTTGGTAGTCTTGAAGAGATATAAAGATTGTTTTGCATGGTCTTACAATGAACTACTAGGGTTGGACAGGTTATTAGTGGAACATAGGCTCCCCATGAAGCCTAATTTCAAGCCATACAAACAAAAACCAAGAAGGATGAGTCCTGAAGTGATTCAGAAGGTCAAGGAGGAAATTCTTAGGCTCCTTAAGGCAGGCTTTATTAGGACAACCAGATATGTTGAATGGTTATCCAATGTTGTGCCTGTAATTAAGAAAAATGGTAAAATGAGGGTATGCATTGATTTCAGAAACCTGAATTTAGCAACTCTAAAAGATGAGTACACTATGCCCATAGTAGATTTGTTGGTGGATAGTTCAGCAGGGTACAAGATTTTATTAATGATGGATGGGCACTCTGGTTATAACCAAATCTGCATTGCAGAAGAGGATATTCATAAGACAGCATTCAGATGTCCTGGGAACATTGGTACCTTCGAATGGGTTAAAATGCCATTTGGTCTGAAGAATGCTGGGGCTACATACCAAAGGGCTATGAACACTATCTTTCATGATCTCATTGGAGGATATTTAGAGTGTTACATTGATGACATTGTAGTGAAGTCCCAATCCATGGAGGAACATTTGTCTTACTTGGAAGCAACTTTTGAAAGAACGAGAAAGTTCAAGTTGAAACTTAATCCTCTCAAATGTGTTTTTGGCGTATCAACTGGAAACTTCTTGGGCTATGTAGTACACAAGAAGGGAATACAGATTGATCAGAACAAAGCCAAAGTTATCATTGAAGCCAAACCTCCTTCAAGTAAGAAAGAATTACAAAAATTCCTTGGGCAGGTTAATTTTCTTCGAAGATTTATTTCTAATACTGCAGGAAAAACTAAAATATTTTCTTCCTTATTAAGGTTGAGAGATGAAAAGGAATTTGTGTGGACAGCAGAGCATCAAATTGCTTTCGAAGGAATCAAAGCCTACTTGACCAACCCTCCAGTGCTGATGCCACCAAACGGTGATAAGCCCTTGAAGTTATATATAGCTGCAGCAAAAGATTTGCTGGGAGTTTTCTTAGCCCAAGACAATGAAGAAGGAAAAGAACAAGCAGTTTATTACCTTAGTAGGTTTCTAAATTCTTGTGAATGTAAATATTCAGCTGTGGAAAAGTTGTGCCTTGTATTGTATTTTGCTGCAATGAAATTAAGATACTATCTTTTGCTTACAACTGTCTTGATAATTGCAACCACAGATTTGGTTAAATATATGTTATGTTATCTAGACCTACGTTGAGAGAAAGAATTGGCAAATGGATACTAGCTTTATCAGAATTTCATCTAGAATATGTTCCCCAAAAGGCAGTAAAAGGACAAGTTTTAGCTAATTTCTTGGCAGACCATCTATGTCAAACAGAAAGCCAAGAGATAATGGAAGTTGGTATGGTTAGTGTTGAACCATGGCAAATGTGGTTCAATGAATCAAAAGCCAATGGTCTAACTGGAATTGGTGTGGTGATTAAGTCACCACAAGGGGTAAAAACCACACATAGTTTCAGAATGGATGAAATTACTTGTTCTAATAATCAAGCTGAATATGAAGCTTTAATAATGAGACTGGAAATACTTATTGGATTACAAGCTCATGCAGTTGATATATTTGGAGATTCTCAATTGGTGGTTAACTAGGTGAAAGGAATTATCAAATGTCAAAGTGTAAGCATGTTGCCATACTATGTTGTTGCACTACATTTGCTTTCTCAATTTCAGATAGCAAATGTAACTTATGTCCCAAGATTCTTGAATAATAAAGCTAATGATTTGGCTCAAAAAGTTTCGAATTTCAAGAGAAGGGATAACACTCAAAGGAACATAAGCCAAACAACCTATCAAAAGATAATATCACCTTTGAATAGAAAGAATATGGTCTTAGAAGTCAATCATAATGACTTACGAGAACAAGATTGGAGGCATATAATAATGCAGTATCTAGCTGGCCTATCTTCGAAAGCTAGCAGAAAAATCAAATTGCCATCTATGCAATACATAATGTAGGGTAATGCTCTCTACAAAAGGGGGACAGATGGGTTATTATTGGAATGTTTAGGTTCAAAGGAAACATTGACAGCCATGGCTGAGGTTCACGAAGGCATCTGTGATGCTCATCAGCCTGGTGTAAAGATGAGATGGCTGTTTCGAAGACATTCTTACTATTGGCCAACCATCCTTAAGGATTGCATAGAATATGCTAGAGGCTGTGAGGCATGCCAAAAGCATGGAACAATAAGACATGTACCCATAACTGATCCGCATGCGGTTGTGAAGCCTTGGCTGTTTAGAGGATGGGCTATGGATATAATAGGGAAAATACATCCACTATTTTCGAAGCATCATTGTTTCATCTTAGTGGCCACAGATTACTTCACTAAATGGGTCGAAGTTAAGCCATATAAGGCTGTAGACCAGATCGAAGTTATTGGATTCATTAAAGATCTGATCCACATATTTGGCATCCCGCAAACTATAACTGTTGATAATGAGACTGTATTTGATGAGAAAATGATAAAGTCTTTTGTGGCAGAGTTTGGAATTAGCCTTGTTAATTCTACCCCCTATTATGCACAAGCCAATGGTCAGGCAGAATCATCCAATAAGTCTTTGAAGAAAGGAATACAGAAAGTTATGGAAAACAATCCCAATGATTGGTATAACTTACTGTTAGATGTATTATGGGCTTATAGGACTTCTCCAAGGTCAAGTATAGGAATCACACCTTATGCTTTAGTATATGGCCATGATACAGTGCTACCTGTGGAAATTAATGTTAAGTCCTTGAGGGTGAGATGTCAGGATCAGTTAAATCTTGAGCAGTACCATCAAAGTATGTGCTTGGAATTAGAAAGTGTGGATGAAGCTAGAATTCTGGCATTAAATAGCATTCTTTTCCAAAAGAAGAAAGCAGCCAAAAACTATAATAAGAAGGTCAAGCACATTAGCTTTGATGAAGGTGATTTGGTATGGAAGACAATACTCCCAATAGGGATTAAAAGCCACAAGTTTGGCAAATGGTCACCTAACTGGGAAGAACCATATCAAGTTCATAGAGTCTTGCCTTTGGGAACATATCATTTGAAAATTTTGAATGGATATGTACATCCCAAGAAGATTAATGACAAATATTTGAAGCCTTATTATCCAACCATGTGGGAAACACAAGAAATAAAATAAGTGCTAAATGAAAAGAACATGAAAACACTCAAATAATAAATAAGGATTTTATTTCATAATGAGTTGAATACATGTAGCCATAGATTGGCCCAAAAGTCAGTACAATATTTCAATTGTTACTTTACAATAGACTCTCTACTCTTAAGAGATGAGAACAATTGAATGACTGTAGCCATCTCCTGCTTTCGATCAGCCAGTCCTTGATTAATGATTTGCAGCTTGGTGGTAGTTTGCTCTGAAGCTTGGTTGACTGCTGATAACTCTTCTTCAAATTGAGCTTTCTTCTCCAATAGTTGAGCTCGAAATTGGGAGACAGAGGAATGTTGCTCTTTCAGTTCTGACACTTCAGCATGTATTTTGGAAACAAAACTCTAGTCTCTCAGCAATTTCTCTTCTACAGCCTTGGCAACATGGCAGATGTTGATATAAAAGTCAATGGTGGTTATCACCTGAGATAAATGACTTGGAATAGTCATGCTGGATTGCTCAATAACTTTGCAGCATTGGAGGAAGCCATTCTTGATAATATTTCAAAGGTTATCGCCAGTGTCTTCTCTACGAGAATCAGCTATCACTGGAGATGAAGTAATAGCTGAAGTGATAGCTGGAATTTCCTCAGAAGATAAAGGAACAACAAGGCTTAAAGGGAGAGCAAATTGAGTAGAATTGAAAGATAGGTGAGGAAAGTATGGAGTCAAGCCAAAGGATAGGGATGCAGGAATACTTTGCCTCAAGAAAGGTATGAAAAATGTAGGACCAGGGAGTGGGAGTATTGTTTGAATTGGCTCCACATTTTGAGGTTGTTCAACTTCAGATGAAACTGAAGGAATCCTTATTAAAGGAGAAGGCAAAGTAGTTGTTGCTGCAAAAGCAGAAATACAAAAAAAAAATATTAAGTCTCAGTATCAAGAATTTGAGAAAGGAAAGTGGAGACACAAAAGGAAATTACTGGTTTCAGAGGTGGTGGCAATGATGGGAGAACTACGAAGGGAATTATGCTCAGCAATGTGTTGTTTTCTCGTAGTTTCCCTTTGGATTGTATCAGCAGCAGCTGCTTCATCACTTAGTAGTTACTGTTGTCGCCTTTTTTCAGCCCTCTGGAAAACAATTATTTCTTTAGAGTGTTCCTTCTCTACTGTTTTGACAGCTGCCTCATGAGTAGGATCTTCGACCAAGTCAGAAGGAGAAACGGTTATCTTCTTTCTCTTTTTTCTCTGTAGTGGTATTTCCTGCTCTTTCTCTGTCTCTTTCTCCTCAATCTGGGACTCAGACTCCTCATGAGTGAGTACTAGTTTTCTTTTCTTTTTCTGCTGATGTTTATCCTTAAGAATAGCCAGAGCTTCAGCTCTCTTAGGAGATTCTTCTTGTGGAGACCCTACACCAAGTAGTATGAATATGAAGAAAACAAACAGAAAATTCTGAAAGAAAGGAAACTTAAAAATGCATACCCTTTTTCGAAGCAGCTCTAGTAACTTTGGAAGGAGGGAGTGAGACTGCAGGAGTAGTCTTGGTAGCTGTAGAAGGAAGGGGGATGGTCCCAGTTTCTTTTGGTTTAGTCTTAGAAGGCACACCTAGCCCTATTAGTAAATCATGAGGATGTATTTCTAGATGCACCTCCATATTAACTATCCACCAATTTTGAAATCTTTTTAAAGCTGAGCCAGAGGGGAGGAAGGGAGTAAATTTAAACTCACTCAAGTCTTTCAACAATTTAAATGTTGCCTCATCTAGTTTAGATTTGGACACTCTCAGGTCTTTGGCTGTGAGATGGATATTCGAGAGACTGCAGAGTGGAATGGGAATTCCTTGGATAAGCCCAAATTGCCTGGCAAACTGGGAGGGGCAGTATACCTCAGATATGCATTTACAAGCTCGAGGGTTTAAAGTACCAATAAAAAGTTCCTTCGGCAACAAAATAGAGGCCCACATATCTTTATGCGATAGGATGGAACACTCTCTATCAGCCAAGGATATTTTTAGCCAAGTTGGTCCTTTATTGGCATCGAAGGGGTAAAAGAAGGTGGCAGCTGGGGAAACAGGAAGCTGATGAAAAAAGGTAAGATAGTAGGCAAAAGAAGCAGGATAAAGGGCAATTCTAGCATACTTTTCTCCATAAGTGCTAGGGTTTTGAACTAAGAACTTCAAGCACTTAGGATGCAGATCAGTGAAGTATGCAAAGAGCCAAAGTTGAAGCACCCAGAGGGGACCTCCCTGGTTGATATCAAGAGGTCTTTCACAAAATTAGGAGCAGGCTCTATAGACATGGCCTAAAAGATAAGGGGCCAAGGCTATTCGTTTTTTCAAAATAAGAGCCTTTGCAAGTGGGGCAAACTCAAGCATGATTCGTTGAGACGATGTACAAAAGAGAAATTTACACAACCAATATAAAATAAAGAAGAAGAGTTCTCGATCACTCATAGGGCCCTCCTTTTTATTTTCAGCCTTTACAAAGTCACTGAAAGAAGAATTCAAAGGTGGAAAGGAAAATTTCACCGAAAGGTTTGGATAGCTGGGTGTAAAAGGAGTACCGAGTGGTGAAAGCCCTAAGAGACGGCAGATATCAAGAACGGTGGGGGCCATCATACCACACCAAAACTGAAAAAAGTTAAAGGCTATATTCTAGAAGCAAAGAGCAGCATGAATCAAAAAAGGGTCTTCAGGAATGATAAGCCTAAAAAGACGAAGGGCGTCGAGAATACAGAGCTCTTGTAAGTCCCATTCTCTTGCAGGCACGACCCTGTCATACCATTCCTCCCACTCAGCCCTCAATGTTGGCCAGCAACGATGAGGTCAGTTCATTCTCCAATTTCTCCAGTCAAGCCCCCATTCATAGAGAAGAAAATGGTCCTCCAAGCGAGGGTACAAAGCAGGGAGTTGGACGGGAACCTCTCGAAAGATAAGACCTAGGACATATTCTTGTTTTTTGCTATGGCAAGGAACAAAGAGGCGTCCGTCTATGGCACTCGATCCATCAGCTTTAAATTTAGCAATTTCTTCCTCAATACATCTTTTCAAAGCCATTGTTGGGCTTATACGTTCGCCCATTGGTACTTTTAAAGAAGAAGACTCTATTGGTAACGAGCAGCAAGAAAGAGAGGGTCAGTAGAGATGAAGGGTTTGTGTGTTAGGCAAATGGGTGAATTCAAAGCACGAAAGAAAAAGGGTCTTTAAACCTTTGTGTCTGAAAAATATACCCAATCGTTTTATGTAGGCGGAATTCATAAAGAAGTACTAAAAGTACGGATGCAAAAAGTTTCCCTCGATATTGATAGTTATAGAGGGAAACGCATCTCAAATACTGATGTTAACTTCGAAATGAAATATTTGGCTCCGAAGCCATGTTTTGGTGCCAAAATCAAATAACAAACGGCTTCGAACTCAAGAAGTCGACTTCGAAGCACATTCTACATCTAAAGGTGCAGGAATGCTCAGGTATTTGTTTACTTTAAAAGGATTAAAGACCTGTTTTTAGGTCTCTTAATAAGAGTAAAAATCCTTCGAAGCAAAATCTGAAATACCTTACAGTTAGAAATTGTTTGTTCTAAGTTTCAAACCAATAGTTGGCTTGATAGTATACAGAAGAAACAACTTTTTTTTTAGAATAAAAAGTGCAGCCCTTAAAACAGGTTTCCATATTTTGAAAAATATAGACTGTTTGTTCGAAGCAAAATTAGTTGATTTAAAACAACTTGTATTAACCATATGTTGGGAAATTGGATATGAACAAACCAAGTTTCGAAGGGCAAAATTGGTGAATTCGAAGCTCTGATTCTGAAAAGAAACCTAAGGCAAAAGTTGTCAATTACACTCCATATGTTAGAAAAGTTCAAATTGGGTTTTCAGTATTTCATTGGGTATGATCGAATCAAGTTTCGAAGAATGAAATCGTCGAATTTGAAGCCCTAAGTTTATTTGTTTTTGACAAATGAGGTAAAATCAGACCATGCCAAATGATAAAAAAAACATCTTGGCTTTATTCAGACAAAAGCAAGCAATTACATCAGAAGCCTTCCTTGGCGACAAATTCAAGTTCATAAAAATAAGGAATAGAATAAATGACAAGGTCATGGAACTTGTTCCAGCTATGATCAATGAACCTCTGTTCCTTTTTTATTCTATCTTCTATCTTCTCCAGGCTAGGCTGCTGAAGTTGACATGCTCTTACTTGATAAAAAAGTTTTTTGGCCTTTATTTCAAACTCTGTTTCTTTCAACCCTTGTTCCATCTCATCCATGTCCAAATCATCCCAGTATGCAGAGTCTTTATTCTTGAAATCATCAAATTCGTCAATGAGGCTCTCTGCTTCATACCGGGTATGAATTTGACGGGCTGAGATTTGGTGGCCACAGAAATGTGATGCCAACGAATAAGCATTGGGAGTTGGTCTAAAAACATCTGAAGTTATGCTTGGGCAATGGGGTTAAGGATATGACCCCGGGTCATAACATCACAAGCCCATCGAAAGTTCTTGAGATGAACACCGTCCTCAAGAACATTGAAGGGTAAGTGAGAAAAAGCTGCAAGCAGAAGTTGGGCTTGTTGTTGCTGATATTTAGTAGGTGGAGATGAAGGGTGATAGGAGGGGAGAAACTGGTCCTTAAAGAGAGTATTTCTCAGTTCCTCCATCCAGTGGGGGTTTCGCGGAAGAGGTGGTGCAGGAGCTTCCATCTTGAAAGAAGGAGGAGATTGGGGATTGTTGACAATATCAAGCCAGTCAGAAGAGCAAAGTTTTGCCTTCTGGGCTAAGAATGACGGGCTATACCCTTGAGCTTTTTCTGGACGACGGACAACATGTACTATCTTCGTAGGCATGGAAGATATGTACCATGCTACGAGTAAGTTATCTTCTAGACGGCGTCGGCGGTCAATGGGTACATATGGGTAAACCACTGAACTCCGAGCAAAGGGAGGGAAAGTTAAAGGTTCAACAAATTCAACGAAATGATGGTTGATTCACTCTCTTAACTTGGACTCCTCAGGTTCTGGCCAGCTTCTCCAACCAGAAGTCCCAGAAGAAGAAGAAGCTGCAGCCTCATCCCACGCAGAAGGTTTTGGGTCAGATGAAGAACTTCCAATATCCATGTTTGCAAAATTTTGAGTTAAAGAATTGTGGACAATAAGTTCATAATCCAAAGGTTGATAGTTTGCAAAAACTTCCATGACTTGAATATAGGAAGGTGGATAAAGGTGGCTAATCAATGCATGAAGATTCTTTCGAGGACGAACAACATTATCAAACAACTCTTCATATGCTTGATCGAGGTAAGAAAAGGTCTGCTTGACCATGAGAGCTAAATTAGTCTTTTCGAATACTGAGATAGTGGGAATGTTCAAGGGATAGAGGAGGATTTAATGCAAATGTTCATTGATGAATGACGGTTGCATTTCTGAAAATGTAAAGCCCATACACGTCCTAAGACGTGGATAAAATACCTTGATCCACTAATATCACCAAGTATTGGGTGTATTATTGCGGGGGGTAATGTTGGTTACATATTTTGTATAGGCCAATCACAGTTCAACACGTGGCAGGATGAGGGCAATACGGGAAGACAATTCAAATCTTCAATCGTAGTCGCACACATGGTAATTAGTATTGGTTATTGTAGATCTACGTAGCACTGGATCAACAAAGAGATGCAAGATGATGTGGCTTTAACGGTTACTCATATATTTAAATTCAAAATCAGGAGGGAAGCCTAACTGCAAATATGGCATAGTGGAGCTAACTGTGAGGAAACATGATCAGCGATCATAAAGGGATGGTTCGACGGTTAGAAATTCATTTCGACGGTTGTCATTGAGAAGTATAAATAGCAGAGAAGGCCCCAGAAAAAGTGTAACGCTCTCAAAATAATACATAAAACCCCACATTCTTGACATGCATAGGTATAAGAGAATAAAACATAATTCCATTCATCAGAGTATTAAGTACGAAAGTATTACATGTTGACATCAAAAGTAAATGCCCTACGAGCTTACAACTTTCCAAGTCAACACTTGGGTACAACAAAAGAAGAGTTCTAACTCTTTATACAAAATAAGCCATTGGCTTGAATTTACATGTAATACCAAAAAGAGAATAACAAAAGATCCTTCAGCCTCTAAGCCTCTCAAGTTACGTCCTTGGAGGTGGCATATCACCTGAACCTGAAAATGATGTCCCATATAGGGTGAGCCGATGCCCAGTAGAGATATACTAAACTAATTATGAGAAATAACTAAAACATTAGCATTTGATTGATGGTTAACACTTATAAACCAACTTACGACACTTTTCAATTCAACAATATATACATTCATTTTTCATTCCACTTTCCTTCGCTTAAACAACTTTGATTCATAAACATGACTCAGAACCTGGCCAAACAATTAAATGAGACTATAATTCATATTAAAACACTTCATTTATTCACAATTTACATGAGACTACAACTCATATTAAAACACTTCCATACTTCAATTACCAATGGAGTCCATCCCCTATCTCCTCCCAAACAGGTTTGAGAGTCCATCCTCTATCTCCTCCCAAACCATGGAGTACATCCCCTATCTCCTCTCACACAACATACATATACAATGTATTTAACCATTTATCATATACAATGATCAATCAATACACATATTCGATGTATTATTCCAACAGTCATATTCAATGACATATTCAATGTGATTAGTTTCAGTTTTCCCTAATCATCATACAGTGTCTACAACAATCAAGACTATCATCCACCGATAGCGCCCAAAGTAATTATCTCTAAATAGATAATAAATTTATCAAACGGATAAAATATCAATATTTTCATAAGTGGGTGATAATTCAATCCAACCACACCATTCTACCACAATCCCATCCAATTTCATGATTTTCAACTCAATTTCATAATTCCATACTTTCCCCAAGTTAATTATGCAAATTAATTTATCACATTAATTAGGACATTTTCCCTTTTTCTCAAATATTGATCCTAAGATCAAATTCCACCAATTTGACTCACAAACTCATATTCCCGAAGCCTTATATGCACATGGAGCTTTAAAACACAAACCCCTCTTTTATAAATTACAAATCAAACCCTAACTTTTTCCAAAATTATCCAACAACACCAACTAATCAAAATGACTAAAATTTATGTCAAAACCTATAAGAAGGAGTAGGATATCCCTACCTCAAGAGAAGAGACTCAAAGGAGATGAAGGTGAAAACTCGAGATGCTCCAAACACCAACTTTTTCGGATTGAAATGAAGCCCACACCAAGTTCCACACTTCTTACAAAGGGATTAGGATAGAAACACACTAGAGCTAGATGGATTTGTAGAGAGAAGGTATATAGAGAGAGAGGAAGTAGCCGGATCTAGGGTTTGTGTAAAGAAGGAGATGAAAAAGTGAAGTGTAACCGGCTGCTGCCAACTGATATATTCAAGGCTCGCTCGAGCGAAGGAATGGTCGCTTGAGCAACCAGACACAAAGAAACCTCGCTTGAGCGTAGAAAGACTCGCTCGAGCCAACAATTTGAAGTTTCAGGTCTGCAACCCAGAAGCACACTCGAGCGAAGAAAAGCTCGCTCGAGCGAAGAAATCCAAAACATATAGCTCGCTCGAGCCAAGAAATGCAACTCTCAGGTCCAGAACCAAACGCAGACGCAAGCTCGAGCGCAGGACTTCTCGCTCGAGCCACCAGACACATCACCTAACTCTTGCTCGAGCGAAGGAACCCTGGCTCGAACGAAGGAACTAAAACACAGAGCTCGCTCGAGCAACAAAAGTCTCGCTCGAGCGAAGACACCAAGATCTGGGCAGCAACCATTTGTTCCCAATCACAACCAACCTGTTACAAACCTGCCCAACACATCCTAAAACTAAAATACAAGGAATTAAAGGACGGAAAAGAAGCATATACAACAACAGATATCTACGGAACCGAGTTCGGAATACAATAACCAATGGAGGAAAAACCGGGATTACTATAACCTCCCCCCTTAAAGAATTTCGTCCCCGAAATTAGATACAAGTTTCAAAAACAAGATTTTCAACTCTCAACAACAATACAATCCAATATTCAATATCTTGACCCATTATCGATCATCTCATCTCTCTTGAAGAGGCAAATTACAACATATGTTACAATATGCATTATCAACATGCATTTTCTGAAACCCAACAATTTCCAATATACATGATTCACAATTCCATAACATATTCAATGTTAATGATATATCTGCATTGCTACAATACATTCAACATATACAATGCTAAATTAATTTCCATTTTCAAGGCATATTCCACAATATTTCCATAAATCGAAACATATACAATGTTTTACAATTTAAGACATATTTAACGTTCTTAAAGTTTATCAGTACAACAAAATATTCAACATATGCTCAAACATCCACAAAAAGATTTGGATACTTCTCTCGGACCTCCAATTCACGTTCCCAAGTGGCTTCCTCAACCCCGTGATATTTCCACAAAACTTTTACCAAGGGTATTGTCCTGCCTCGCAAGACTTGATCTCGCCTATCCAAGACCTGCACCGGTCTCTCCTCATACGAGGCATCCTCATCAACCTCTAAATTGGTCCAATCCAATACATGCAACGGATCTGGCTCGTACTTCCGAAGCATGCAAACGTGAAACACGTCATGCACTCTGGACAACTGTGGCGGTAAAGCTAAACGGTAGGCAACCTCGCCAATCCTCTCAAGGATCTTGAAAGGGCCAATAAACCGAGGGGACAACTTCCCACTCTTTCCAAACCTCATCAAACCCCGCCTTGGTGATATTTTCAGAAAGACATGATCACCCACCTCAAATGACAAAAGCCTCCTCCTACGGTCGGCATAACTCTTTTGATGACTCTGGGCTGTAACAAGCCTTCTACGGATAAACTCAACTTTCTCCGTCGTTTCCCGAACCAACTCCGGGCCCAACAAAGGTGCATCACCCACCTCGACCCAACAAACTGGAGACCTACACGGTCGGCCATACAAGGCCTCGAACGGTGCCATACCAATACTTGATTGGAAACTATTGTTGTAGGCAAACTTCACTAAGAGCAAATGCCTCTCCCACGACCCACTAAAATCAAGGACACAACCTCGAAGTATATCCTCAAGGATCTGGATAGTACGCTCGGACTGCCCGTCAGTCTGAGGATGATAAGCCGTGCTAAAGGTCAATCTAGTGCCCAAGGCACTCTGCAAACTCTGCTACAATCTAGCAGTAAAACGTGGATCTCTATCTGATACGATCGACACTAGGACCCCATGCAACCTCACTATGTCCCGAATATACAAGTTGGCAAACTGATCTACCGAATCTCTCATGCGCATAAGGATAAAGTGTGCCGACTTAGTCAACCGGTCAACTACCACCCAAATAGCATCACTACCCCGCTGAGTCCTTGGAAGACCTACAACGAAGTCCATCGTGACATGCTCCCACTTCCATTCGGCAATAGGCAAGGGTTGTAACAATCCCGCTGGCCTCTGATGTTCGGCCTTCTTCATACCCTGCCACCAAAACTGGCGACCCAAATCACGATACATCTTAGTGCCTCCCAGATGTACCGCAAGGCGTGAATGGTGAAACTCTCGGAGTACCTCCTCTCGACAAGACTCCGGCACAAACAGACGGTCTCGGTATCTCACACTCAAGTCGGGATACACAGTCAAACCTTCTCAACCTTCTCACTGGAAATCTTCTCCCGGAGGAATTCTACCTCAAGGTCACTCCCCTGTGCCTCTAACACTCGATTCACAAGTGTAGGCTGCGCAACTACAGAAAACAAGGTCGCAGACTCAACAGATTCGCCCAGAAGCAAATCAAACTCGCCAAGTGCACCCAATATTTCCCACTCCCGGATGACTATACAAGCTACATCACTAATAGATTTCCTACTAAAGGCATCGGCCACAACATTGGCCTTTCCCGGGTGATAGTGTAACTCGAAGTCGTAATCCTCAATAAACTCTATCCACCTCCTTTGCCTCAAATTCAAGTCTTTCTGTGTAAACAGATACTTCAGACTCTTATGATCCGAGAACACCTCGAATCTCTCACCATACAGGTAGTGCCTCCAAATCTTCAAGGCAAAAATCACCGCTGCTAACTCTAGGTCATGCGTAGGGTAATTCCTCTCGTGTATTTTGAATTGTCGCGAGTCATGGGCTACTACTTTCCCCTCTTGCATCAGCACACAATCCAAACCCTTTCGTGAAGCATCACAATAAATTGCATAGCCCAAACCTTTCTCCGAAATAATCAAAACTGGAGCGGTGGTGAGTCTAACCATAAGTTCTTGGAACGACTTTTCACAAGTCTCACTCCATACAAATTTGACCCCTTTCCGCGTCAATCTAGTCAAAGGCGAAGCTAGCCTGGAGAAATCTTTCACAAATCGACGGTAATACCCAGCTAATCCTAGAAAACTGCGGATATCAAAAACACTCTTAGGCTGTGCCCAATCTTGCACTGCCTCTATCTTGGATGTATCAACAAACACCCCTTCCCCGGAGACTACATGGCCTAAGAATTTAACCTCTCTTAGCCAGAACTCACACTTTCCAAACTTGGCATATAACTTATGGGCTCTAAGTAACTCAAGCACCACTCTCAAGTGTTCCTCGTGCTCCTCCTCCGAAGGTGAATAAATCAGAATGTCATCGACAAAGACGACCACAAAACGATCTAAAAACTCTCGGAATATTCGGTTCATCAAGTCCATAAACACTGCCGGTGCATTGGTGAGCCCAAAAGGCATCACCAGAAACTCATAGTGGCCATGCCGCGTACGGAATGCTGTCTTCGGGATATCTTCCTCCCTGACCCTCAACTGATGGCAACCCAATCTCAAGTCTATCTTAGAGAAACAACGGGACCCTTTCAACTGGTCAAACAAATCATCAATACGGGGCATAGGGTACTTGTTCTTAACCGTAGCCCGATTCAATTTCCGGTAATTAATACAAAGTCTCAAAGCCCCATCTTTTTTCTTAGCAAAGAGGGCTGGTGCTCCCCACGGCGAAGTACTAGGGCGAATGAAGCCCTCACTCTGGGTAACTCAATCTGGATCTCATCACACTCACTACTCATAAAGCTAGCGAGGAGACCACTAAGCTCACTTCGCCCTCGCGGATCATACACTGGTGGCAAAACTCTACCAACCCTATCCCCCAAGAAATGGAAACAATCCCCGCTCAAGGTACATACAGTGACCCTCTGGCAGTAACAGTCAATAATTACCCGGTATGACGATAGCCAGTCCATACCCAAAATCACATCAAAACCTGACATAGCCATAACCATAAAAGAAAATGGAAGCCGGCGGTCGGCGACCTCTATATCACAGCCCCAACACCCTTGTTTCAAAATCAACTCACCCTCAACAAGTGATAAAACACAAATAGGAGAAGCTAACTGAACCAACTCCAACCCCAAGATAGATGCAAATGCAGCAGATATAAAGGAATGGGATGCACCCGTATCAATCAACACATTGGCAACCGAGTTGCAAAACAAAAAGGTACCTCTCACAACAGATGGAGCCAGTACAAGATCTTGTGTGGTAACAGCATACACACGCCCTAAAGGTCTCTGATCTACCTGCTCATCTCTCGGAGCAAAAGACTGCTGTACAGACTGAGACGACGAGGCTCTCTAATTGGCCCTCGAGGCCTGAACTGACTGAGCTGACTGATGGCTCTGAGTCTGTCTCGAACCAGATACACCAGATGTGCCACTCAACTGCGGGCAGAACCTCTTCAGATGCCCCGCCTGACCACACTGGTAACAAGAGAGCGGCTGACCTCTGCCCTGACTCTGGCTCTGAGGACGAGCCAAAGATGAAGCTGCTCTCTGCCCTCCTCTCCTCTGCGGGCAAACTGGAGACTTGTGGCCTAGCTGACCACATTTGTAACAAGTAATGTCTCCCTAACTGCCCCTCCCTGAGCCTGAACTCGGCACTGGAAAGGTGGATCTCGCAAATGCACCCTGGGACTGCTGAGGATTAAAACCCTTCTGCCTCTTACCATCCCCCTGGCCATCCTGACTCCTCTTGGAGCCCCTCATCTTCTCCTCCTCCTCATGCATAATAATCTCAAGATGCGCCGTAGCATCCACAAGGCGTCCATACTCCCGAGTCATGGACCCAGCAACCCTAACTTTGAGCCCGTGTCTCAACTTCTTCTCGAACTCAAGACAACAGCGTTCCTCAGACGCCACTAGCTCAGGTGCAAACCTAGATAAACTGGTAAATGCGGCCTCAAACTCGGCCACTGATGAACTCAATTGCTTGAGCTGACAGAACTGATCTCTCAACTTCTCCCTGACAGCAGGAGACAAAAACTTCTCCTGGAAGGCGCCAACGAAAGCCTCCTAAGTCCCACCAATATGGCCCCGAACAAACTTCCACCACTGACCCGCGTCTCCCTTCAGCTGGAAGGACGCCAAGGTCACCTTCAAAGCCCCGTCTTCGATGCCAAGCATCTTAAACGTCTTCGTCATTTGTTCAAGCCACTCATCAGCCTTAAGTGGCTCTTTTGGATCCTCCAGAAACTCATCCAGATTAGACCGGAAAAACTCCCTCTTCAGAAAGGAAGGCCCTGCCTCAGTAACATGGGTCTGGACTTGATTCTCAGCTCTGAGAATGTCCATGGATTCCCTCAATGCTCCTGCCATCTTGTGGGCTAAGGTACCCATGGCCTGCTGACCTACTGGCTCGACCACATTGGCCTGACCAATACCCTCTTGCTGCGTCGGAATCTCATCCGGTATAGGCATCTCCTGCCTCCTAGGCCTACCTCGCCTACCACCACGTCCTCGTCCTGACATCCTAATAAAGGTAACAGAAATATTAGCACATTCACAAATGTGCCGAAGCTATTTCACTCGCGTCCTAAAGCATTGGACAACAGTAATTCATTCCACGTAAGCACATAATCACATAAGCACTTACGAATTTCATTTCTGGATAATGACAGTCCCGAGGTGTTGCTAGAGTTCCGGTTAGAAACAGCATTGATCAAGTGCTTTTCCAACAGGACTCCTAGAAACCCATGGATCCAATCAACATCCTAGAAATTACATCTCATACCCATATAGTCACATAAGCATGCTATCAAATAAACACACAACATCATACATAAGTCTCTAACAAGCGAGACAAACCCATTGTGATACTAACCACTTCCCACGTACCCGAAGTATTAAAACCCGGTACGCTCTGATACTAAGTTGTAACGCCCTCAAAATAATACATAAAACCCCACATTCTTGACATGTATAGGTATAAGAGAATAAAACATAATTCCATTCATCAGAGTATTAAGTACAAAAGTATTACATGTTGACATCAAAAGTAAATACCCTACGGGCTTACAACTTTCCAAGTCAACACTTGGGTACAACAAAAGAAGAGTTCTAACTCTTTATACAAAATAAGCCCTTGGCTTGAATTTACATGTAATACCAAAAAGAGAATAACAAAAGATCCTTCAGCCTCTAAGCCACTCAAGCTACGTCCTTGGAGATGGAATATCACCTTAACCTGAAAATGATGTTCCATATAGGGTGAGCCAATACCCAGTAGAGATATACTAAACTAATTATGAGAAATAACTAAAACATTAGCATTCGATTGATGGTTAACACTTATAAACCAACTTACGACACTTTTCAATTCAACAATAGATACATTCATTTTTCATTCCACTTTCCTTCGCTCTTTGATTCATAAACATGGCTCAAAACCTGGCCAAACAATTAAATGAGACTATAATTCATATTATAACACTTCCATACTTCAATTACCAATGGAGTCCATCCCCTATCTCCTCCCAAACAGGTTTGAGAGTCCATCCCCTATCTCCTCCCACACAATTATTCTTCATTTAATCACTGTTTGCTTAAGTCTCCTAAACAAAGCCACTAGTAAAAGTCTTCTTCATTGAGGCTGAAAGAACTAAAACACAATCGCCTGATAATTGGTTGGCAATTAATATTCTGTAATGACTGATTGATCTTTGCTGGTGTAACATGCCCAGGGAGTACCCGCGCGCGTTAAACAGTTCGGACTCCCGAAATCTCTTTGATCTAGTCTCACGAGTGCAATGTGAAACGTAGATGGAAATCTAGATTTGGCAATTTTTAGAAAAACCATTTTATTGCGAAACCTTTTGCTAGAAATGGACTGCGTCATCAGATCTCAGAGTCGCCACCTAATATTTATTTTGGGAAAATTAGGAAACCCATGACTCATGCCAAGGCCACTGTTCGTCGTAACCAAGGATGCTTGGCTCGGAACCTTAGGTATGAAAGGGGAAGGTCATTAATTGAGCACCCCCCGCTCATCCGATCAAAAGATCGACCTCTACTAAACCATGATATGACTTTTATTTTCTTTATATGTTCATGTTCTGATTATTTAATAAATCCTAAAATTTACTATGTGAAACATACAAGTATAGACTATGTCACCCATTTTGGAATAACTTGATTTCATGTAGTTTTGAAAGAGTTTTGAAAATGTATAACCCAAATAAATTGAGTTTACAAACACGAAAATCAATATCATTCCAAATTAAGCGACACAACCTCCATCCACTGGCATTCATACAGTTATATCACATAAGCAAATAACCACATGGTATGATGCTTAAACATAGTAAGAAAAACACACACAAACGGGATGCTAAAGCATAAAAACTTACATGTTTGACGACCCACGAACTAGCTACAAAACAAAGTTAGTAAAATATGCATGATCTTATATACAAAGTCCTAATGCAATTCACTCATGAGATGCAACTAAAGATTCGGCTTCTAAGATATGACATGTGAATCATCTCAAAAACATGAGGTAGCGCACATAATTACATAGGAATTGATTAAATCCACAAATGCAAACTTCGCCGAACCAAGATGCATGAAACATGGTTGCAAAGCATGAATATGATGAAAAATAAATATGATGTTTATGTACAAATAAGGAAAGCAAGTAAAAGAATGGGATAGAAAGAAGTTAGGACGGGGGAATTATTACAACGCTTTGAATAAATTATTACAAACCAGATAAGAGAGAGAGAAGGGAATATTACAACAAAATAAAAAAAAAACCTCACAAACTCTCAAAATAAAAACAAAATAAAGAAACTTCATATGCGCCAGAAAATATTCTGCTTGACGTAAGAAGACCGCTCCATTCTGTTCAGGGAAACTTATTTTGCAGGAACACTATTCATCCCGAGATACTATTCACTACCGGAAGTTACTATTCACCATGACAATTACTATTCACCTTTCTTGATCGTTATTCATCTTACCGGGCATTTTTCATCCGCAGTTACTATTCATCGCCGGAGGTACTATTCATTGACGGGGTTACTATTCACCGCCGGAAGTTACTATTCACCGCCGATCACTATTCATCCGGTGGGGTCACATTTTTTAACAAATTAGGTGGTTCGACCAACCATTTAAAGTGGTAAAATTACAACAATTTAACTAGTAAACTACAACATTTTATGTAAATTACAACAGTTTATATACAACAGTAAATTACAGCAGATAAAGTGGTAAAATTAGGTGGTTTGACCGACCATTTAAAGTGGTAAAATTACAACAATTTATAAATAGTATACTACAACATTTTATGAAATTACAACAGAATTACAACAGTTTATATACAACAGTAAATTACAGCAGATAAAGTAGTAAAATTAGGTGGTTTGACCGACCATTTAAAGCGATAAAAAAAAAGTTATGAAAAACAATAAATGAAGTACTTAAACAAATTATATCACATTTTGAAATTAAATGAAAGTTTGTGAAAACTCACCTTTCGGGGAAATGATGAATTTTCTAATTCACAAACTTTCTTTTAATTACCCTCAAGTTTGTGGAATGTGTTCTCAATTCTCAGTCCAAAAGTTGGAATTACAACTTCTCTTTCTGATTCTTTTTTTTTCTCTCAAAATTCTCGCACTACTTCTTTTTTTTATTATTCTCTCAGACTTTTTTTTTTCTTTGATCTCTCCAGCCCCAAAAAATCTCTTCATCCTTCTCTAACCTTTCCCCTTTTATAGAAAATGATGGTAAGAAAAAAACGAAAGAAGAAACGGTGGGAGGAGTTGTAACAACCTAGATTTTTAATTATGCTATAGAATTTATACTAATATTATTTAATCTCAGTTAAGAAAATATATGATTTATTATTATGCGTAATTTTATAAAATAATATAATTATTAAAAGTTTAGGGGTTAAACTATAAATAATAATAATATAGATAATATTAATAATAATTTATTTTCTGTTAATATATGATAAAATGTAATTTAATTAGAAATTAAATTAGTTATATAATTATATTAAAATATTGGGTCAAAAGGGAATTATCTTAAATATATATTAAGGATAAGATTGAATCTTTAGAATTAATTATGAAATCTGTGAAGGGATTGGGGAGACACGTGTAGCCTAGAGAGTGGTTCTCCTCCCTATTTAAGGGAGACGCTTCACTTGCGAGGAAGAAAGAAAAAGAAAGGAAGAAAGGAAAGAAAAGAAGGAAAAGAAAGAAAGAAAAGAAAAAGAGAAAGAGAGAAAAAGAAAGAAAGAAGAAAAGGAAAGAATAGTGGAAGCTAGAAGGATTTTTGATAATAGAAAGGAAGAGTAAAGTATTAAAGTTAAAGTGAGTTATATTATATCTTGAGTCACCAAAATGTATTTTACTTATGTTTTGACTTACCAAAATCTATTTTATATAAGTTATGTTTTATTAGTATATTAATAAAAGTTATGTTTTATAAAGGTTTCAGTTACATGGTTTATTTTCTGAACCCCATTTGTGAAAAGGAAACCCATGGATATGTTTGTTTATATTTTAAAGAATATTTGGCTACGACCTTATATACAATTATGTTTTGTAAGTACCACACGGGAG
This sequence comes from Camellia japonica, assembly GCA_030407325.1. Lineage (NCBI taxonomy): Eukaryota > Viridiplantae > Streptophyta > Magnoliopsida > Ericales > Theaceae > Camellia > Camellia japonica. The sequence continues at coordinate 5,997,324 of JAPPVO010000014.1, read as the reverse complement.
TCCCATGCTTTGGGGGATTTAAATAACCATTGGCCTCTGTTTGACCACTTTGTGGTCCTTTGTTTGTCATGGATCCACTGACCTCTGTTTGTGCGGACCAAAGTGCTGTGCGGAACTAAGTGCTACACTATTGTGGGAGCCACCTCTAGAATCCGTACGAGCCACCTCTTGAATCCGTACTTCTGTTCTGATTGTCACTTCTGTGACCTCTGTTCTGTTCTGTTCTGTACCGTGGTTGTGGTTACATAACTTCTGTATTTCAGTTCTGCTACTTAAATGATTTGGTTACAAATAAAAGGTTATTTGTTCTGAAGAAGCATAATTTCAGTGTTATTACTTAAAGGATTATTTGTCAAATGATTTCTGCTACTCAAATGATCTGTTTATATAAATGTTTTGGCCTAACTAACGATCCATGGTTATTTCGTGTCCCTTATACTCTTGGTATAATATTTCTCACTCTGCCATGTGCTTATAGTTATTTACCAATTTTCAGGAAATAGCTTTGGGAAAATCTAAGATGCGGGGCTGCGGAATAGACACACACAACACTTTTATTGATATTTCTCTATGTAAATATCGGCCTTTTTGGCTAATATATTTTGTAATAAAAATAGAAGCTCCAATGATTATTTTGGTACCCTTACTTAAATTTTTCTTCCGCTTGCGTTTATTAATTTGTTTTTGAATTGGCCGTAGGTAATTTCAGTTACTGGCCATCACGATGCTTAACCCTTGGGTACGGGGTTGGGTACGGGGAGCGGGTCGTGACAAATGGTATCAGAGCAATGGTTTTTTTTTTTTTTTTAAAAAAAAATTCATCATTGGAGCATAGGACACACGCACATTTAAGAAGTGGGATAGCGGGTAATTAGTATCGAATTATTATATTTTGTTCGTTGATTTAATTATATTATAATTTTATATGATTATATATATATAGAATAATTTTTTTTTTTAGTATGCCTAATTTGTGAAGGATATTAGATATAATTTATATTTGTTATAGTAAAAGAAGGGTAAGAAAAGAAGGATGTCGGACTCAAGCACTCACCAAAAATTATAATATAATTAAATGTATATATAATTTTCAGTTTAGTATTCAAAAAAAAAAATTTATTTCGATATTTTTTTAAAATTGGGTTCAAATTAAAATTGGATTCAGATTATAAAGATACTAATTTTGAAACTATTTTCTATCAATGAAAAGTTCATCTCAAATTCTTAAATTCTTGCATAGAATTCTGTTATTGTGTTCTCATTTTATCTATTTTTATCATAAACAAAACGAATGAAGAGTTTTTAAAATCACCAATTATTTCTCATTTTGGCCCAAACTAATTTTTGACAACTAGACAGCGAGTCATTTTTGGTAAAAAAATTTTTGAGGTCCTATTTTTCTATCAGATTAATTATCTAATATATATATATATATATATCAGAGTGCGCAGCGGATAGCTTACACATATGGCAAATTTCGGGGACGAAATTTTAAAAGGAGGGAAGATTGTAACAATCCAGATTTTTAATTATGCTATAGAATTTATACTAATATTATTTAATCTCAGTTAAGAAAATATATGATTTATTATTATGCGTAATTTTATAAAATAATATAATTATTAAAAGTTTAGGGGTCAAATTATAAATAATAATAATATAGATAATATTAATAATAATTTATTTTCTGTTAATATATGATAAAATATAATTTAATTAGAAATTAAATTAGTTATATAATTATATTAAAATATTGAGTCAAAAGGGAATTATCTTAAATATATATTAAGGATAAGATTGAATCTTTAGAATTAATTATGTAATCTGTGAAAGGATTGGGGAGACACGTGTAGCCTAGAGAGTGGTTCTCCTCCCTATTTAAGGGAGACGCTTCACCTGGAAGGAAGAAAGAAAAAGAAAGGAAGAAAGGAAAGAAAAGAAGGAAAAGAAAAAGAGAAAGAGAGAAAAAGAAAGAAAGAAGAAAAGGAAAGAATAGTGGAAGCTAGAAGGATTTTTGATAATAGAAAGGAAGAGTAAGGTATTAAAGTTAAGGTAAGTTATAGGGAGCTTTTTTGATAAATCCATTTTCTAAGAGCTTTATTCCATCCAACCCATATTCTTTTTGACTATTCCATTAGGTCCAATTTGAGATAAGAAGACCAAAATACCCTTTTCATTTACCTATGTTCCATTTAGTTCACATTATTTTCTTATATTTCAATAAGTCCTATGGGTGACATAATTACCAAAATACCCCTAATGTGAATGTTCACACCGTCAATGTAAATGTTCATATCGTCAATGTGTAGGGGCCCGGCCCATGTCGATCCTCGTGGGTGCCCGAAAAAATTCGAGTCGGGCCGGGCCGGCCCACATGCCAAAAAAATAGGCCCGGCCCGTTGATAATGTGAATATTCACATTGACAAGTTAACATTCACATTGATAGGAGTGTAAAATTGGCCCGCGGCCCGTGGGCGGCCCGAAGCCAGCCCGGGCCGGCCCGTTCATAATGTGAATATTCACATTGACATATTAACATTAACATTAACATTAACATTGATAAGAGTGTAAAATTAGTCTGTGACCCGTGGGCAGCCCGAAGCCCGGGCCGGCCCGGCCCGGCCCGGCCCGTTGACAATGTGAATATTCACATTGACATGTTAACATTCACATTGATAGGAGTGTAAAATTAGCCCGCGGCCTATGGCCGGCCCGAAACCCGCCCGCGGCTCGTGGGCTGCCCTGGGCGGGCCCGGCCTGACCCGTTGATAATGTGAATATTTACATTGACATGTTAACATTCACATTGATAAGAGTATAAAATTAGCCCGCACCCCGTGGCTCCCCGAAACCAGCCCACGGCCCGTGGGCGACTCGGGGCAGGCCCGGCCCGGCCTATTGACAATGTGAATATTCACATTGACATGTTAACATTCACATTGATAAAAGTGTAAAATTGACTCACGTCCCATGGGCGGCCCGAAACCCGTGGGCGGCCCGGGGCGAGCCCGGCCCGGCCCGTTGATAATGTGAATATTCACATTGACATATTAACATTCACATTGATAGGAGTGTGAAATTGGCCCGTGGGCGGCCCGAAGCCTGCCTGTTGCCCAGGCCGGGCCCGGCCCAGCCCGTTGACAATGTGAATATTAACATTGACATATTAACATTAATATTGATAACAGTGTAAAATTGGCCCATGACCCGTGGGCAGCCCGAAGCCCGGCCCCAGGCCGGGGCGGGCCCGGCCCGTTGACAACGTGAATATTCACATTGACATGTTAACATTCACATTGATAAGAGTGTAACATTAACCCGTGCCCCGTGGCTGCCCGAAACTCGCCCACGGCCCCTGGGCGGCCCGAGGCGGGCCCGGCCCAGCCTGTTGACAATGTGAATATTCACATTGACATGTTAACATTCACATTGATAAGAGTGTAAAATTGACTCGCATCCCATGGGCAGCCCGGGTTTGGGTCCGGGCCTACCCTAGGCCGCGGGCGAGCTTCAGGCAGCGGACAAATTTTACACTCCTATCAATGTTAATGTTAACATGCCAATGTGAATATTCACATTGTCACGGGTCGGGCCAAGCCCGCCTCGGGCAGCGGTCTGGCTTCGGGCCGCTCACGGGTTGTGGGCCAATTTTATACTCCTATCAATGTGAATGTTAACATGTCAATGTGAATATTCACATTGACAACGGGCCGGGCCGCTCCGGCCCGAGGTCGGGCTTCGGGCTGCCCACGGGTCACGGGCCAATTTTACACTCTTATCAATGTGAATGTTAACATGTCAATGTGAATATTTACATTGTCAACAGGCCGAGCCGGGCCTGCCCCGAGCCGCCCACGGGCCATGGGTGGGTTTCGGGCAGCCACGGGGCGGGGGCTAATTTTACACTCCTATCAATGTGAATGTTAATATGTCAATGTGAATATTCACATTGTCACGGGTCGGGCCAAGCTCGCCTCGGGCTTCGGTCGGGCTTCGGGCCGCCCACGGGCTGCGGGCTAATTTTACACTCTTATCAATGTGAATGTTAACATGTCAATGTGAATATTCACATTGTCAATGGACTGGGCCGGGCCGGGCCCGCCCCGGGCCGTAGGCGGGCTTTTGGCCGCCTATGGGCCGCAGGCCAATTTTATACTCTTATCAATGTGAATGTTAACATGTCAATATGAATATTCACATTGTCAACGGGCCGAACCGGGCCCGCCCCGGGCCGCCCATGGATCGCGGGCGGGTTTCGCGCCGCCACGGGACGGGGGCCAATTTTACACTCCTATTAATGTGAATGTTAACATGTCAATGTGAATATTCACATTGTCAACGGGCCGGGCCGAGTCGGGCCCGCCCTGGGCTGCTGGCCAATTTTATACTCTTATCAATGTGAATGTTAATATGTCAATGTGAATATTCACATTGTCAACAGGCCGGGGCGGGCCCGCCCCAGGCCGCCCACGGGCCGTGGGCGGGTTTCGGGCAGCCACGAGGCGCGGGCTAATTTTAGACTCCTATCAATGTGAATGTTAACATGTCAATGTGAATATTCACATTGTCAACGGGCCGGGCCGGGCCGAGCCCTCCCCGGGCCGCGGGCGGGCTTTTGGCCGCCCATGGGCCGCAAGCCAATTTTATACTCTTATCAATGTGAATGTTAACATGTCAATGTGAATATTCACATTGTCAATGAACCAGACCGGGCCCGCCCCGGGCTGCCCATGGGCCGCGAGCGGGTTTCGCGCCGCCACGAGACGCGGGCCAATTTTACACTCCTATTAATGTGAATGTTAACATGTCAATGTGAATATTCACATTGTCAACGAGCCGGGCCTGCCCCGGCTCGCGGGCGGGTTTCGGGCCGCCCACGGGTCAATTTTACATTCCTACCAATGTGAATTTTAAAATATGAATGTTCACATCATTAAATTGCTAATCGTTTAAAAAATATTTATAAGGGTATCAAAATTGAATATAAGGGCATAAGTGTCCAAGAAAATAGTGTAAATCAAGAAAATGGACTTGATGGAATAAAACTATACATACATGGGACTAAATAGGTTAAAAAATTCCTTCATGGACTTCTTGGGTTAAAACACTTCTAAATTGGACTTATCAATAAAAATCCCTAAGTTGTATTATACCTTGAATCACCAAAATGTATTTTACTTATGTTTTGATTTACCAAAATCTGTTTTATATAAATTATGTTTTATTAGTATATTAATAAAAGTTATGTTTTATAAAGGTTTCAGTTACATGGTTTATTTTCTGAACCCCATTTGTGAAAAGGAAATTCATGGATATGTTTGTTTATATTTTAAAGAATATTTGGCTACGACCTTATATACAATTATGTTTTGTAAGTACCACCACGGGAGTCCCATGCCTTGGGGGACTTAAATAACCATTGGCCTCTGTTTGACCACTTTGTGGTCCTCTGTTTTTCATGGATCCACTGACCTCTGTTTGTGCGGACCAAAGTGCTGTGCGGAACTAAGTGCTACACTATTGTGGGAGCCACCTTTAGAATCCGTACGAGCCACCTCTTGAATCCGTACTTCTGTTCTGATTGTCACTTCTGTGACCTCTGTTCTGTTCTGTTCTGTACCGTGGTTGTGGTTACATAACTTCTGTATTTCAGTTCTGCTACTTAAATGATTTGGTTACCAATAAAAGGTTATTTGTTCTGAAGAAGCATAATTTCAGTGTTATTACTTAAAGGATTATTTGTCAAATGATTTCCGCTACTCAAATGATCTGTTTATATAAATGTTTTGGCCTAACTAACGATCCATGGTTATTTTGTGTCCCTTATACTCTTGGTATAATATTTCTCACTCTGCCATGTGCTTATAGTTATTTACCAATTTTCAAGAAATAGCTTTGGGAAAGTCTAAGATGCGGGGCTGCGGAATAGACACACACAACGCTTTTATTGATATTTCTCTATGTAAATATCGGCCTTTTTGGCTAATATATTTTGTAATAAAAATAGAAGCTCCAATGATTATTTTGGTACCCTTACTTAAATTTTTCTTCCGCTTGCGTTTATTAATTTGTTTTTGAATTGGCCGTAGGTAATTTCAGTTACTGGCCATCACGATACTTAACCCTTGGGTACGGGGTTGGGTACGGGGAGCGGGTCGTGACAGGAGTTGTTTTCAAAAGATGCACAGTGATTTTACTGTGCATTGCACAGTAAAATTACTATGCACTTTATAATATAATAATATATAAAAGGGATTATTAGCATAAATATATGTACAAATACCCCAAAAAAAGAATATATAAAAACACACAAATATATAAAATTAAAATACATGGACTAATAAAATATATTTTAGTAGACCAAATATGCAACATAATTTGACCAAAGCGGGTCTAAAGGCACAGAAAACAAAAAAACACATGATGGGAGTGTCGTGAATTTTCGCAAAGGAGGAATAGTACCCTTATATAATATAATATTATATATATACAAAAGTATGGTGCATGGGTGAAACCACGGTACCGAATAAATTTAATAAAATATTATATAATAATATAACATAATATATATATATATATATATAATACATAATAAAGGGAAAGAAAATAGAGAAAGAGTCTAAATAATTTGGCAAAACAGGTGTAAGACTGGGATTAAAGTTTACATTCTATCTTTTCACTGAGAATTTTGTGAGATAGCATATTCCTATTTTCATCATCGAGTAATCAAAAGAAAGTGCCCAAGTCTTAGGGCCGGTCAAAATGGGGTGTCTACAGCTGGCACGCTCAAAATTACAATAATAACCTTCGAAAGTCAAAAAAGTCAACAAATACAATTTACATCCAGCGTAGCTAGCTAGCAAACACTAGGGCGTAGTAGGGAACAATTAAAGTTTGGAGATTTGTTTCTTTTTAGGTTTTAGATTCGAATATTTTAATCAGTAAATGCATATCTTGGGACCACAGTCCACATGGCGTAAGTCTTGTTTTAAAAAACTTATTCGAGTTGTAGGAACTTAATGTGATGCACGGAAACTGGTCCAAATATCCTACTTAAAAAAAAAAACAAAAAAGAAAAAAAAAAAAAAGAGGAGGAAAAAGGGAAAGTATATAGCTAGGTAGCAATCTGTCAAATTGAGAGATTTACATTTTGTTAGGCAATCTTCACTGTATTTAAAAGATTTTAATTCTATTGTGTACAAAACAACAATTAGAATTAAAGAAATAAAGAAAAGGAGAGAATATGTTTGATTACAAAAATCAAACTCGAAATAAAAAATAAATAAATAAATAACAGATTTTATTTTGTTACAAAAACAAAATTAAAATCTGATTAAATAAACAAATTAAAAAAAACATAATAAAATTAAACAACTTTCTTGGTTAATTTCTTTGAATTACTTTTCTGATCAAGTCCAGTGTTTAACACTGTGTCCTTAAGACAGATTCGTCCTCTCCACGGTGCTTTCAGATCTGGACGTCTATCTCCCAGGATGAAATGATCTTACCACAAACAATAGCAGCACTACAAATTGTTTGCCTTACGAACACACTAAGTGTTTACACTCTTTCTTTCAGAATAAAAATGCAGCAAAATGCAGAGAGAATTATAGAGAGGATGGAGTACGAAAATTGGAGTGAAAATCCAAATGGGAGGCTAGTCTATTTATAGATGTAAAGGTGGCTCTTGGTTTTGAATTGAACAGGTATGAAACCTGTTGGGTTTAAATTCAAACAGATTTGAATCTGTTGGGTTAACCATTCAAACAGATAAAAAACGGGAAGGGCTCTGTTTGGATGAACATTAAATCCAAACCAATTTAATTCTGGGAAGGGCCCTATTTGGATGAACAAGAAAAACCGGACCAGTTTAATTCTGTTTGAAAACGGGAAGGGCCCTGTTTGGATGAACAAAAAATCCAAACCAGTTTATTTGAATTAAATTCAAATGTTTTTGGCCCAAAAAGATTAGTATTGGGCCGAACAAGCCCAACCCAACCTCACACCACGCACCCAAGCCCAGGCCCAGCCCAGCCCGCCCGACCGACCGGACGGACGGCGGCGGCGGCGCGCGCGCGCATGTGTGGTGGTTTTTGAGTCCAATGGGTCTAGCCCATTTTGCCCATAACCTCTCCCTCTAAAACACTTGGGTACCCCTTGGGGCACACCCCAAGTACCAAACCCATGCCTTATAAACCCTTTCAAAACCTCCCACCAAATCAATGTGGGACAAGTTTTATTTAACCTTTAAGGAATTTCCACCAAAACTCCATTTCCATGGAGCTTACTTTGGCTTCAATTTCCCATTCACTCGGTAATGGTTTTAAGCAACCAAATATACCACGTGAATCACAACGCGGCATAGAACGCGTTACCACTTTGACCCGTGTAAATCGATGCACGAGGCCCACCTAAAAATTAGACCAAACTTAGGAAAAAATTCTGGTTTTACCCAGAATTTTATAACCATTTCCAACAATCCCCCACATGAATGGAATTTGATGACAACAGAAATGCAACAATATGCAGACTTAACGAAAGAGTATAAGTCGAAAATATCTTGCATCAGGATAGGTAGTTTTCGGCCTTGAACCTTCCCTAGTGATAACCTATCGGACTTACTGGCTAACCAATGGACGTGATGCCTTGAATTGTTCAGCCGTTTGTGTAAGCCAAGACAATAGATTTCACACAAAATATTTTCTAACACATCGTGGTTCTCACTGTTGTGTTCATTTTGGCCGTGAACGCTCCTGGTTTTCATGAGTGTTTCTAGAGAATGTAGCCTCTTTCATTCTCATAGAACCGGCCCCAGTTCAACACTCATATAGGTGATTCTTATTGTGAGTATCTCCTCATACTCGTCTTGATTTTATGCCTTAATCAAGATATAAGTAATCATTAAAAGCAAAGCTTATCCTTATACCCCTGCAGACAACATATGTTGCAGATATCACTCTCACCATAGGAATGGGTAGGGTTATTTAATCCCTTGGTGATTTTTGGCGAGCCATACATAACTTAGTTGTCCCTTTGAACTTAGTTCTTGGGATCTCCAGTCATATAAGTAGGGTAACCATTATGACGACTCTTATGTAATAGGCTTTAATCCCATTCCCTTCGATGAACTATACACTAGCTCTTTTGTCAAACCTTTTGTTAATGGATCCGCAATATTCTCTTTAGATTTTATATAATCTATTGAGATTATTCCGTTTGACAACAATTGCCTAACGGTATTATGTCGACGACGAATATGTCGTGACTTACCGTTATACATATGATTCTGTGCCCTGCCTATTGCAGATTGACTATCACAATGAATGCAAATAGCTGGCACAGGTTTTGGCCACATTGGAATGTCTTCTAAGAATGACGAAGCCATTCTGCTTCTTCTCCTGCTTTGTCTAAAGCAATGAACTCGGATTCCATTGTGGATCGTGCGATGCAAGTTTGTTTCGTGGACTTCCAAGAAACAGCAGCACCTCCCAGAGTAAAGACATATCCACTTGTGGATTTTGAATCTTTAGTATCCGATATCCAATTGGCATCACAATAACCTTCGAGTACTGCTGGATATCGAGTAAAGTTCAAACCATGATCACGGGTGAATCTTAGATATCTAAGAACCCGAATGATCGCTTTCCAATGGTCTTCTCCGGGGTTACTAGTGTACCTACTCAATTTACTGATAGCATAAGCTATATCAGGACGAGTACAATTCATTAGGTACATTAGGCTTCCAATGATTTGGGAGTATTTTAACTGAGACACTGCATCACCTTTATTTTTTGATAAATAAAGACTGATGTGTACAGGTGTTCTTGCTAAATTCAAATCATCCTTGATAAATTTATCAAGAATTTTCTCAATATAATGAGATTGAGATAATGCATATCCGTCAGATGTTTTAGTAATTTTCATTCCTAATATAACATCTGCGACCCCCATATCTTTCATATCAAATCTTTTGTTAAGCATTTGCTTAGTTGATTTGATCATGTTTTGACTGCTTCCAATGATAAACATGTCATCCACATAAAGACAAACTATGACATAGCCTTGGTCAGCGTTTTTAACATAGACGCATTTGTCACATTCGTTTATCTTAAACCCATTAGTAAGCATTGCATGATCAAATTTTTCATGCCATTGCTTAGGTGCTTGTTTTAATCCATAAAGGGATTTTACAAGTCGACAAACTTTCTTTTCTTGCCCTGATACTACAAATCCTTCGGGTTGCTCCATATAGATCTCTTCATTTAGATCACCGTTTAAGAAAGCTGTTTTAACATCCATTTGATGTATTTCTAAATTAAACAATGCTGCTATAGAAATAAGCATGCGAATGGATGTTATTCTTGTCATAGGGGAATATGTGTCAAAATAATCCAGACCTTCCTTTTGTCTGTAACCTTTAACTACAAGTCTTGCTTTATACTTGTCAATTGAACCATCTGCTTTCATTTTTCTCTTGAATATCCATTTATATCCAAGAGGTTTAGAACCTGGTGGAAGATCCACCAATTCCCAAGTATGATTTTGCATAATGGATTCAATTTCATTATTAACAGCCTCTTTCCACAAAGGCGCTTCGGGACCTGTCATTGCTGCCTTAAAGCTTTGAGGTTCATTTTCTAACAAGTATGTCAGAAAATCTGGACCAAAGGATTTTGATGTTCTCGCTCTCTTACTTCTTCTTGGTTCATCATCAGTTAAATCCTGTTGGTTGAGACCATTACTAGTCTCTTGTGTTTGATTGTCAGTAGTCTCTTGACTTTGTGTACAATCATAAGTTCTTTTCTGTGAACTTAATTCCTGTCCTTTCTTGTGAGGAAAGACATGCTCAAAAAACACAGCATTCCTTGACTCTATAATAGTGTTCACATTTATATTAGGTATTTCTGATTTATAAGTCAGAAACCGATATGCACTACTATTCTGAGCATAACCAATAAACACACAATCTACTGTTTTTGGTCCAATCTTAGTCTTTTTAGGAACAGGAACTTCCACTTTTGCCAAACACCCCCACACTTTTAAGTATTTGTAAGAAGGTGGTCGACCTTTCCATAATTCATAAGGAATGCTTTTGGTTTTCTTGTGGGGTATTCTATTAAGAACATGATTTGCAGACAATATTGCTTCCCCCCACAAGTTCTGTGGTAAGCCTGAACTTAGTAACATGGCATTCATCATTTCTTTTAGTGTTCTATTCTTCCTTTCAGCAATTCCATTTTGCTGTGGAGAATAAGGGGCTATAGTTTGGTGAATAATGCCATGTTGTGCACAAAATTCATTTAATGGTGCATCATATTCACCACCCCTATCACTTCTAACCATTTTGATGAATGGAATTGTTGGAAGCGGCAACAACTTGCCGATCACTTTCACCCTCTTTAAGTGCTGGAGCCTCTTCATGGAGAAACCGGGCCAAATTAAGAGTTGTAAGATAGAACAGCATCTTTTGCTGCCATCTCTTAAACTCGGTACCATTAAATTTTTCCGATTTTTCGCCATGATTGATTGGTACATGAACATGGTTCTGAATAGGGACTGATGTTGGTGGAACAACAGGAGTACCACTGCTAGATGCAGTTTCAGTTGTAGTAGCCATAATCTCTGATTACAAAAATCAGAAAAAATTAAAACACAAATTAATTTTCTAGTTACTAAAACCAGAAAATAAATTATATTACAAAATAATTTTATTTTCCTTGTTACTAAAACAGGAAAAATAAAATACCAAAATAATTTTCTGTAATACCAAATAATATTCTGAAATTGTTAATGACACCAGTATCGTACTACTAGTTGTCAAAGAAAAGAGACAGTATATTACTACTATCTGTCAAATAGCATAAATCACTATTTGTTTTTCCAACCAGAATATTATTTTGAAAAACAGAAAATTAAATACAATGAAGATACCAAAAAGGATTCTGTCTTAAGATTGTTAGGCAATCTTCACTGTATTTAAAAGATTTTAATTCTATTGTGTACAAAACAACAATTAGAATTAAAGAAATAAAGAAAATGAGAGAATATGTTTGATTACAAAAATCAAACTCGAAATAAAAAATAAATAAATAAATAACAGATTTTATTTTGTTACAAAAACAAAATTAAAATTTGATTAAATAAACAAATTAAAAAAAAACATAATAAAATTAAACAACTTACTTGGTTAATTTCTTTGAATTACTTTTCTGATCAAGTCCAGTGTTTAACACTGTGTCCTTAAGACAGATTCGTCCTCTCCACGGTGCTTTCAGGATCTGGACGTCTATCTCCCAGGATGAAATGATCTTACCACAAACAATAGCAGCACTACAAATTGTTTGCCTTACGAACACACTAAGTGTTTACACTCTTTCTTTCAGAATAAAAATGCAGCAAAATGCAGAGAGAATTATAGAGAGGATGGAGTACGAAAATTGGAGGGAAAATCCAAATGGGAGGCTAGTCTATTTATAGATGTAAAGGTGGCTCTTGGTTTTGAATTGAACAGGTATGAAACCTGTTGGGTTTAAATTCAAACAGATTTGAATCTGTTGGGTTAACCATTCAAACAGATAAAAAACGGGAAGGGCTCTGTTTGGATGAACATTAAATCCAAACCAATTTAATTATGGGAAGGGCCCTATTTGGATGAACAGGAAAAACCGGACCAGTTTAATTCTGTTTGAAAACAGGAAGGGCCCTCTTTGGATGAACAAAAAATCCAAACCAGTTTATTTGAATTAAATTCAAATGTTTTTGGCCCAAGCCCAGCCCGACCCGACAGACGGCGGCGGCGGCGCGCGCGTGTGGTGGTTTTTGAGTCCAATGGGTCTAGCCCATTTTGCCCATAACCTCTCCCTCTAAAACACTTGGGTACCCCTTGGGGCACACCCCAAGTACCAAACCCATGCCTTATAAACCCTTTCAAAACCTCCCACCAAATCAATGTGGGACAAGCTTTATTTAACCTTTAAGGAATTTCCACCAAAACTCCATTTCCATGGAGCTTACTTTGGCTTCAATTTCCCATTCACTCGGTAATGGTTTTAAGCAACCAAATATACCACGTGAATCACAACGCGACATAGAACGCGTTACCACTTTGACCCGTGTAAATCGATGCACGAGGCCCACCTAAAAATTAGACCAAACTTAGGAAAAAATTCTGATTTTACCCAGAATTTTATAACCATTTCCAACACATTTGACTCAGGAATCCAACTTTTTAGTGCAATGTTTGTCATTTTTTCAATTCATTTACTTCACATGTTTAAACAGTAAATGATTGAGAAATACCAATCATATATTACAATTTAATATTGTAATATTATAATAATCAAAATAAAAAAATAAATACCAATCATATATTACAATTTAATATTGTAATATTATAATACTCAAAATAAAAAATAAAGAATATATTATTTATACAAAAATTTGTGCACAGAAACTCTCATGGGTCCCTAATGAGTCCACATGTGTAGCCCCACTTTCATATAAGAATGTCTGTACATAATTTTTTTTTAACATATAATATTGTTGAAATAAAATAAGGAAAATGATTTGTCTCCCTAAAAAAACTCCCCTAATCCTTCTAATATCCAAAACAACGTTGTTTTGGGCTTTTTTTTTTTTTTTTTTTTGCCTTGGTCTGAATTTTAGGGGGATTAGGGGGCCAAAAATTAGGACTCCCTAGCATGGTCCATAAAATAATATGATTTTAGACCAACCACTTCATTAACAAGTTATTTTGAAAAGTGACTATTTAACTATATTTTATTTTTTATTTTTTACAAAAAAATAAACAAGTTATTTTGAAAAGTGACTATTTAACTATATTTTATTTTTTATTTTTTACAAAAAAATAAGAAAGAAATAATGAGAAAAAAATTATATCTTTTTATAGTAATTTTAATTTTCTAGCTATTTTGAGTTATTCCCAAAACAACTGGTAGTAACTTTTACATGTACATGATCTCTTTTTTTCTTTTTCTTTTTTAAACGGAAAACAAAGAAAGCTCTTGATATTGGTTAATGATGAGATTTAACCTAATTCAAAAGAATGGATGCTACTAATATGACAACAATTTCACAACAAAAATCTTAAAATTTTAAGATAAGAGTACAATATCTTTTAAAGAAAGGCGTGCCCAAACATCCAACCCAAACATGGGGGGATTCTATTTACACTTAAAAAATTGTTAAGTACTGTTAATTTTTGAGTACATCCTATTCAATTATTTAAAATTTTATATAACTCTCATTACACCCTATAATTTTTTTTCTAAATTACCCTCAAGGTAAACTCAAATAATAAATAATAAAAAAATTAAAAAACCAAAAACCAAAGGCAGACTCTATAATCAAAGATACTATCGGTCGATCTTTCGATCCCCTTTGTCTCCAGCTCGACAAAATCGTACGTCTAGGATTTTCCTTTCTCTCTTCTCTGTTATTTAATTTTTCTTTATGAAACAAATAATGGCTTATATGTTGATGGAAGACCTAATTTGAATCGCAAACGCACCTGATAAAAAAAAAAAAAAAAAGACTCAATTTTGTTTATATATCAAAATTCTCATCTAATCATGAAGCAAAATACAGTTTGATTTTAACATTGTTAAAATGAATGATCACTTGTATACTTTGCATAGCATATTGCCTTGCGTTTGTTTTTTTTGTATCTCTTTCTTCTCTTGCTGTTTGCTAGTTCAATTTGTTGATTACTATGTATTTGACAAAATACTTGAATGGGAAACGCTCTAATACCTTGTTTGGCTTGCCTCTTTTATTAATTTTTTTTTTCTATATTTTTTTTATAAATATTATACTTTTTAAGTGTATATGCATATAATAGTGAGTTTTAGTAAGGTGAATTGGAGTTTTGAAGGGAAGAAGAAGAAAAAAAATAAAAATAAAATTTGATCTCTTGAAAAAGAAAATACAGGGATTTAAATAAAAATAATTGATTAGGATGTACAATGAAAAAAAATATTTTATTTTAAAATTTAATATGTATTATTCGTATTAATAAATTCAGTATTAAAATATAATATAAATTAAAATTTATGAATTTAAATTAAATATACGGAGATATATTTTGAATTCAAATAGAATTGCACATAGGAAGGAGGATAAATCCCAGTGGATCACCAGTCCCGGCGGTAGTCACGTGTACATAGTTTGAGTTAACAATTTCTCAATATAATAATTAATGCAATTGTGTCAATAATAATGTGATATGTATTGATTGTTTTCTCTACCCAAGCCACACGTTACTCACTTTTTTGAGAGTAGAACGACCGTTACTGGTTTCTCTGAAATTTTCACAAAAACCAGGGGGTAATTTAGACAATTCAAGTTTCAACCGACAAGCACGAAACGCTCCATCTATAAATTCTATCCAAACCCAATCCTCCAAATCCCAACCTTCCCAGAGACTTCTACACACAAAAATTCAAAATCCAAACAATGACTCTCAAATCCCAATCTCAAGTAACCCTCTTCATCTTCGCTCTCTTCGTCATCACATTCGTTCTCACCGATGTCTCCGCCGCGCAAGGCGGGCGGAAGCCCTTGCTCGGCGGGTGGACTCCGATCCAGAACGTGAGTTCGCCGGAGGTCCAAGAGGTGGCGCGATTTGCTGTTTCGGAGCACAACAAGGAGGCCAACACCAACTTGAAGTTGCAGAAGGTGGTTTCCGGCGAGACCCAGGTGGTTGCCGGCACGAATTACAAGCTTGTGATTGCGGCGGCGGACGGCGGCGCCGGGGCCGGGAATTACGAGGCGGTTGTTTGGGTAAAGCCTTGGGAGAACTATAAGAATCTCACATCGTTTAAAAAGTTGTGAGACTTCTTGTTAATGTAAAATAATAATAAAAAAAAAATTAATAAAAGAAAAAAAAATTCTATGGCTGCGTTTGGTAGAGTTTTGTAAATATAATTTGAGAGTATGAGTTGTATTTTGAGTTTGTGAGATGTGGAATTATGATTTGAGTGTCGAAAATTTGTTTGGTTATGATTTTTGAAGAGAGTGTTGAATTGAGTTTTGAATTGAGTATGAAATTGAGTTTTGAAAGTTTGATTTGACATGTGAAGTAAGAAAATTTGTTTGGTTATGAGTTTTGGAAAGAGTTTTCAAAACTTATAACTCATAACAAAACACATTACTTTTACACTATTGAAAATTCTGATCAACAGTCATAACCAAACTCTTTTTAAAATTCAATTAAAAAAATTATTATTAATAGAAAATAACATTAATCAATTTTTTAATTGAAAATACTACAAAGGAAATAGTAATTTTTTTTTCAAAATAAATATTCAAAAAATTTAAATCATAAATATTTAAATAATCTAAAAATTTAATAAGTAAAAAATTAAAATAAATATTCAAAAAATTTAAATCATAAAAATTTAAAATATTCAAAAATTTTAAATAATTTAAAATGTTAATATTTTAAATTTAAAAGCAACTCCATACTCAAATCGTAACCAAACACATAAAACAAAACTCAATTAAGAAATTATTTTTAAAACTTATAACCAAACACATAACTCGAAATTTCATACTACTTTCACAACTCTACACTCAAATCGTAACCAAATACATAACAAAAAAATTAAAATATTTAAAATTATTTTTATAAAATAGAGTTTGAATTTATTTTTATAAAATATTTTAAAATTTAAAAAATTAAAATCGTAATATTTTGAAATCAAAATATTTAAAAATATTCAAAAAATTAAAAAATTAAAAAAATCGTAACATATTTAAATATTAAAATATTTAAAATCTTAACAAAATTAAAATATTGATTTGAAATGAGTTTTGAAAAGAGTTTTGAATTATGTGTTTGGTTATGAGTTTTGAAAAGTAATGATTATGTTTTGAATTGAGTTTTGAGAAATGTGTGTAGAATTATAATTTGAAAGTTCAAAACAAACAATACACTCAAATCAATGGGTGGAACTATAATTTGAAACCCTAACCAAACGGTTACGTTTGATAGAGTTTTGTAAATATGATTTGAGAGTATGAGTTGTATTTTGAGTTTGTGAGTTGTGGAATTATGATTTGAGTGCAGAAAATTTGTTTGGTTATGATTTTTGAATTGAGTTTTGCATTGAGTGTGGAATTGAGTTTTGAAAGTTTGATTTCACATATGAAGTAAGAAAATTTGTTTGGTTATAAGTTTTGGAAAGATTTTTCAAAACTCAATTCAAATTGTTATAATTCATAACAAAACACACTACTTTCACACTATTAAAAATTATGATCAACACTCATAACCAAACTTTTTTTAAAATTAAATTAAAAAAGTTTATTATTAACAGAAAATAACATTAATCAATTTTTTAATTGAAAATATTACAAAGAAAATAATTTTTTTTTCAAAATAAATATTTAAAATATTTAAATCATAAATATTTAAATAATTTAAATAATCTAAAAAATTTAATAAGTAAAAAATTAAAATAAATATTCAAAAAATTTAAATTGTAAAAATTTAAATATTCAAAAAATTTAAATAATTTAAAATGTTAATATTTTAAATTTAAAAACAATTTTACACTCAAATCGTAACCAAACAAATAAAACAAAACTCAATTAAGAAATTATTTTTAAAACTCATAACCAAACATATAACTCGAAACTTCATACTACTTTCACAACTCTACACTCAGATCGTAACCAAATACATAACAAAAAAATTAAAATATTTAAAAATATTTTTATAAAATAGAATTTGAATTTATTTTTATAAAATATTTTAAAATTAAAAAAATTAAAATCGTAATATTTTAAAATTAAAATATTTAAAAATATTCAAAAATTTAAAAATCTTAACATATTAAAATATTTAAAATCTTAAAAAAATTAAAATATAGATTTGAATTGAGTTTTGAAAAGACATCTTTTTATAATCCATCTTAACCTAATTGAGTTTTGAATTGGTTTGGCATAATCTATATAATCCATCTTTTTATCTTTTTATCTTTTTTTCATCACATCACCTCTCTACTTTTCTGCACATCTTTTCGTAAAAAGACAAAAAGTACACTTTTTTAGGACACCCCAAACCAACCAATGTCAAATTGATGTGATAACTGCATGCCAATTGAAAAATATTTGACACGATTAAAAAGTATTCATATATTGATTCATAATAATGTAATAAGGTATGTGTTAATTTTTAATTTATTAATTACTTAATGATAATAGATTTAATTTTATGTCACATTATTGTAGACAGTGGCGTAGTCAGGAATTTAATGTATAGAGGGGATACAAATTAATGATAACATCAGTATATTTAGTTTGAGTTTTTTAGATTAAGTTTTTTGAAAATTGAGTTTTTTGATTTTTAGTGAATATTTTTAAAATTTTAAACAATTTTTTTACTTTTTAGATACACTTTACTTAAATGTATTTAAAAAGTAAAAAATTTGTAAAAAAATATTTTTAAAAATTAATAAATACATGAAAATATAAATAATGTACAGAATTTTTGTATTTTTTTATATTTTTGATATTTAGTGAATTTTTAAAAGATTTTTTCACAAATTTTTTACTTTTTAGGTATATTTGTATGTCTAAGAGCATCTCCAACGGTTTAGCAAAATTTTCACCAAATCTGAATAAAAAAAAGTTGATTTTCTTGATCTGATACGCGTAACTCCAATGGTTGTGGTTAATGTAGTGTGCATCAAAAAAGGAAAAGGACATCCGGTGGGTTGACCAGCCGGTCGATCGATTCAAATTTTTTTTGAACCGTTTGAACCAGTAATTTAAACCATTTGAACCAGTTCGCAGGCCAATTTTTGCATGAGCCGGTCGACCGGTTGGTCAACCTGGTCAACCACTTAGTGTAAAATTTTCACAAATTTTTGCTTTAACGGCTATGCACAGTGAATTGATGAAAGGAGCAAACCGTCCTCAGTTTGGTGAAACGTTTGATGTTTTCTTAATTTGATACCAATTTGCTGAAACCATTGGAGCTCCAAAAAGTGATTTTTTCAATAAATTTCAAATTTGATGTAAGGTTTGATGAACTGTTGGAGATGACCTAAAAATTAAAAAAAATTGCTTAAAATATTAAAAAATTCAGTAAAAATAAAAAAACACGAAAACAAAAAAGTAGAATTTTCTAAAAAATATTTTTGGAAAACTCTAACTAAGCAATTTTTTTTTTTTTAATAATAAATAACAATGAAATATTACTAAACTTAAATATAAACTTAAATATTAAGAGTCCATTTGGATAAATGTGAATTTTAAATTAAAGGATATGAGATTAAATTTTATATAAATATTAGGGAGTAACTATTTATAGGTAGATTGGAAAATTAAAAAAGAAGATAAGTTGAGATAGAAATAATATATTTAGTAGAGAAATTCTATAAAGCACACCATAAAAAAAAGTGTCTATCATATGTTGCAATTATGATCTTCGTAATTTTTAGTTATGACACATTATAGTGTTAGATATAATTTAGTTATAACTTCTTGTGATTGCTATTTTGGTTATGACTATACATCAAATAATAGTTAGTTATGACTCATTTTGATATTAGTTATGACCTATTGTAATTATTTATTTTTTTTTATAATGCAATATGTGTTGCTTGATTATAATTTATATAGCGGTCATTTTAGTTATGAATAGAAAGAAACATATGGAAAACAAACTCTACATGTCAAATGTACTTAACAATCCAATAAATTTCATATATCTTCATTAAGGTTAATTATATTTGCATATCAATAATGATAGACATCACCATTATATTGAAATTTTCATAAATAATAATATAACTTATCATAGTCTCTTTACTTTAAATCAAAATAACCATTATTGTTCTCATAATTTTAAAAATGTCATTGACATTTCACTTTAAATAATATTTTTATAAATTTTTTTATTTAAAATATTTTCTTTATGTTTGGAGAAAAAAAAATTCCAAAAACCCGCGGGGGAGGGGGGACGTGACCCCCCTTGCCCTTGTGTGCCTCCGCCTCTGATTGCAGATGAATTTGTGGATATAAAAGTACGGATCTCTAACATTATTCATAAGATTTGTAATCCTTGAGGAATATCCCATTCCCATAGGATGAGCTGATCTTCCACCTGTTATTTGAGTTATGAAATTAGATAAAAAATTTAAAATAAAAAAAATATAAACTATAAAATTATATTTATTTCACATTTTATTCATTTTAAAAAAAAAAAACTCTAGTTTTTTCTTTTATTATTATTTAAATTACTACTTAAATTTATAATTAAACATCCCTGACTTAAATGAATGCATACCAAGCCATGATGATAAGGCGTTTAAATAAGAGGAATACAGGCATGTAATGAAAATTTCTCTTCTATTTGATTATTTGGGTACAATTAAAAATGAGAATGTGATTCTTAATGTGGTTCTTATACTCATGAGAATCTCACATTTTTAACTAGGGTTGTAAATAAGTAAAACTGTTCGTAAACAGATTCGAGCTCAACTTGGTAAGAGCTTGTTTGAATTCAGCTCGTTATTTATTTATTTTTGCCTTTGAGCTCGAACTCGTTAAAATTTTAATAAATAAGTCTAAACATATTAAAACTTGGCTCGTTAGATGGGTCATTTACATTTATTATTTATATATAAAGAAAAAATTACCCATAAATCCTATAAAGAGAAAAGTTAAACCATTTAGTCCTTAAAGTTTTTTTGTACACCATTTAGTCCTATTTTGTTGACAGATTTTTTGGGGTGTGATTTGATCCCATTTGTTTTTACATGAATATCCTTTGCATGATTGTTTCCCTAAACATTTGATTCTATTTTGAATTGGGATAGGTAATGTTAACATATGGGGGGGATATTTGATTGATTAACATTGATTTCATTGTTTTTGGAGAGAGGAAACAAGAATATTGTGTGTTGTGAGCGTCATTTTTTCCGGTGAGCACCATTGTTTGTTTCACTGTAACTGTACATTTCGAGATGTTGTCTTGCTGTGTTTGTACTGGTGTGCTAGGTTACACAGACTCGGGTACGGGTACGGGTATCGGGTGCGGGTGCGTATCTAGGGGTCGAACACTTCAAAATTAAAAATTAAGGATACGTGGATATGTATCCAAATTTAGATACGGGTACGGCGATACGTTAAATAGTTTTTTTTTTTTTTATAAATATATTTATTATATGAAGATGAGTTATATTATATAAATAACAAATAAAAATCTATGGAGATGAGTTATATTATATATATATATATTTTTATAAATATTTTTATTTTAATATACATTAATTATTTAATTTATTTATTATATTTTTTAAACAATGTGTTCTAATTAAATTTTTTATTTTATTTTACATACATGAGTTTATTTTTTTTATTAATATATATAAGTATATATTATCTTATAAATATATTATATGTTATATAATAATTATTATTTAATATATAATAATAATAGTTATTATTATAGTTATTAACTATTATTATTATATATTATTATAGTTATTATAATAAATATAGTATCTAATAAATATATTATATGTTATATAATAATTATTATATGATATATAATAATATTTATTATTATAGTTATTATAATAATAGATAGATACGAATAGATAAACTGAGTCAGGAAGAAGATAAAACGACAGAGAGAGGGAGAAGGAGAAAAGGCGAAGCGATCGCGATGGAGCTTTAATCGACTGAGAGATAGAGAGAGAAGATCGACTGAGAGCTTCGATCGACTGAGAGATTGATTGAGAGCTTCGATCGCGAGGGAGAGAGAGAAGACGAGAGATAGAGACCGGATGGAGCTTCGATCGACTGATGGAGCTTTGATCTTCGACTGGATCGACCGGATAGAGCTTCAACTGGAGGTCTTTGATCTTCGACTGGATGGAGCTTCGACTGTATCGACTGGATGGAGCTTCGACCAGGTTCTCTCTTGCTCTCTCCTCTTTCATTTCTTTTGCTGTCTGTGAAGAGCCGTGTCCGAGAGAGAACAGGCAAATCTGACACAGATCCCACACCCACACCCGCACCCGTGTCGTGTCGTGTCGACACGGGTACTTCGTCCAAAAGTGGCGAGTCCATGTAACACAGTCGGTGTGGTTACGCCATCGCATTGTAACAGGTGTGTGTTTCTGTTTGTTTGTTTTTTTCTCCTATTTATGTGTTTATTGTTGGTTGGTGTTGATTTTTGATATTGTTTTTTCATCTACGTTTGTTGCTGTGATGTTTGGTTTGTCGTGGTAATCGCAATGTGTGTGTTGTGTCAGTGGGTTGGGTTCGATTAATTACACCAAGTCCATATAAAAATATATATATATATATATATATTTTGTATTTCCGGGGTATTGTTGCCATAGTAATGGGTTCAACAAATATTCACAAGTATGGACGAAGGGATATTGTTGGTGTGTTCTTACAATTTAGTCAATGTTGTTATTCGGTTGCATCACGATTCGACATTCGTACAGATTGTTGATGATATTTGTGGAAAGTTCGATGGATTGGTACCAAGGGCAGTGTGTTTGTTGTTTGATGTTCCCGGGTATAAGAAATTTAAGGTGGATAGTGACAACGTTATTCAAAACATGTTGTGCCTTGCTAAGTTGTTTAGGATAAATCACATTGAGGTTCTCATTCAGAAAACGTAATGTTAGGGTAGGGGGTAATTGTGGTGTAGTGGATTCCACGGAGGATGGGGGAAATTCCCAAGATGCTAGTCGGAATGATTGTGTGGACGACTAGATGGATTTGTTACCAACATACTGTCCGAACAAATCGAAGACGTTTTTGTCAGCGCAATGGGCTTATGGGATTACCCATGTGGAACAATATTTCGATGGTGGAGCAACTGAATTTCATAAAGTTCTATGTAAGTATACCATGAAACATGGATTTCAATTCAAATACATTAAAAATGATTCCATTCGAATTACAGTAGTGTGTAAGTTTGCAGCATCAACAGATTGTACATGGTCAGTTCATGCGAGGATGTTACCATCAAGCGAGGTGTTATGCATTAAGAGGTTCGATAGTGTGCACACTTGTGGGGCTACTGTATGTACTTATAGGAACCCTCGTACGGGGTTTGATTTGGTGTCTACTGTTGTTGCGGATCAGGTGCATGATCAGCTATTGATGTGCCCTACTGATGTGGTGTTTGATTTAAAAAACGAGTATGGTTTGGAGATTAGTTACCGGATGGCATGGTTGGGTGTTGAGAAAACGAGAGGCGAAGTGTACGGGGATCATGCTATGTCATTCGACCAACTCAAGTGGTATAGTGATTTTGTTATGTAAAAAAACCCAAACAATTACGTTAACCTTGAATTTGACCAGAAAACCAGGGGGTTTGTTCAGTATTTCATATCATTCTGCGTTTGTATGGATGGGTTCAATCATTGTTGGCCTTTACTGTTCTTGGATGGAACATTTTTGAAAGGTAGGTTCAAAGGTAATTTGCTTGCTGTAACTGCTAAAGACGCCAATCAAGGTAATAGTGTGTCTTCTTATTTCATATTTTGTTGATGTACCACTAAACAGGTAGTTCCATTTTGATATGAAGCTTCGAAAAATAAATTTCCCCACATTGAAAGAGGATGTCCTCAAATTGACAGTGATTGGTAATGTAAAACATAGTGTTATGCTTATTCACTTTCTTTTTTAAATGTATTGGACATGTTCTGCATGGATGGTTGTAAAACTTTACACATGGCAACCTATTTATGTTGAATGTTTTGGTTGTAGGATTGTTTCCTGTCGTCTTTGCTATTGTTGATTTTGAGAATTCAGCCAATTGAGAATGGTTTCTTCGCAATTTTAAAGAAGTTGTTGGGGGCTAGCGGACATTAACTTTTGTATCTGACCGCCACGTCGGATTATTATAGTCAATGCCAATAATTTTCCCGTCGGCGTATCATGCATGTTGTTTGTTGCATCTTCAAATAAATTTGCAGGATCAAATGAAATATGTGAATGCATTGCACAAAATTGGATTGATGCACAAATTGTGGGAATGCGCCTACGCACCCACTGTTACTTGCTTCAATGAGAAATTAGAGTTATTGAAAAAGTCCAACCCGGCTGTGATTGAAGATTTTATGAAAAACTTGCACCCAAAACACTAGTCTAATGCGTATTTAAAATAGTTCACGATCTGCCTGATGGGTTATGGCGTATTTTAATCCCCGTCATTTTTTTTAGTATGTTTTATTGTTGTTATCGTTGATAATCTTCGCACACATTGACATTGGTTATTTTTTAGGGGCCAACGGTATTGGGAGATGTGCTCAAACACTATCGAATCGTTCAATAATTGGGTAATTGAGGCCCGTCATCTTCCTATTACTAGATTGGTTGATATGATAAGAGGTCAAATAATGGAGCAGATGCCGGAACGCAAAGTTAAATGCACTAAATGGGCCAGTGTAATATGCCCGAAAATGGAGAAAAAATTGGTCATGGTGTATAACAAAAACAGGGCATGGTATGTTAGCCAGGCTAATGATGATGTGTATGAGGTTCACTTCCACCCATCGATGTTGGTTGATGTCGGCAAACAGACATGTTCTTGTTTTCAGTGGTAGATAAATGGGCTCCCGTGTTCCCATGCCGTCGTCGCATTCCGTAATAGTGGGAGAAACATTTATGATTCGATAGATTGTGCATTCTACATCGATACATTTCGAGCTATGTACAGCGGGACAATATATCCCATCCCAACAGTTGAGAAGCCGACGTTTAACCCAACTGAATGTTTGATAGCACCACCGACGGTGAAGCGTCCGCCTAGTAGGCCCAAACGGAAGAGAATCTCGTCTAAGGGTGAGGTAGTACAACGTATTCGTTGTGGGCGTTGCGGAAAATTGGGCAATCACAATAGGAAGACATGCAAAGAGCTGTTATAGATGGTCTACCATATGATTTAACTTTGTTTTCGACAAACTGGGGTTATGTTGGACTACCGTATTTTGTTGTTCGAATTGTTTTTAATCGGTCATTCATTATCTGTCATTTATTTTCTATTTCGGGTTTAATAAATTTGGTATGACATACTTATGTCTATCTCGACTATCATTCCGGTTCCCACTGTTGAACAATCACACACTGCAGCTTTAACACTTCACCTGCGTGTTCATTATATTATGGCATCACTTTCATGTTGCTGTATTGCAACACAAATAGTTGTGGTTTGTTTGCAATTTGTGTACATCATACCAAACATGAACCCAAAACCCACTGTTTCAAATAATTCTAATGGCAATGGAATATTATGTTTGGGTGAAATGGTCTCTTTATAATTATAATTATAATGGCAATGGCAATTTAATCTGGTGTAGTGCCATATATATATATATATATATATTTTTTTTTTTTTTGGGGAGGAGGGGGGGAGATGGTCTCTCTGTCATTTGTATTGGTGTTTATTATCATGATCTTGTAAGGGTACATACATGGTGGGTTTTGTTTTTTATACATTGGCAACGGTAATGGTATTTAGTGGTTGTGATTTTTTTATTTTTTTTTTTAATTTATTCCTTTACTTACCATATGTAAAGGGTTTGAGCATATTTGGGAATTTACTTAAGGGATTTTGGGATGTAAATTGGTTTCCTTGTAGCAGGTGTTTGGATTGGGTGGGTACGTAGTATACCTTCGTTACGTCCTGACTTTCGTGGTGTTTTATAAGTCCAATTTCTATTTGTGGTGCTCATTTTTAAAAGTAAAATATTGAAATGTCACTCATTGTGATGTTAACAGTCATTGGACAAAATTAATCCCAAGGTGTATGCTTGTTGGACGTGTTAATTTCATACGGTTGGTATTGGTTGAATGTCGTCCAGTATGGGTGGACTACATATGACTGCGCGTTTCAGTCTGGAGGTTGAACTGTATACACCATACATTACCGTAATAACAAACACAAACACAAGTCAAATTTTTATACAGAATATCACAAACAAATACGGTTCCAAACAAAAATCCCATAGTTATGGAGGGTAACCTGTTTCCTGCTTGTTCAACAGTTTAATATACATTCATCAACAACACCTAAAACATTGAATATCAAACCAATCCATGTTGTTTTTCCTGACATACGATACAATCAAACACAAATTCTTTGTCTTTGAATGTCAACTTCCATAGAGATCAAACCATGCTTAATCCCATGGTGGCGAAACATGTTTCTCAAACCCACACTGTCAACATGTCAACTTCCGTATAGATCATACCATATTTACATACACAAATCTGTATGGCATTACGAACCAATATTTTGTACATGCACATTAAAATATAACATACTCTTTTCATTACTCGGACATTACCATCACCATTCAACAATATGGTAACAGACTCCTACCACCACAAATAAGTCAATAACCATTTAGAAGGACAATGACGTATTAGTAGGCATGTAAAGAATAACATTTTCGGACGTAATGTTCAAAGCTGATAATATGAAATAGAAGGAACTATTTGAACTGCTTGGCAAATAATGTCAACGTTAATGTTAAAAAAAAAAAAATGGATTCTAACCAACGCTAAGCCCGTTGTTGTATCATTCAGCATAATAATAAAGTACCATAGGTCAACTATCTAAACACCTATTTCCTTCTAACGTTTTGTTTTCACACATTAACAAAACAATTATGTACATCGATAAAATGTCAAAAATAAACCACCCTACTTAGGTTGTTGCAACTTCTGATATAAGTATGGTGAACACCTTTTACAATGTCCTCGTACGGAGTCCTCTTTCCGGGTCACTCAAGAACATGTCCACCATCGCAGCACATAACTCAGTAGGTGTGAGACCATCCATGGTTGTATCGACTTCTGCTCCACAAATGTACTGCCTAATAATGAAACACACGAAAATTCCGCAATTCGACCGCATTCACAGACGCTGGTACCAACGTCACTTACTCAATACATCATCAAATCAATGAACTCAATCTAGTATAAACATTACTTACGACTTTGGAACTTGTTGCATGCAATCCACAACATATACAAAAGTGCCATCGTAAACATCTACCCCGATGCCCTCAGTTGTAACTCTTGATTTCACGAATTTGTTGTGATGGTCGGTCACCCATTGTTTCTGTTGATCGTTCACATGTTAGTTTAACTACGTACAAGGTAATATGAAAATTTCCAAAATTACAATTCGTCAAGCATGCACATACAACCTAAGATTGATAAACTACCATTGCACCACCACTACAATTCGTCAAACATTCATATATAGACTATTATTGGTTTTGCTATACTTACAACTTTTAAAGCCTCATTGTAATGCTCATCAAGCACCCTACGTCTTGGCCTCATAGAGTTGTAATATTTCCAATTCTCGCTTTCTGAATCGTGTACCATGACTGTCCAATGGTTGGCATTGTAGATAGGAAAAAGTGTGTATCTACAACCTCGCATTGGCTTCGTGTGTACGTTTAAGTACTTCGTTCGTGATACAGCACTATTGTTCTGCATCATATCATGCACAATTGTTCACAACCAACCTAGTCCTATCAGATTTCATTCAACAAATATAAATTTAAAATTTCGTGTAAACAAACAATAGTTGTGTTACATACTGAACACACACACTACTGTAAATGTAAGTTGTGCCCACATATTCTGGTCTTCCCGACACCATCTTATGCATTTCTGTCAACATAGTAGCGTACGCATCGGTTACCTACACCATATGTTACCCATTAATATTTCAGAAGACTAGTAATAACAGTTTGTAAATTTCTGTACACTATGTACTACTAGTATTTTGTTACCATTACGTGAAAGTGATGCATTTACATATTCGTAACGGTGTGTTATTAAATATGTCTGTCATATATGTGTGTAATACCATGTATGTGGCATCCGTAATATACCACATATCTGCATTCACCATACATATGTGTTAATTAACTTACAAGGCACTCTGTCTATGGAGTTTTTTGTCACAAAATGCATTTTGTGATAACCACATCAATCACGATACGATTGAAACAATGTTTACACATGTATAAGGGGTTTAAAAAAAAAATTAAAACTTTTTAACGTTAAATGATACGAGACCAGCTTACATTCCCATGGATGGAGTTCTGCTGCACCAAGTCTTTAATGTCTGTGAAATGCACTTGTATTCCATTGTGTCCACCGTCCCATGCTATTAACCTACAAATCATAAATCAAATTTAATAACCACCATAATACAGCATTTAGAACTTCTAAACATAAAATAGTATAACATTCTATACGAACAACCTACCCATCACCCTCTAAACTGTACATTCTCTCTAGTAGTTGCCTATCGTCATCTTTTAACATGTTCCACACAGTGTGCCTCCTATTCATACCAAAACAATGCCAGGTTTCATGCTCCACCTCGACGTCCTCAACACTGTAAATCACCCCGGGCTCAAACAATTTACCAAGCCTTAGATTGTCACTTACTTTTTGTCGCCCAAATATGCCGAGATATTCGTAGTTAGATAACCTGAATTCCTGTCTTGGTTTGTTTTTCACCCGTTTAACTAGTGACATCATTTTCGGCCTAGTACTTGTTGCAGCAGTTATGTCTTCCCAACCAGCTTGTACGCCAACGACAGTTGCGCCAACATTTACATTTCCACCACACACTGACAGTGTATTACAAGGACTGCAACTACCCTCCATACCTACCACAGTCAAACGTACATACCCATTGGCGAAGTCAACTGTCAAATCTTCAACCTCAACTTCGTCTTCAACAATTTCTAATTGTGACAACCCTCATCTCTGATTGATGCTAAACTGTGAATGAGCATGATAAGAAATTGATTAAGCTGAAATTCTGAACTGAATGCATAGTATGTTGCTTTAATTTCATTTCTATCTCTTTTTCATTTAACGATCTGTTCGTGTTTTTATTTCGAATTACAAATTGGAGGTCTTATCGACGACCGAATCAGAAATTGATTAGTGTTTTATGTTAATTAGAATTTATGTGATTTTATGGTAGGTTTAATTCAAATTTGATTTGGAATGTTTAAATTAGATTAATTAAAGTTAAATAACATTAGTTGCATTTATTATACTTTTGCCATTGAGTGGCTTGGTTCAAGACCATTACTTCTCTCACCCCTTTACATTTGCTTGGCATCCTTTCATTCTTCTTCTTGAGACCAAAACCATGGGAGAGAGGGAGATAGGAGAAATTGATTTCATCTAGAGAATTAGCTTGGAGACTTAGAGGAATTGAAGTGGATTGCAAAATTGAACTTCCATATCCATAATTCAAGACTTAAGATAGGGAATTCAACCTCTTAATTGTGAATTTAAGTTGTTTCTTGCATGGTTCATGGAAATTTGGTGATTAGAGTCTAGAATTGGCTCAAAGTGTTGTATTAAGTAACTAATTCATGCATGCATATACACATTCTTGAATTTGAGGTTGTTTTCGTGAGAATTTCAACATGCATGTCCACATTTTGGTTGTAGTCCATGAATTCACCATGTTTTGGAGTTCAAACTTGCATTTGGTTACGTTTTGGAGCATTGGAATTCATTAGAACACTTGCATGTTATGTTCTTGGTTAGTTCATGAAAGCTTCTTCGAAATTTGTGTTCAATTGACTCTCCTTTGGGCTTGATTTTACAAAATTGATCTCCAAAATATGTTGTGGTATGAGTTTTCAAGTGTTTTCCAGAAAAGGAGCCCAAAAGATTGAGTTTTGATGTGTTGAATGCTTGGTTTGAGCTTGGGAGGCAAATCTGGAAATTCCAAATTTTAGCTCCCACGCTCGAGCGACCATCTTTTTGTTCAGAGCTCCGCTCAAGCGAAAGAATGCTGGCTCGAGCGTAGATTGCAAGCTCTTAGGTTTTTGTGCACGCAGACGCATGCTCGAGCGACGAGACTTACGCTCGAGCGAAGAGCTGTGTCTCACGCTCGAGCGAGCATCGAGCGGGGATTTACAACATCCAGTACTTTTGCATTTTTACAGACTGCTCGAGCAAGGAAGTCCACGCTCGAGCGACCCCTCTGTTTTGGTAAGCTCGCTCGAACATAGAAAGCCACGCTCGAACGAGACCCCTATTTCAGCAAAAATTTGAAAAGTGTTTTAAAGTATATTTTTGCATCCTCATCCCATCCTAGGCATTCCTAGGCCATGTTTAAGGCATCTTAATGAGGATAATGTTATAGAACCACACCAAGTATAGTTAGGGGCTAAGTTATTAATCCCGAGTGTGTGTTCGTTCTGCAACTGTAGGGTTGGCATCTGAGGACGCTCATTAGCTTGCCTATAGCCCAGTGCTCTGTGAGTAACAATGTTGTAAAGATACGTTCAATTATGATTATTTCTGAACGATTGATTATACTGCTTTCTGAAATGGCATTGTTTACTGAATGAATGTTTGTCCTATTTGCGAACTGTATTCATGGCATCCATAGCAACTTACTACTACTTTACTGTTACTGTTACTGTTACAGAGATTTTTGACAGTTCTTATCCTTGGAACTACTGTTACTGTATTGATGGCCATCAACCGACTGTTCGGTTTGTTAAGACCTACTGTACTGTCTTGCTATTGGATGCACTACATATGACTATCATGGTTTCTAAATGACTGTTATGGCATAAAATATGAGCCACTGATTGAATAACTGATTTAATGATGCAAACGACTGTTTTAAATACTGAAAGGACATTCATTCTTAACCCATTTACGCATATGTTATTCACTAGACTTTAGCTCACTGTTTTTATATATATGTAGGAGTCCAGGTACCGGACCGGAGCCAGGAGCGTCAGGTTAGCTTTTGTTTTGTCAAGCCAACCTTTGTGCCTCACCTCCAGGTTCTAAGCCCGTTCAAGCCACGGCTGTTTTGGGGTGTTCATATTCACCCGTTTGTTTCTGTTTTGTAATAGATGAATAAGACTTGTCTGTATAGTTATGGTGAAGGGATTCGGTCCCTAACCTGAATGTCATGTATGTATGTATGCGATATATGTATATATGTTTTGTTCGTGAATGTGGCTTGTTTATAAAAGTCTTTCGCATTCAGATTGTCACAGCTCATTAGACATCTTTTAATTACTGTTTGGTTTCCGCCAGCCCTTTACTCTGTATTATTGTTACTATTGTCAAGCAGGCCTTCGGTAATCACGGATTACTGGCCGGTTGCGATGCTAAACCCATAGGGGCGGGTGTGGGTCGTGACACTAATGCAGGGATGCCAACGTATTTGGTTTGGCCTGCAGGACACGCAGACTGTTGTGCACTTTTGCCACTCATCACGTTACCAGAACCACTCACTTTCCCCGATTGACTGTTACTCAGTGTTCGCTGATTGAATCCATCAGTCGCAACACATTGCGTTACCTCGTGCACCTCACGATCATTAACACTATCCTCTAAATTAGTTATTTTCGACTCCAATCGATCAACCAACATACTAAATTGTGTTATTTCAGCATCCTTCTCGACAATAACACTATTAAAGTCTACAAACAAATTAGTAGCATGCCTCCAAAGTAGTTTCTCTATCGTTTTGACATGATGTTCCAACTCATGTACCCATGCATTTTTATTCTTAATTTCACTCTCCAACTCAATAATTTTGACTTTAACACTTCTCAACTCATCATTCACCCCCGTTGGTTCTATACCAACGGCTTCACCATCCGGAGTGCTGGACAAGTCTAGAAGATCCGGGAACAATACCGGCCACACTTCTACACCTGCCAACGTCTTTTCACCCACTTTTTCTTTACTGGTTGGTGTACCAATATTGTTATTCTCATAATCATCTACTCCTTCCATTTTGATGGGACCACCATTCAGTGTATCAAGCTACCAACAATTGAAGCTTGGCTCCACAATGCCCACATCATTAATCTCAACAACAACCCCAAGCCTATCGCACGTGTTAACTGGATCCATATCCATCGTAATTCGACCAGCTTGTCTTGGTTCATTCGCAACAGTAGCCAGTTTTAGAATATGACACTCAGTAATTGCCCCGACAAGTTTGCCACAATGCACCTAGAAAAAATCCAAAATAACACACACTAAACATCAGGGTATGCAAACAATAAAAAAATAAAAAAATTCAACAATTTTATTCCATACCTCAATGCAACCTTCTGCCAACAAGTTTATCATTTTCAATTTCCCCACAACTGTGCTAATGTTCCATCGACAAAACCTTGGTGTCACATTAGGCCTTTCAAAGGTGATGATGGTTGAATGTTCACAAATGAGAAATTGAAATCAAGATATCAAACAAACCATTAAACAAGCCTATAACAACGTATGACTGCTTTGTTTTTAAATGATGTATGTGTTTGGCACGTTGGTTATTGTACATAACAACAACGTTACGACACAATCAGTCACCCTATTTGTCCTACTGTGCATCTTATTTAGCGAACCATTCAGCGTGTTCCGAATCGTTGCAGTCCAGTCATATTGTCTTAACGTATCCAGTTTGTTGATCACACGAACAAAGGCCCACCTTATATGCTCGCAGGTGGTTGCGAAAAATAACTTCGCACAAATGTAAAAACACACCAATTTCGCCACATTTTCTTCGGCACGTTCTGTACGACCACAGATTGCTTCGGTCAGCAAATCCTTTATAACTTTTGAAGATATTTAGCTAACATTTGCACAACGTCTTTGCATGAAATCGAAAGGCCTTTTAACACCATGCGCCAAATCCAACTTCTTCTTTCCACATTGTACCCCAAACATCAACCTGATGTCGTTGTTCCGTAATGGTAGCTTAGCTCCACCAATGTGGAACTTCTCATCTTCGAGGTTGTAAGTTTGTATAATTCGATAGACCGTGACATCACACTTCTTGAACGATTTCGGATCAAGCTCGTTCACATGAATAGCATCAGTCATCACTCAAAAATGGGGTATTTTGCAATTGTATAATATGCCCATCATGTAATTCCAATTCAAGCATTGTGTTAATCACTCCTGATATGTTGGATCGGTACATTAACCTCGCCAGATCAACATCAGCTTTCATAACAGTATCACTGGCCCCTTTTTGTTTCTTAAATGGCAGTCTAGATTGCCTTTTCGTGGCCAACCTGGTCGACATTTGCGGTGACCTTGTGCCAATGTTCTGTTTTTCATTCCGATTGCCACTGGTACTTGAAACATAGGTTACACGCAGATTGTCAGGGAAAATCTAAAACCAACAACAACATACGCAAAACATCATGCATAACATTATTACAGCATACCGGGGAAATCAAACCCCACCAATTAACACCACCACACGTTCCATCATCAAACGAAACACCAAATTAACTCATACTTACCATGTTATAACAAATACGTAAAATAGGAACATACCATTAACACGTCACACCAACATAGTCTATACCTTCCAATCCATACCACACCATGTTGACCCATTACATGTAACACCGTACAAAACAAGACATTTTCACTTTCCAACACACTAAATTAACTATTTTAAAGTAAATAAGATACAAACCCAACGCACCATAAATATGCATTCCTGCCACACCAAACAACATTACACTACTGCTAACAAATTACGTTCATTCATCCAAAAACCATACACATGTGATTACTATTTTTGGATTTGAACATTGTCTAAGTCATGACTCGTATTCCATTGGTCATCAGACTGACATTAATTGATTCCCCCAACTGGTA
The DNA here is from genome assembly GCA_030407325.1 of Camellia japonica. Classification (NCBI taxonomy): domain Eukaryota; kingdom Viridiplantae; phylum Streptophyta; class Magnoliopsida; order Ericales; family Theaceae; genus Camellia; species Camellia japonica. Next base: position 5,963,609 of record JAPPVO010000014.1, on the reverse strand, counting down.
TACCTTAGGCCAATCAAACTCGCGATTCACACAACACCTAATGCCACCACGTACAATGTCCAAATGTGACTATGCCAACTCTAATAAACAACACCACGCATTTGACGACGTACCACATCACCACATCATGACGACTTCACACACACCAAAAAAAAAACGCAGACAAACTGACCCCCATCTCAAATATTCGAGTACACCAGTTACACATTACCTGAACACCATTACTATTGCATTCAATGTAAAACAAAACACAAACACCATATACAAACCCCCACAAATACCAACAACATTGACAAACTAACATATGCAACAAGCATGCATTTCACAAAATCCTCCATATCAGTAACGCTATATCAAATCCACAATAATGTAAGGTTCGTAGAATATCACACACATCACACTTCTGACAAATATCAACTGGACCAACACAAACGAAATCAAGGGTTCATGTATATAAACGTATAAAGTACTTGGAGCCATTATTGCCAAACACAGTCACTTCTGCCGGAGTATGAAGGTTTTCCGATCGCCGCATGAAAACGCAATAGCGTCACAGTCACCCAAGCCATCGGTGTCGATGTATCAATAGGGAAAGGGTTGCGTATTTGCTAGGTTTTAGGGTAAAATGCAAATTCGTATTCTAGTGTCCCAATCCACAAGGATTCCACGTTGCCAATTAAGAATCTTGATCCGCCCTACCCAACATTATGCCATTAACATCGGCGTACTGTTAAAATTTCCATACATATCTCTTCGATTCCGATCTATTTAAAGGAAAAAGAAACATCAACACAGTAAGGGTTTTGGGCATATTAGTCAATTCCACATTGGGGTATTCCATATTTACCCTTATTACAAGGTGCCAAACAGAGTGGAACACGAGTTATTTTGTCATTAACACTAGATTGGGACTTATTGGATCGTAAGATAAAAAATAGGATCAACTGGATCAGCAGATAAGGATTTGAGATTTATCGGTGAATCTCCCATATATTAAGTAATGTAAAAATATATACAAAAAATAAGATAAATATGTTATTTATATATTTAAAAATATAAATATAAATAATAACTAACTATAAATAATACATTTATATAATAGTGGTGGTAGATATTATTATTTTGGTAAAATATTAACTTTTTTTAAAAATATATTTATATATATATATTGTGTCTATAATTATATAATTAAAGTTTTAATTGTAACTTTAATTTCATATGTAAATATGAATTTATAATTTTTTTTTAGTTCGTTAAGACTCGTGAATAGGTTCAAGCTCGAATCAAGTCTAAACCAACTTGGCTCGATCTCAGTTTATTAAATTTTTATTGAGGCGTTAAAATTTTAGTGAACAAACACAAACATACTAAAACTCGGTTCGACTCGTTTGCAGCCCTATTCCTAAAAAAACATTACTTATTTCAGAGTAAATTGATTCACAAAATTTAAAATTAAGCCTGGTTTGGCATCCTAAAAAAAATCTAAAAAGTCAAAAAGTTACTAAAAAAGTTAAAAAGTTATCACTATTCACAAATTAAAAATATAAAAAAATTAATTTACACAATATTTTAATACAAATCAACCAATTGACGTGACTGATACAAACTGATGAAGTGGGCTGTCAAGGGAAAAAAGAAAAAGAAAAAGAAAATTAGGTATATATATTCATTAAATTGGAGGGTAATGTTGGGCCAGTGGAGGCCCATCACGGGTCTCGTTTTGATAATCTGAACCGTTAAATATGTAGAACTCGTCGAGTACTATATGCCTGTAAAAAATCACATTGATCGGATATCGCTAAGTATATGATCAAATCAGTTTTGTATAAAAAAGGATGGTGTTATAATTAATGGTTGACAAAAAAACTAACATGATCAGATATCTATCGATATCCGATCACCGTGATTTTTTACAAGCATATAGTACTTGACGAGTTCTACACATTGATGGTTTCGATTAGCAAAATGGGACCCGTGGTGGGCCCTCAAGGGCCGAACAATACCGTCCAATTCAAGCCCGAAAATGAGGCAATCATTTTCTATCTCCTAATTCGCCCACTGCTCTGCCAGAGTGTACGGGTTACCTCACTAACTTCTCCTATACACTTCTTAATACAATTTTTTAATACATATTTTTTCGTAAAAAGTCAAAAAGTTAACCCAAACATCCATATTTTTTTCCTCAACTTTTTAGTCCAAAAAGAAAAAAAGTACACTTATTTAGAACATTTCAAACAACCCCTTATATCATATTTATAGAGGATTCATAATCAAACCCAGTGCTAGAATTACATTGACACAAGAATATGAGAATAAATTTGTTCACACTACATACTTTTAGGCCATGTTTGATTGGGGGTTTGGGAGGGTGGATTGGATTAGCAATCCGTGGGACCCACCAAACCCTTGTTTGGATGCAACACAATGTGATAGGATTAGTAGTGAAGGGGGCTTAATAATGCCCCTCTGTAGGGGGATTAGCTTGGGTGAATTTTAGGTGGGATTAAGAAAATAGTGAGGGGATTGAGTCGATTTTATATAAAAAATTTATTATTTTAATTTTATTTTTTTTTTACCAAGTGCTGCTATTTGTTTTAATTTTTTTTAATATAGAAATAATTTATTTATTTATTTTATATAAAAATAATTTAACAATCCCATCATTAATCATCTCCTACACTATCATCAAAACAAACATATTTTTACTTAATCCCCTCACTAACAATCTACACATTAACAATCTCTTCACTAACAATCATCTCACTAATAATCTCATCCAACCTAATCTGCCAAACAAATGTGGCCTTAGAGCGTATGAACAATACTTAAATTCTGATTATGTAAAATCTCAAGTTTCATATTTAAAAGGCAAAAAATTAAATAAAAAAAAATCATGAAAGAAAATAATATAAAAATATAAAGGTAAAAAATTAATCTAATTACCAAATTTAACACTGTTAATATATCAATACATAAATTATGATTGTGTAAAATCTCAAGTTTCATATTTAAAAAGGTAAAAAATTAAAAAATATAAAATATATATATATATATATAAACATCATGAAAGAAAGTAATATAAAAAATATAAAGGAAAACATTAATCTAATTACCAAAATTTAACACTGTTAATATATTTATTCTTGGAAAGGAGATGAGTGTAATTATTCATTGTAATTTTTTTTTAAATTAGTGTAATTTACCTTTTATAATAGTATTAATGAAGAATACTTCAAATTATGTAATTTTGTTTTCATTTTATTTAAAAAAAATTAATACTCACCTTAATTTTCTTTTAATAAAAAAATCAAAAGTATTGTAGAGTTTAGTACACAATTTTGTTAAGTAAATAGTTAGAAACTTATAGGGAAATTGCAAATTAGTGAAAAGATTTCAAAAAAATAGCAAAATTATGAAAAAAATTATCTCTTTAATTATTAAAATTGATAAGTTTTACTATTGATTTGTAATTTTTTTTAATCCTTCCACTTATTTACAATTTCTTCTAAAAACTTCATTGTGTACCCACAAATGACATTCAAAAGTGTGCTCGACTGTTTCACTTTTCAATTGTTAAAAAAAATTATACAAAAATGAAAATAATGAGTAGTTGTAACTGTTTTGTAAGGTCTTGTTTGGCCATTAAAAATTTTAATAAAAAAGTTTTAAAAAATTACAAATTATCATATCATTCTCTCTATTTTTTTACATTCTTTTCGTAAAAGGTTAAAAGGTCTCTAAAATATTCAATTCTCAAACGAGCCCTAGGTGAAAATTTAATATTTTTTTAACATTAAAACTAAATTAGTTAAAAGTAAAATTGATGACAAAAATATTTGTATAATTTTAAGTAAAAGTTCTAAGATACCAACTTAAGTCTTTATTTTATATATATATATATATAGATAGATAGATAGATAGATAGATAGATAGATATCTGACAATACTAAAAATTCATCTTTATCAACTCAGAGTTTATCCAGAAAAAGAAATCAATGACTCATATTTATTTCATATGTGGACCCCACATTTCATTAATTTAATCTCTACCATACAAACACATTTGTTATAAATTCGGAATCCGTAAGGATGAGTTGCTAGCATTTTTCATTCATATACATCCCAGAAAGTGTATACAGTTTTATTAGAATTGTTTTTAGTTGTTTGTAATTTGGAAAAATTTTGTCAGTGTGTTTAGTATGGTTTTAAATTTACAATTTGTGAGGTTAAATTTGCTTAAATAAACTTAAAAAAATTTATGAAACAAACTACACCAAATAGCCCAATATGTCTGGTGATAAGAAATCTATCCAAGTGGGAGATGATTGTTGCACTCTTTCTTCGAATTATGATACGTAATACTCCATTTGTTTTGATTAAAAATATTTTTAGATTTTTTTTATTTAATATATTAGTGGCCATAATTAGTGGTAGGGGATTGGTGGTGGAGTCAGTGGAGGTAGTGGTGGTGATGGTAGTGGTGTGATAGTAGAAGTGGTCGAGGTGGTGATAATGAAGGCGACAATGGTAGTGGTGTTGTGGTGGTGGTGGTGGTGGTAATGACGATAATGGCAATAGTAGATGTTTTTTACTTTTCAAACGTATAAAACTTTTTTGTCGAAATAAATTTAAAAGTTGATAAAAATAGTTAATGTTAGCTCTTGTTTTTTTACTGTACCAACGTCAAATATATATGTACGTATATATATATATATATATAATTTTATACTCAAATAAATGGTGATGGGACAATGGGAATGGCACTGGCGGTAATGGTGGGATGGTGGGACTAGCGGTAGTAGTGTGGTGGTTGTAATAATAGAAGTGGAGGTGGTGATGTAACAGTAGCAATAACAACAACTACATTGCTAGTAGTGGCGATAGTGGACATTTTTCACTTTTCATAAGTAAAAAATATTTTCATTCAAATAAATTTATTATTATTATTATTATACTACGAAAAGCATTTAGCAAATGGAACATTAGAGATTTAGGAAATCTCAGGGGAAAATGAAAGAGAGGTAGAGGAGTAAAAGTGAAAGAAAATGCGGATTTGGTAATTTTATTAAGTTATTTTTACCTTTTGAATAATTGCTTAAATCTTTCCAAATTTTGATACCCATTCTTCTATAATTAGTTTTTGAATAATACTATATGTATCAATTAGTATACTAATTAGTGCACTAATTGATGATGTGACATAATTTTAAAAAAATTTGATATTTATAATTTGTATAATAAGTGAGGTCAATAATAATATCATAATTAATGTTGATATACTAGTTAGTATACTAATTGGTACACGTAACATCACTGTTAATTTTTTTCACTACACATCACTATCTATAAAATCCAACCCAAACCCATTCACCATTTCCAAACCTTCCAACACATCAAGAAAATAATTCAATCCACCAATGACTCTTAAATCCCAATTCACCCTCCTCATCTTCTCCACCCTCTTAGTTGTTGTTACATTTGTCCTGACTACCGATGTCTATGCCATGTATGACGGTGGGAAACCAGTGTTGGTTGGAATTTGGGCCCCGATCTTGGACCCGAATGGCCCGAATGTGTTGCCGGTAGCACAATTTGCGATCGAAGAGCACAACAAGGAGGCCAAGGTCAACTTGAAATTCATAAAGGTGATTTCGGGCCAGACCATGGACGTTGCGGGCTTTATTTTCGATCTAGTCATCGCGGCAATAGATGGCGCCGTTATAGGGCATTATGAGGCAACTGTTTGGACTAAGCCTTGGAAGAATTATATGAATCTCACCTCCTTTAGAAAGTTGTGAGGGTCTTGTTGGGTAGATAGATAACATGGGCTACAATGTAAAATCCTTACAACAAAAAAATAAATGATATTAAAAGAAAATTTCAATGTTTTTGATTTATTGTTTCACCTAGTCTTGATAATTTATCAACAAACTAAATTGAATAAAACAATGTGTAGAATTTGAATCTATTAACATATAAGCTGCAAATCTTTGAGGTTACGTCCGTAAGTTTTGCTTGAAATTTGTCCAATCTATAAGGAGAGAGCGCTTCACATAAGTTTTAAGATTAATTAAAATGCGTATAAACTGATTTGGACATCTACTCATTAAGCAAAAAAAAAAAACACACACACACACACACAAAAGCTGCATCAGTGCAAATAAGAAGAATATTTGAAACTATTGGGTCGATATTCTTGGTATCTCTTGGATAAGTGCAAACATTCTCTTTTATATTGTTGGCTCTTTCTTTGTGTTGTCTTGTGGTGGGTTTTTTAAACTGATCCAGATATACTGGTTATTGCAATTGGCCTCGTTTGGTAATGGTTCATATTTTATTTTTTATAAACTGAAAATGAATACTTGTTTAATATAACGTTTTGTTTTTTAAAAATAAAATTAATTTCAAATATATCAAAAAAGTTTATTTGTTTTTAAAGTAAATTTTCACTGTCTCCTCCCTCCTCACCACGGTTGGTCACCACCCCATCCTCATCCTTAGGTAGGGATAGTCACAGGACGGGTTTGGGATAATTTTGTCATCCCTTGCCCCACCCCCGCCCCGGTGGATAAATCCCACTCCCGCCCCAACCCCACTACGAGTGAAAATTTTCAACTCCATCCTCACCCCCGCAGATATCTACGGATACACTATACCTATAGATACCCAACCATATTTCAAATAGCCAAAAAAATTGAGAGTTATTTAAATCCTTAACACACTAAATAATTTTTCTTATTTTCATATATATAAACAGTGTGACTTTTAGAATTATTATATATTAATATTTAAATAGAACCATAGACTTTTAATATTCATTTCTTATATCTAATTATATTGTATAGATATACATATATATTATTTATTTATATATATTTTTAATTATATCGCGTCGGATTTGGATTGGGGGAGGTAATACCCGCCCTACATAAGTGTTGGATGGAGTAAAACTTACCCCCACATAAGTGTCCGGTCAGGTAAAATCCACCTCGTTCAGATGGGTATGGGCAGACCTCCACGGATCGGATTAAAATGGCTATCCATACCCTTAGGTCACGTGTTAAATGATTTAAAAATATTAAATTTTTTTATTATACATACTTTTGTATAAATATATAATGTTTTTAAGAGTAATGTCATGGTACACACCCTCAAAAGGAGGGTGTGCACCATATATAAGTTATGTCATTTGTGAGTTTAAATATTACAAATAGTATAACTCAATACTATGAGTCATAATTATAAAACAAAGTTTACAATAAAGAATTCTTGAATTATAATTAAAATAATATCATAATTTGTATTATAATAAATTATAACTAACACAACATATAATAACTAAATATTATAAAAGTCGTAATGGTGGGTATATACCCAAACTTATTTTTAAATTTCTTTAACACGTGAAGCAAATTGAGACAAAATAATAATATGTATCACTATTTTGTTTTTTGTTTTTCGTTTTTTTTCAAATTTTCAAATATTTGCCCTCATTATGATTGTTGCTACGTGGGATAAATGTTAGAAAAACTTACCCCAATTTTATTTTTTTATTTTATCATGTTTATCTCTAAAAAATTAGATAGCCTGCTTTTAAAAATATATTTATTATTTATTTTGTTTAGAAATAATTGCAATAAAATAAAAAAAAATTATAATTATCAAATCAACTTAATTTTTTTTTTTATAAATAATATTTACTAAAGATTCTATAAAATAAACTATTTAAATTATCAAAATTAAATCAGCAATGAGACTTACGGACCTTCAAACGCTCCGAAATTTCCGTAAGAAAATCTCCAATAAAATGCTCCTAAATTTAAGTAAGAAAATCTCCAATCAAATGAATGGATGTAGACACTAGTATGTCCAGTTAATGCGTAAGGTTTGGGATCCGAATAATGCTACATGCGATATAATAATTAGTATTAATAAATAATTTTAAAAATCTTGAATATTTATAATTTATATAATAAATAAAATCATAATTTTAAAATAATAATATTATAACATATATTAATACACTTAATAATATATTAAGGAGTCTCTTGACAACAAGTTAAAAAAATTAACTTTTTGACTTTTTAACTTTTTAAGTCAAAAAAATTAATTTTTTTATCAAAAGAGTTAAAAAGTTAACTTTTTACTAATTTCTCAAAACACCTCTAATTTAATACACATAACACTATTATTGTAATCCTCAATAATTACGCTTTAAATGAATATCAAGTTATATAACACTAAATTTCATGTAAAAACAACTACGGTCATTATTGTAAATAGATTGGGATAAGTAATGATTTCGATTGACCTAAAGTGTGGCATCTTGTTGATATGTGCCCATATGTTAATAAAGTAATGTAATTAATTTTACCAATTCTACAAGTTTGATAAAATTGACATATCTTCATAGTTGGAAATAAAATTAGAAAAGAAAATGATGCCCGAGTAATAATTACAATTTCCCTAGGACCTAAGAATTCAAATTGTAATTAAGGCCTTTTACTTTTTAACCTTTGGGTAAATTACATTATATTTTTTTAAAATTTAAAAAAAATACAATAAATTTTATAATTTTGATATAATTTTATTGTTCTTATTTTAATAAGACTAAATGGACTAAAATAAAACTAATACAAATGGCATAAATACATAAAGGTAAATATGGTAAAATATATATATTTTTCATTGTAAACTATATGAAAATATTATTTTTCATCCATATAACTAACGAATTTATGATAAAAATGGAACTCAATATAATTAAAATATTAAAAGAGTTTAATGTAATTTACCCTTGTAAGTAGTTAAAATCTTATGGGGTTTGTTGTATTTTTTTTTCAAATTTTAAGAGAGATGAATATAATTTACCCTTAACCTTTTATATTATATATACGATTTATTTATATGAGGTAATTTTAGTAATCTCAAAATATTATGTGATATTATTTACATAGTCTTTCAAATAAATCATGTAACGAAAAATCTTCTAGGTGAACCATGTTGATTTACCCTCGTAAGTAGTTAAGAGACAACTTAACTAACATGCAATTGGTATGTTATGACTTTCTGAATTCTTTCAAACACATTTCACTTCATCATTTCCGTTTCAATAGTTTAATACTTCAAAATTCACAGCTCTGCACCTTCTTTTGACAAAATTTAGTTGCATTTGCGACTAGGCCTTGTTTGTCATCCCCTAATAAGTCTATCTTTGTATTTTTTTTTGTCACATTAATCAACATCTCTTCTCTACTTTTCTATACATCTTTTTATAAAAAGTAAAAAAGTACACTTATTTAGAACATCCCAAACCACAACTATACTAGTTCAATTTATCAAAACTTATGTACTTCACAAAATGTCACGAGTTTACATTTTGACACAAACAAGATTCTCCATTTGATGTATTAAAAAAATGTGTTTACGTACATGACCCATATTGCATTCCTTACTCATCTACCTTACTATCTAAATCCATTTTAAATAAATTATGTACTATAGCAATCTAAGATTTTTAGAGACTTCAAAATTAAACCTCAAAATGAGTCTTTATTTTGTTGGGCTTTAAAAAATTAGGGCCTTCCATCAATGGCGGAGCCAAGAGCTAAGACTTCATTTGGGAATAAATTATTTCAATAATTTTTGACTTTTTACGAAAAGATATGTAGAAAAGTAAAGAGAATGATATGACAACTTATAATGAATTTTTGATTAAAATGTATAATTAACAAACGAGACCTAAAACAATATATTGGGTTGGGTCAATGTGGGCTTAAAATAACTTAAACTGGAGCCATTAATCTTACCTCATTGAAGAGTATGGTTTTCTAAATCTTGGGAAAGATATGGATACGTATCAATGCCTAAAGCCCTCTTCAAACCGACCCATACGTTTGGACTTTGAAGTTGTTAATCACCTAACTCAAATAACTTTGGCCCGTTGTGTAATGGGTATAATGGGGAATAGTACCAAACATTATCTAAATTAATCACAATGACAATATGTTTTCTCTGATATGCAGTAATTATTCCTAGTTTTTGGTTTTAAATTTTTGATAATTCATTTCTAAAAAAGAGAATTAAAATAGAAAAAGAAATATAGTATTTGTCATTAACTGTATTTTTACCTCTTATGTGAATTTTGACGATGAACATGTGTACTACATGTAACACTTACTATCTTCCAAAAAATGACGAGACCAACCATGATGATATATAATTGCAGACTAAGGGCTATTTTGGTAAGATGGTTATAATCAGCTTTTTAGTGAAAAGCAGCTTATAAGCAGCTTTTTTGTGAGAGAGGAAGTGGGTTATAATCTAGGAAGTGGATTATAACCCACTTCTCAAAATAGGCCTAAAGAATGAGAAATTTTTTCAAAAAATGTGACTTTTATAAGAAAAGCCCAAGCTTGCATGAAGATTCCTATTAAAAGAAAAAGCAACATAATTGTGACCTAGTGTACAATCATCTCATTTTCACCCAAAAACAAAAGGCCTTTCTTGAGTTTTCTGAATTTTTAAATTTTTTTTTATAAAAAAAATAGAAATTAGTAATAATTAAAATTAGATATTTTAACATTATATGAAAAAGTGAGTTTTTATTTTTTATTTTTTCATCAAATTAATTTTTAAATAAAATATTTAAAAAATAGATTATGAAAACTCAATGTGAACCATCTCTCTAGAAAGTTTTTAAGAATGTGACAAATCAAAGGAGTAGTGGGACATTGAAAAGGAAGAAAAGGATGGATTTGAAAGTGTGGGGATTAGAAAAAGTATTAAACTAGTGGTACAAAGGGAAGTGCATGCAGATGTGGGGGTGGAAAGGTGCCTAGTCTTAGTTGGATATTCAATTCAATTCCAAGTGGGCTTAAGCATATTCATTTTCACCTACTACCAAGATCCAACTCTTTTTCATTTCTAGGGGAAAAATAAACTAATATAGATCCAAATTTGAAATCTAGAAGGATAAGGCTTACATTCATTTCCCCATTTTCACCATTACCTTCGAATTATATATTTTATTCTATTATTTATTTGGTCTTAACTAAATATGATTCAAATAAGGGAAAATTTTATTTTAACTCTCCTAAAAACCTTGGATCATTTTATTCTCTGTCTTTAAAAATAGTCACATATTTCTATTGCGGTTTTGGCTTTTTGCAACTTCCTATCGGTTCATCACGGATGAAAGGACTCACTAAGTCGGGATTTTGTCCAAATTAACTATTTTTGTGTTACACGGGCCAAAAATAAGAGTTAACATAAATATAAAAAACAAAACCTAATTTAGAAGTCAAAATATGTTGTAAAATGATAAATTGAACCTTACTTTCATCTTCTTTTTGTAAAAAAAATCATAACTCTATTCATTTTCTTCTTAAAAACCTAACTCTATCCTTAAAAGGACGCTAAGCCAACCATCTCAAGCCATCCACACCCCCACAATCCCTTTCACCACCCTAGCATGCCGCTCTTATCACCAACCACCCTTGCAACCCCTTCTTCTTTGACCTAACCTTATTTGTCGTTGTGTATATATAAAAACCATTGAGTTAATGGTTTTAAGTCATTGTGTCAACTTACTGAAAATAAATTAAAATTTTGAAGCTCATTTTTAAAAAGAAGAAGTGTTAAGTGGTAAATTCATATATTTAATAATGAAGTTAAATATTATATTTTAATCCAAAACAATAAGGATATTTAGAAGATAGAGTTAAAGTATTCCACCACTAAACTACAAGGATAATATGAATTTTACCCTACAAATAATTCCCTTTCTCCTTTGTTCAATTTTTGTCCCATTGTATAACATATTCCCATGGGCACTATTTGATACGTGGTTTGAGAAGAAGATGGGAATTAATAATGGTGTGGACCTTATGTATGTCTTGCATGTTTTTTTATATTATATTTTAATGTATTTGATTGGTAAAAATGGATAGGATTGACCGGTATTGTTAATATCAAGATCATATCATTGCTATATTAACTCATCCAATGTTTAAAACTAAAGAGGTGTTATATGTATCAATTAGTGTATTACTAATATTAGTTGTGATATTATCAGTGACCATACTCATTATACAAATTACAAATACTAAAAATATCTTAAATTATTTTACATCACCAATTGGTACACTAATTAATTAGTGCACTAATTGGTACATATAACATTAGTCTTTAAACTATTTCTCCATTTTTTATTTGATATTATATTCCACCTTAATTAAAATATAATATACATACTCCTAGATATATAATTTCATCATTTATATAATAGATATTACTAATCCCAATTTTTAATCAATCTCAAAAGTACTAAGAAAATTTCTAATTCCCATATAAAGGAGTTGTTTGGGATTAACTAAACAAACCACCTTTTTTGTTTTAAATTCTTGTCTTCAGTAACCTTTTTTTTTTTTTTTTAAATTATATCAAATTTTTTTACTCTTTTTTTTGGGGGGGGATTTTTATTGATAAATCTATTTTAGAGTTGTTATAACCCATTAGATCCACAAAGGAATATTATAACCTGATTAGTCCCATAAACTTTTCTTTTTATTCCATTAGGTCCATTTTTCTAATTTACTATGTTTACTTGGACTATTTTGCCCTCATATATACATATGTACAGTGTTTATACATATTACGTGCCTGTTTCCACGCTGATTCAGTTTGGCAGTTTCTATTTTACGCTTTTCATCATCATTCCATTTCGGAGGGATATGTTTCTATTTTGCATGCTTGTTCCAAGGCTTGGATGTGCTAGGGTTTCATTCTTGCTGTTGTAGTCTGGTTCTGTGATTTTCGAGTGAAGACAACGAAGAGGAAGGTGTTCGGTTCTCACATTTGCTGGATTGTAACTAGTTCAAATCAGTTTTTTTCCAGTTTCTGGACGATTGTAGGATTGCGTGATTAAGGTTAGTATCAATTTGGTTATGAATACATGTTCATTCGTATGATGGCTCAGATACTCTGTTTTTGGATTGATATGGATCGGATGCTCTGTTTTTTCAATTATATGCATTTTTACGTGGTCTTGTGGAGGGGAGTTCATTCAGATTATGTGAAGAATGTTTAGTTCTCATTTTACTTTGATGTATCCATAATGAGGCTCTGTCTGGATGATATAATTCAAAGTATATGTATCAATGTGAATGTTTATATTTTGTTAATGTGGAATATGTGAAGAATGTGGATGTTCTCATTTTAAATTTATGTTTGCTTAATGAGGCTCTGTGTGTGTGATATAATTCAGAGTATATGTGTCAATGTGAATGTTTATATTTTGTTAATGTGGAATATGTGAAGAATGTGGATGTTCTCATTTTAAATTAATGTTTGCTTAATGAGGCTCTGTGTGTGTGATATAATTCAGAGTATATGTGTCAATGTGAATGTTTATATTTTGTTAATGTGGAATATGTGAAGAATGTGGATATTCTCATTTTAAATTGATGTTTGCTTAATGAGGCTCTGTGTGTGTGATATAATTCAGAGTATATGTGTCAATGTAAATGTTGACATCTTATTAATATTGTGTGAAGATTGTTGATGGTCTCATTTTACTTTGATGTTTGCTTTATGAGGCTCTGCGTGGGTGATATAATTCGAAGAATATGTATATGTATCAATGTGAATGTTCACATCTCTTAATATGAATTATGGATTTAGGACTTGAACTGTACACATAGTCATCTATATTCTGCACAATGTGAATGTTCATATCGATTTTGATTACTGTTCGTTGTTGTGGTTTTGTGTTTTTACAAGAGATGGATACCTTTATGATGTTGGTGTATACATATGGTTGCAATACAACTGTAATAAATGTTGCCCGCACATTGTGTTATTCTCGTTTGGTGGAGTGTTTGTGTGAAAAGTGGGATGAGTTGTCTGCTGGTTCTATTTCATTGTTCTGTAAACTATCTGGGATTAATAGGTGTGATTTGGACAGTGAGGAAGAATTTCAGAACATGTTACTGCTTGCTAAATCAATGGGGGTACAACATGTAGAAGTTGTGGTTGAGTTGAAAAGTAATATTGAGCAGTCAAGTAGCTCGGGATCGCTGCGTGTGGGGGTTGAGGAAGAAATTGATGCACTACGGAGATTTTGCCACCATAAGGAGAAGGTGTTGTTGTCAGCCCCGTGGGCAAATGGTATTACGCATGTGGGACAACGGTTTGTTGGAGGTGCACAAGAATTTCGTGAGGTTTTATGTAAGTATGCCATCCAATGTGGGTTTCAGTTTACGTACGTCAAGAACGAGACAACAAGAGTTACTGTTGTGTGTGCGCTGCGGGAGGAGAGAGGCTGCTTGTGGGCTATACATTGTAGAGCACAACGAGCAAATGGTTTTTTCTACATCAAGAGGTTTAGTGATGTGCATAGTTGTGGTACGGATGTCCGAACATCGAAGAATCTGCAAGTTAGTTCGGATTTGATGTCGAGTACCATATCTGAAATTGTGAGGGACAAGCCGTTGACTCGGCCGTGTGATGTGGTGACTATTTTGAAGATGGATTATGGGCTAGATGTGAGTTACCATGTCGTATGGTTGGGTGTGGAGAAAGCAAAGGCTGGTATTCATGGAGATCACTCATTATCGTTTGACCAGCTGCGGTGGTATTCGGATGCTGTGATGCGGTACAATCCGGGGAGTTATGTAAATATTGACTATGATGCGAGTAGTCAACAGTTTTGCCGTTTCTTTGTGTCATTCGCTGTGTGTATTTTTGGGTTCAATTCTTGCCGGCCTTTATTATTCCTGGATGGAACATTCCTCAAAGGAAAGTACAAAGTTCAGCTACTTGTGGCAACGGCGAAAGACGGAAACAATGGTTAGTATTTTTTTTAGCTGTCTATTCATGTCAATATTCACATTGAGCAGCATAGTCTGGACAAATGAGTGATTGACAAATTATAAGTAATGTAAATATTGACATTAGTACGCACTGATGTGAATGTTCACATCTGTGTCTGCTAATGACAGTAATGTGAACATTCATATTATTATACACTGATGTGAATGTTGACATCAGTGTATGGTAATGTCAGGTGATCCATTAATGAACAGTACTGTGAATGTTCACATTATCAATGAACATTCACAATCAACAATGAATTATTAATGGTCGTTAATGTGAATGTTCACATCATTGATGTTTACGAACTCGAATCCAAAAATAACAATAGTAATAGAGCAATATAGATATAAACATTCACATGACCGGTTTTGTTTATATTGTTTTCTATTCACTTTGGAATATTGTGAACAGTTGTGTATTGGTGTTGTGTTGTAGGTTTGTTTCCTGTTGCATTTGCGATTGTTGATTCAGAGACCACGGCCAATTGGGCGTGGTTCTTGCATGAACTTGGGAAGGTTGTTGATGGTAAGCGCCAGATTACTTTTATTTCGGATCGTAATCTTGGTCTGTTAGAAGCTATGCCAAAGGTGTTCCCATCGGCTCATCACGGTTATTGCTTACAACACTTGAAGAGCAATTTAAGAGACCGGATGAAAGGAATTGATAATGGATTCAGGGATCACCTAGTAAGTAGTTTGGGTGACTGTGCTTACGAGCCAACTGTGGTAGGGTTCCATGAAAAGCTTGCAAAATTAAAAGAGGAGGGTAAACAACGAGCACATAATTTTTTCAAGGACTTGGCACCTGAGCACTGGGCAAATTCATACTTCAGGTAATAATAGTTTCCTAAAGTGTTCCATTTGTCAAGTTTAGAATGGTAGCGATGTGAATTTTCAGTTTAGAATGGTAACAATCTTCCAATTGTGTTTCATGTTCAAGGTAAATGATGTGAATGTTCACATCTGCTAATGATGACTGATGTGATTGATGTGAATGTTCACATCTGTTAATTTGTCAAACAGTCATGCAATGTATTACAGATTTGAATGTTGACATCTGTCATATTTTGTTGTTGTTAACATTCGCATCTGTCTATCATTTAAGTTTATGTTAATGTTCACATCTGTCTATCATTTAAGTTGATGTTAATGTTCACTGCGAATGATGGTAATGTTAATGTTCACATCTGTCAACGTGAATGTTAGACCTGTTAAATTCCGTATTGTAAAATGTTTGTGATATTGTGCAGGGGCATGCGTTATGGGGAGATGACATCCAATGCGGCGGAGTCATTTAATAACTGAATTAAAGAAGCACGTAATCTTCCCATCACTCAAATGATGGACACAATTCGTACTTAGTTGATGCGGCAAATGTCTGCACGGCGTAACCAAGCAAACAAATGGAATAAGCTTATTTGTCCTACATTCAAAACAAGGCTGATGGATTCGTTCAATAACAGCAGGTCTTGGCAAGTTAGCAAAGCCAATGAGGATGTGTTTGAAGTTCATTCGATACTATCAGTTACAGTTGATGTTGGGAGGTGTAAATGTTCTTGCTTCAAATGGAAAATCAACGGATTCCCATGTGACCATGCTGTTATTGCCATTCAGAAGAGCCGCTACAATCTCAATGATTGTGTGGAACATTACTTTCATGTAGAGACATATCGTGTAGCCTATTCGGGTGCCATATTCCCTATACCATCGGTGGAGAAGCCGCATTTTAATCCCACGGACTTCACTATATACCCGCTAACTGTGAAAAGACCACCCGGAAGGCCAAAAAAGAATAGGATCCTATCAAGGAGTGAGAAATTGAAGCAAATAAGGTGCGGGAGATGTGATAAGTTGGGGAGCCATAATCGCAAATCATGCAAGGAGCCGATATAGAATGTACATTATTCATTTCGACATTGTGTTTTACATTGGATTCTTATATTCATTTTTGAAATAAGATTGTGTTGTGTTGACAAGCAAAATAATGGTTTGGCAAACTTAGTATTTCATTTGTGTTTTTTCTTTTTGTTTTTGGGTACGAAACTGATATTTTGTTAAACTTGTAATGATGAATACATGATGTGGACATTCACACTTATGTACAAGAATCATATTATGTGAAAACTTGCACATGGGTTCAACTTTCTTACCTTATTGTTGTCAATGTTGACATGAATATTAACTGTGATGTGAACTTTCACATGCATAGAGATTGACATGGTATGAACATTCACAACTGTTATGAATGAAAAGAAATGTGAATATTCACACCTGTGTATGTTATCCGTAATGATGTCATGCAGGCAATGTGTACATTCATGCACAAAGTATGTGTATTACCGAAAAATCGGGTTCCAAAAATCGCATCAATTATGCGATTCACAACATGGCATTATGAATATCATAATTGAATATGAACATTCACATTATTATAGTAACTGTCAATATTCACATCTGCAGAACATTAGTGCATATGAATATCGTAAGTGAATGTTCACATTTGGCTGAGAAGCATAACATTCACAACTGTTATGAACAAGAACAAACGTCAATATTCACACATGTGTATGTGATCCATAATGATGTCATATAGACATTCCTGCAGAAAATATGTGTACTATATAACAATCGGGTTCAAACCATCGCATAAATTATGCTCATCACAACACAGCAGTATGGATATTATAAGTGAATGTGAACATTCACATTAGTGATGCAACTGTGAACATTGACATCTGTTAAACATTAGTGCATATGAATATCATAAGTCAATGTTCACATTTGGCAGAGAAGACCACCATTCACAACTGTTATGAATAAGAACAAATGGGAATATTCACACGTGTATGTGATCTGTAATGATGTCATGTAGACCAAGTGTACACTCCTGCACAAATATGTGTATTATAGAACAATCGGGTTCAAACAATCGCATAAATTATACTCATAACAACAAAGCATTATGGATATCATAAGTGAATGTGAACATTCACATTAATGGTGCAACTGTGAACATTCACATCTGTAAAACATAACAACACCAAAGGTAGTTCAAAATTCGCAGGTGGCTTTTTCCCATTAATAGATGTTGTATCACTGTTTTACAATCAGTTGTCATGTCAAAATGTCAAAGCATTCCATATTAACATTCATATCGAGTGTTGGTTAGTTTGTAGGTGGACACCCCCACCTATAGGTTTTAATGAAGCTCTGATTTCTTATGATTCAAAAAACTATGTACTAACAAATCTCGTAGTCCACACCATTCTGAACTAGTGAGGCTGCCCACAATTTCTTCATGGTATATGTGCGCCCGCATGATGTAACATACTGCAGGTCCGCAGTCCACTCTGTAAATGCAAAATGGTTTTGATTAGCAGTTGACATGTATGTTTGCATAATGGTTATGGAGGATTTGTAAAAAATGTAGTGAGGCTTACGAGTCGTCGCCTTGCTGAGGACAGACATCAACAGATATGATTGGTTGTGATGGATTTTGGCCTGCTAACTTGGTGCATAGCGGTGATGACTCACCAATAGCGCGCACAACATGCTCGATGTACTTCCTCTGTGCAGGGAATTTCAAATTAGGCACCAACAAACATATGTGTGTGTATAGTCATTTAATGCATGAGAACAAGTCATATTTGTGTTCAAAAATAGCCACTTACAACTTCCTCTGCTTGGTCGATATGCGGGTCATGTATGCCTGTCCTTGGGCGCAATGAGTTGTAATGCCTCCACAAATTGTCTTTAGCATCATACACAACTATCGTCCAGTGGTATTCATGATGCAATGGGAATAGTAGGTATCTCTCTCCTTGGTAGTTTTTGACATGTGCATCAATGTGTTTACTCCTTTTGCGAGGATGGTACTCTCGTATCACTTTCTGTACACATTGGACAAATAATTAATGCACTGTGAAGTTTCACATTCACATTACAAATACTGGAATGATAGATTTTACCAAACACATGCTCGTGAAGATGAATGACGCTTCATCCGAAGTTGGGTTGACCACCTTTGTTGTTCATGTAATAGTTCGGCATATGCATCTATGAGCTGCACAAACATGGGGTCATATTATATTATTTGTATTGGGTGAACAATGTGTGTTTGTGGCTGTGGGTGTGTGTGTGTCTCTGTGCGTATATGCATGAAGAGTGAATCATGTTTGTAATGGCATACATTGCTGTGTATCGATTCCTCCTTGATAAGGTTGACAATGTCATCAAAATACACATGTGTAGCCTTTGAATCTCCTTTCCACACCAGCAGCCTGTGCATTATGAACAAACCAATGTGAATATTTACATTGCACAGATCTGAACAAACCAAAACAAATAAGCACAGTGATGAATATTGACAATTATGGAATGTGAATGTTAACATTAGGTGTTTGTACAGTCACTTACTCATCGCCTCCACTCTTTTGTAAAGCTTGGACCTTTTGCTTGTCTTGTTTGGACATCTTGCTCCAGACTTTGAACTTGTTGGTCAAGGTTAATTTTTTTGGCTGCTTCGCTGGTGGGTGTTTCTCCACATCTTCAACCATTTCGACTGTATGGGGCTGCTTTTGGCCAGGTAAGTCTGGGTACTGGAAGTCAGGCAAGCGATGTTCTTTTCGATCTTTTTCCTTTATGCGCTTCACCCTAGAAGGTGGGCTGATATTGTGTTGCATTGGGCTAGGGGGTTGCTTCTGTGCCACAGCCTGTGTGACAATGTGGACTGACTGGTCATCGTAAAAGTCCTCAAGAATTGTTTTCTCCCATTCTAAGTCGATGACCAGCTGCGTTAAACGTTTTATTTCTTCATCCTTCTGCTCCATGCACTTTTTTTATTTCGGTATTCATGTTGGGTGGGCTGGATTGGTTGAACAATTTATGTTCAAGATCAGCTATGACTCTTGCCCTTAACTCCCATGAAAATTGAAGGTGTTTGTACTTTGCTTCCCATTACCTTATGACGCCCCAAGCCTTCCAATTTTCTTTAATAAGCACATCAATGAAATCAGGTTGGTTTGTGTTTGGTATGACAATAGCTCTGTCATCATGTGGGCTGGTATATGGACTGTGAATGTCCTCATCACTGTCCTTTAGCTCCACCCCATCCCCAGAACAGTGGGAGTTGCTGCCATTGTGTTGTTCTTCCTTTATGTCAGATAGGTTGGGAGATGTTGTGGCTGGTTCACAAATTTCGAGCTCCACCTTCAATGTTTTACGCTTGAACTTTTGTAATTCTGTTGGGATTGCAAAGAGTTCACCGGCATTAACCTAAAAATGAAAAAATTATGTTACTTAACGTATATATTTGGGTGGTGTTATAATGTGAATGTTTTGATCAGTAGTTGAAGGCCCTACCTCATTAAAACCCAAATCAGCCAAAGAGGTGGTTTTCATCTTCTTTTGTAAAGCAGTCAGATCCCACTTCACATAGCGAGGAAAAGCATTGGGCTTGTAAGGTTGTAGGATGGTTGTGTGCTCACACAACCAATACTTCAACAAAACAACAAACACATATTGTTATTTAGCGTTTGCATAGTAATGTCAACATATATGAACATTAATAACAGTGGCACTGTTGTGAACATCACAGTAGTACATTATGAGTGGATGTGAACATTCACATCAGTGGTTCAGATAGTAACATTCACAACTGCGAAACATAAGTGCATATGGACATTCACATCAGTGGCACTGTTGTGAACATTCACAGTAGTACATTATGAGTGAATGTGAACATTCACATCAGTGGTTCAGATGTGAACATTCATAGCTGTGAAACATAAGTGCATATGGACATTCACATCAGTGGCACTGTTGTGAAGATTCACAGTAGTATATTATGAGTGAATGTGAACATTCGCATCAGTGGTTCAGATGTGAACATTCACATCTGTGAAACATAAGTGCCTATGGACATTCACATCAGTGGTACAGATGTGAATGTTCACAGTTGGCTTAGATGAACAACACTGAAGGACATGTGAATGTTATTATTTGACAACATGGGTACTTACCATCAATAACATGACACAGCCGGTGACTTTTGCTGGCTTTTTGTCATTTTGGGAAATGGACGATGTCAACGTTGTTCTAATTTGCTTGGCCCAATCATATTCTTGCATGCTTTCCAATGGGACCATATGTGCATAGTAGCCCCATCCTATTGTCTCTCCGCTTGTTGAGAAAAAAAGCTTTTGCCAAGCATACATGCACACTAGTCGCGCGACTTCTTCGTTGTCATCTTTCTTTTTGCCTTTCAATGCCTCGCTCAAAAGGGTGCGTATCCATTTTGAAGTCAGCCGGCTGACATTTTTGCATCTTCTGTTTATAATGCCAGTCTTTGGTTTCGCACTATATGATATATCCATCGGCTTGCTGCCACAGTCCACACCAAAAATGAGCTTGATGTCACTGTTGTGTATGTTCATCTTTTTCTCCCCAATGTAGAAGGCATCTTTTGAAGCTTTGTACATTTGTAGGACATGCACAACAACATCATCATACTTCATGTATTTGTCAAGGTCGATCTTGTTGTTTCGCAAGGCATCTAACAAATTCCAAAAAGGTGTTTGTTACATGCAACCAAGCTATGATTGTGTGAACTTGGTGCTTCTCATTAATTTCACCAGTCCGGTCATGTTAGATCTGTAGTTCACATGGTGCATGTCGACATTGCTGCTAGTATTTATTTGTGGGGTTTCTTCCTTGACATGGTACTCATCTCTCTTTCTTTTTAAGGTTTTCTTTTGTGCAAGATCTGCAAAATGAAGCATTTAAAAAAAATTAAATCAAGGCTCATGTGGTTAGCATAGTGTAACAGATGTGAACATTCACAGCATTGCCACTGATGTGCATGTGAATGTTCACAGTTGTGTGCATGGGTGTGAATAACCAGAGTTTGTGTGTGGATGTGAACATTCACATCTGTACATGGATGTGTATGTTGACTATGTCAGCACAAACACAATGTACATATTGTGTGAGTGTGTGAAAAACAATGTATTTTTATACAACCATGAACACCATTGAAGAACATGTGGATGTTAACACAGACATATAAAATGATGGATCAACTTATTGGATCATCATTAACAATCAACAATACCAACAAGGCAAACATTCACAATAGGGGGGAAAAAATCTAAATATCCCTATTCATTGGCCCAACATTTTCAATCCATGTGCATGTTCACAGCATAGAACAACACCACCAATAATATCTGATTATCCAAAAATTTTCAACCAATGTGAATGTTCACATCTTCCAACAACAAGAACAACAACAAAATTGGCCAAACATTTTCAATCCATGTGAATGTTCACAGCATAAAACAACAACACCATTAATACCTGATTATCCAAACATTTTAATTTAATGTGAATGTTCACATCTCTTATCAACAGCAACAAAAACAGAATTGGCCAAAAAAATTTCAAACCATGTGAATGTTCACAGCATTAAACAACAACACCATTAATACCTGATTACCCAAACATTTTTACCCAATGTGAATGTTCACATCTCTTATCAACAGCAACCAAAACAAAATTGGCCGAAACATTTTCAAACCATGTGAAGTTCACAGCATTAAACAACAACCGAATAACATCTGGAATAATTTGATTCTCCAACCATTTTCAATCAATGTGAATGTAACATTTTGGAATGTGAACATTCCAATGTAATGGCAACTGTAATGTTTTTCACTGAAAAAATCAATATAATTAGGGATTACTATTGAGGGGTTCAGATTAAATGTTAGGGTATGAACATTATGGACTCGTATATATTGTAAGCATAGAAACAGGGGATATTTGTAAAAGTTCACAATGTTGTTTGTTGATAAAGAGGTTTAGGGTTTAAATACACGAATTATTAGAATGCTTACGTTTTTTGCCCATTTCGACGAAGAAGATGATGAGACCACTGAATGATGCGACGAAGAGACGAAGACAGTCTTCTGGGCGTAAGGACGACGAAGAAGATGATGAGACGATGCTACGATGCAACGAAGACAGTCTTCTCGGCGTAGGGATAACGGAGAAGATGATGAGACGATGCAACGATGGAACGAAGACAGTCTTCTGGGCGTTGGGGCGATGTGGAATATGGAATTGGATTTCTGGACTGTAGAGATACTGTGCGTGATTTCCTGCGCAAGAATAGAGAGGGGAAGAGAGACGGTTATTACATTCAAAGAGACAGAGAGGCGCGTGTTTGGTTGAGGGTTTTTTTGATCTTTTTGTATGAAATGGACCTAATGGAATATTATAAAACACTACGGGTTTTATGGAATAACACTCTTAGATAATGGATTTACTGAAAAAGATCCCCTTTTTTTCTGGGGTTCATTTTGTGAAAACAAATCTAAAAAGTAATTTTTTTTTTTAAATCAAAATAATAAAGCCAAAATAAGTTTAAAAAAAAAAAAAAAGTCCACTATTTTTTTGTTGTATTTTCTGAACTTTTTTTGAGTTTTTAAAACTTTTTAATTTTCCGGTTCGTTTGAGTTGAATCTAAGAACTTAAATTTTTTTGAAAAAAAATTAAAATATTCATTAAAAACGAAAAAAAAGCTACTAAATAAATAAACCGTAAGGGCATGTTTGTTTGGACAGATTAGATAATGGAGATTGTAATCTATCGGATTGTTAATATTGGATAAATAGTCCTTGGACTATTTGGTTGGAAAAATTGTGTATTACATGTTTATTTTCTTATGCGATTAGATGTCTATAAATGATTATCCTAGTAAATCTAATATTTGATTAGAATATTATGATGAATGATAAATACTCAAAAGACTATTTTATCATTTTCAATTGTTTACTAGCAATAATAAATCTATCTTTAATATTTTATTTTATTTTATTTCTTTGCTAGAACTTCTATAAAATTAAATAAATAAAACATCAATAAAAATTAAATATTTTTTTTAATTGAGACTTTTAAATTTTATTTTATTTTACTGAGTACAATACATAATGAAACTAAACATTTATCTGTGTGATAATGAAAAAAAAATTGAATCTTTATCCCACAATTTGAAAAAATTAATTTTTTATTTAAAAAAAAAATTAAGATACATGTATTTAGCGGGTAAAAGTGTCTTTTTACAAGTTAATCTCATGTGATTGTTATCCATCATTTAAAACATACCTCTTCCTAGGACAACAATCTCACATATAAAAGACATGAAATCCAGTTAGACTTCTAATTTGGCCAACAAATTTCCAACAAAACAATGAACTCCTTAAAACTCAATCTTCTATTCTAATCCTTACAAACAAACACCTCCTAAACACCTAATAAACAAGCTAATAATCTCATTCCTTAAAAAACAATTAGCAAATAAATATGCCCTCTACCCCTTTTGTCGGGTTAATAACATTAATTATTACTTAATATTATTTTTATTTTGATTTTTAAATCATATATTTAAACTGTAGTGATGAAAATGAAATGATTTTTTATTATTATTATAATAAATTAGCTCCAAAAAAAATATAATTTTAAAATCAATAGCATAAAATAGTGTACTTAACCACTCTTTTTATCTCCCGATCCTGATCCTGATCCTGATCCTCTTCTTTCTTTTCATCTCATAGCTATGGACTGTGAAGCAAGGAATCTAATCCTCACAAAATTTTCAAATCAGAGGAACAAAATGAAACCCTAGGAGTGAGAGAGAGAGAGAGAGAAGAGACAATTCTAGAGACAGAAACAACAGGTATTGGCGGAGAGAGGAGGAGCAACAATAGGAATCTGTGTGTCATCCCCCAAAACAATATAATTTTGTCCCATTGTATAACATATACTTATGGCACTATTTGATGAATAATGTTAGATATTTTAAAAAATTTATTAAAACTTTTACCAAATATTTTATATGAGTGTAGGATCTATACCATGTGAGTTTTATATGGGTTCCACGCTCATGTGAGGTATTTGATAAAAATTTTAGTAAAATTTTTAAGATATCTAACATTTTTGCCATTTGATACGTGATTTGAAAAGAAGATTGAGATTAATAATGATGTGGACCTCATATGTCTTCCATGTTTTTTTTTTTTTTTTTTGTATAAAAATGTTTTAGAGCTCTAATAAAGGAGCTCTAGGAGCTCTAATTGGGGTTGGGTTCCACTGTGATAGTGATGTTTGTATTTTTTTTTTTTTTTTCATATCATTAGAGCTCTATTATTTAGAGAAGAAAAAATTAGTCTAAGGTCCCTCTTCTATTTTTAGTAATGAAAGAGATCCACAATATTATTTTATGATGTCTAAGGTCCCTCACTCCCGCTCTCTCTCTCTTCCTTCTTCTCTGTTCTCGTTCTCGACCTCTGCATATCTCGTTCTCGACCGTTGTGTCTCCTATTCGCCGTTGCATCTCTCTCTCTCTCTCTCTTTCCGTCGCCGCAATATCGTCGACTAACCACCATTACCGCCGTCCCTTTCGTCTTCCTCTCTCTCTCTCTCTCTTTCTCTCTCCTTCTGGGTTCTGAAAACGAGAAAAGAGACAGCGAAAGCAGTCTCTTTGTTCAGAAGGCGATTGTTTAAGTTGTAAGAGGAGTCTATCATGATGTTTTCGTCGGAAATAGAGAAAGCGTGGTCTACGTACACTATTGATGGGTGAGTTCAAGCTTTGGTCTTCTCCTTCGTCTGAATCTGAGTCTCTCAATCTATGGGCTCAAAACTCTCGCTTCCTCATTTGCGATTCTATCGGTAATTCAATCCTTCATCTTTATTTCCATTCTTAATCTGTCTCTGTCTTTGTGCTTGTTTCTATTGATTTTAAAATCTCTCTCTAATGCAATGCAACAATGTGAAATTACGATAGAAACAAAGATTCGACGGTAGAAGTGAGGAAGAGAGACTACATTACCTGCAACACATCGAGTCTAGGGAGGCCAAAGAAATTTCCAAAATTTCTCTGGAGAGGTAATTTTGTGGGAAGTCTAGGGAAGGTTGGGAAGGCCAGAGAAAAAATTTCTCTAGAGAGAAAGAAAGGCCAAAGAAATTTACAGTGGGACGTCTAGGGAAGGTCAGAGAAACCAATTTTTTCTGTGAAGTCGAATTTTCTCTGGATCAATTTGAGAGATTTTAGATATTATTAAAATATTGAATGTCTTTTATACTATAAAATTTTAATATTAGAGACCTTAAAAAAATATTTCCTTTACGGAATGTATCATTATTGTTTTTTGTATTATCTTTTAATGCTTTTGATTGGCTAAAATGGATAGGATTGACTGGTATTGTTAATATCAACACCATATCATTGTTATATCAACCCATCCATGATCAAAACTAATTCTCCAATTTTTATTTGATATTAAATTCCACCTTAATTAAAATATAATATACATACTCCTAGATACGTAATTTCATCATTTATCTAGACAGATATTACTAATCCCAATTTTTAATCAATCTCGAAAGTACCCTTTCTTTTTTTCTTTTTTTCTTTTTTTAATTCTCATACTTGGGTTGTTTGGAGTGAGCTAAATAAAATAATTTTTTTTTGAATTTTTTTATCTTTAGTATGTTATTTTTTTAAAATTATATCAAAATTTTTTACTTTTTGTCCATCTTGTGAAGATGAATCTAAAAAGTAATTTTTTTGGAATTCTTTTAAAAAAATAAAAAAGTCACTTTTTATATTAATTTAACTTAATCTAAAAAGTTAATTTTTTTTAAAATTTTAAAATAAAATTTACTAAAAAAAAAGAATAAATAAATAAATAAAATCTTTCAAATAAGGAAACCCTAAACACCCATTAAACATAGCCAATAATCTCATTCCTTAAAAAAAACAATTAGCAAATAAATATGCCCTCTACCCTTTTTGTCAGGTTAATAACATTAATTATTATTTAATATTATTTTTATTTTTATTTTAAAATCATATATTTAAACTCTAAGGTGAAAATGAAATGATTTTTTAATAGTAAAGCAGGTCCAAATAAATATAATTTTAAAATCAATAGCATAAAATAGTGTAATTAAAACCACTCTTTTTATCTCCTCTCCTGATCCTGATTCTCTCTTTTCTTTTTATCTCAGAGTTTGCCAGATGGACAGTGAAGCAATGAATCTAATCCTCACAAAATTTTGAAATCAGAGGAACAAAATGAAACCCTAGGAGAGAGAGAGAGAAGTGAGAATTCTAGAGAGAGAAACAGTAGTTATTGGGGGAGAGAGGAGGAGCAACAATAGGAATCTGTGTGTCATCCCCCAAAACCCAATCTCCGGTGGTACGCAGAGCCTCTCCGGCGCCGTCGCTTGCGGTGGTTCAGAGGCTCTCGTCCCCAGAGAAGGGTGAAGGGGACAAGCAGAAGATGAAGGGTCTTTTCAAATCCAAACCCAAAACTCCAGTTGACCTCGTTCGTCAGACTCGCGATCTTCTCATCTATGCAGATCTCAATTCGGACTCTCGCGAAAGCAAGAGAGAAGAGAAGGTTCAGTTCTTTGTTCTCTCATCTTTCGATTCGATTCTCATCTGTATCAATTGGGTTTTTTGGGTATTCTTTTGGGTCATCATATATGATCAAAAAAATTTCATCTTTTTATTTTATTTATTATACATAATTTGGCAATTCTAGAAAGAATGAGTTATTTTTTAATTATAATCTTAACAACTGTAACTTAGTGTGCTTGTCTTTTATGGAACTAAATAAATTTAAAAATTTTTTCTCCAAGTTTTGTTGTCACATTTATTTAGTTGGATTGGTTTGCACATATTTGTATTGGTAAGGCCAAGTGAGAGTTTTGTAATGTGGACAGCAAAATTTCTTTCTTCTTAGAGCATATCTTCAATCCTTCACTAATTCTTTCATCAAATTTGAGTTCGATGAATAAATAGCTGAGGTGAGCTTCAATTATTTCATCAAACTTGTATTAAATCAAGGGATAGGCTAAATTTTCACCACCTTTACCAAATTTTCAACAATCATATTTTTGCTCAAATTTGATGCATTTTAAAAAGTGTAAGGATTGAGATGATTTTCTTTCATCAAACATGGTTAAAAAGGTTTTTAGGATAACTTTCAAAAAGATTTGATGGGAAAGAGAAAAATAAAAAATAAAAAAAGATAGAGAGAGTGAGGATTGGAGTGTTTTATACCAGATAAAGCTTTTAACCAAAGTTTGATTAAAAAAAGAGAATAAGGATTGGAGATACTCTTAGACTGCCTGCCAACAGATGCCTGAAACATATGCCTATGGATGCTGATACATGTTGACTTTTTTAAGCCAAGAATGGTAGTGGGTTTTAGTTCTGATTTTGGATTTTTTTGCTGTTATAGTATCAATTGAGATAATTTTTAATTAATTTTGGAGCATGTGGTTGGAAGATGTCCACAGCTTGCTGAATTTTGTCTTCTATAATCGAGTATCAAATGACGTTGGGTGTATTTTACATTGACTATGTAATTTGTGAAGAAATGTTTTTTTTTTTGGGGCCTGAATTGTATTGGGATATGCAGAAAGATTTATGCTTGTGGGGTTGAGAAATTTGCTTGCTTATTCACCATTACTTATGTGGGGATTATTGCAATTAATTGGCTACCTTAGCCTATATATGCGTACTTATTTGTTATGTATTAATTCCCCCCCTCCCCTTGCCACCTACAGATGTCAGAGTTAAGTAGGCTTATTCGGGAGCTAAAGGTGATTCTTTATGGAAATAGTGAAGCTGAGCCAGTCGCGGAAGCTTGTGCACAATTGACCCAGGAGTTCTTTAGAGAGAACACACTGCGTCTGTTAATTATATGTCTTCCAAAATTGAACTTAGAGGTAAGTATGAGCTGATTTTCTTATTGAGTGCTATAAATAGACTTCAAGTCTACTCAATTTAACAGTCAGATTTGGTGATTCATGTCTTTCTCTAGTTTTCTACACCGCAACAATATTTATCACAGTAATATTTCTCTTTATTTTGACCCTATATTCAATCTTATTTATCATATCAATGTTCAACTTTTGCAGGCCCGTAAAGATGCCACTCAAGTTGTTGCAAATTTACAAAGACAACAAGTTCAGTCACGGCTGATTGCTTGTGATTACTTGGAAGCAAACATAGATCTAATGGATGTTTTGGTATCAGGGTAAGCTATTACAAGAGGAGATTGTGATAAGTTGTGATTATCATTATATATTAATTAATTTGCTGCTTAACTTATTATACTGTGGTGGTATTTGGAATCTTTTGTTTGTCATCTTTGGTTTTTCTCTTACTCGGTGCAAGTTGTTGGGCGTTCTATATGGAAAGACAGGATTAGATTATTTGAAATGAGAGCGACTTATTTTATTGCTGACTAGACTTTTGAACCAGAAACTAATTGTCTTTTTGCAGATTACTTTTTGTAGAATGTATAATTTATGTACCTATTTTTTGGAGAGCCAAGAACATTAGTGCACTATGTTTTCTTTTTAACATTTGAATTTTGGAATAGTAAACTTTCTTATCTTTTTTTTAATGATATATAAGTTTGGGCCAAGAGGTAGATAGAGGACAGACACCTCTTCACATGAGTGGAAAATATTTTCTAGACAATTCTTTAATATTTTTTTGAAGTTCTAATTTAGTAATTCATTCATAGTCCACATTATTTTGTGGTATTTATGCAGTATCTTATAATATTTATGTTGTTGGTGCATTGTTTGGAAGTATCTTTGAGTGAACAGACTTGTTTTGGGCCTTTTTTTTTTCAAGAACCTTTTGTGTTTGGGGGCAATAGTAGATAAATAGGATAGTTTAAGATTTTGAATATATTTGTTATTTTTTGTCCTATTGATCAACTTTTTTGATGGTCTATTGCTCGTTCATTTAGTTATGAGAACACGGACATGGCTTTACATTATGGTGCAATGCTGAGGGAATGCATACGCCATCAGAGTGTTGCAAGGTGAGCCAAATGAACAGTGTTGCTCCTTTTTATGTTGTGATTTGACTGAAGTTGTGTACAAAGAGCCAAATATTCAAAATGAATAAAAAGCAAACATTAGTGAGTCATGAATATACTTTGTTGTTGTGATTGGTTACTGGTTGGAATTGAAAAAAATTTCCTGAATGAGGGATGAAATTGTATGTTTTGCTCATGAGGAGATAATCATGTATAATCTTCTGACAAATTTATTCTTCCCATTTCAGTAGAAATGATGCATCTTAATATCGAAACTTTATGTTTCCTGAATCCCATTTTCTTAATATTGAAGGTGATATACTTTGGATGTGTTCATATTTTTAACTCTTTGTGTGAACTATATATACATGCATATGTATATTTAGTACTTGATTGTTTTTATTGGTGGTATATATTTCAATTACTGACGGTCATGCTAATGCTTGTTTGCTATATTCAGTAGAGACTATTTATCAACTTAATTAAAAGCAACAATGTCTCTGTACAAAGTTAATGACTTATGGTTATGAATGTGGTGGTGGCTTTTGTCTAAAGCTTTATCAAACAGCTAGATCCATGAATAAATTTGTTGCACGCTTTTGTCCTAAATACAATGGCCATTAGGAACTTATTTTTTATGAAAGAAGGAAAATTTAACTATTATTTGATGTGGGTATTACTGCATGTGTTATTAAATGTGCTAATTTTCTGAGGGTAAACTACCAATAGGTCCTAATTGTTTGACTTAGATCCCATAAAATTGTATTGAAAATAAGTCCTAGTAAAATCATAGCTAAAAATAATTTGTGACAATTTTTTGCATACGTCGCTAAAAATTAATTAGTGATTTTTTTGTCATGGTTTTTTATAAATTGTCACTAAAATTCACAATTAGTGACTTTTTTTGTAACAAAGTTTTCAAATTGTCGCTTAAAGTTAAAAATTAGTGACTTTTTTTGTGACATTTTTTTTAAACCGTCGCCAAAACTTATAATTAGTGACATTTTTTGTGACAATTTTCAAACTGTCCTTGAAAATTAATAATTAGTGACATTTTTTAATAGTGTTTGATGAAAAATGTCATTAATTCTCATAGTACCTATTGGACAATAAGTCCACCTATTAGGATCTACACGTATGTCCCCCATTTTCTAATTTGTCTGTTACGTTTTACAGATATGTTCTGGAATCAGAGCATATGAAGAAGTTTTTTGATTATATACAACTGCCAAATTTTGACATTGCTGCGGATGCTGCTGCAACTTTCAAGGTCGAGTATTGTTGACAGAACTAGTGTTCAACTCTCTCTCTCTCTCTGTCTCTGTCTCTGTCTCTGTCTCTGTCTCTGTCTCTTCACACAGTCATGCACCTTATTCACTCTTTGTACAATAAAGCCAGTCAAATGTACAATCAAAATTTGGTGCTTGCTTCTACTGAATTTGTTTCATTGCTTAACGCTGTGAGCTTTTACTGTAAAATTGAAAGCGTGTTACAGCAACTTTAAAGGTTTCAGTATTGTTGACATAACAGAACTAGTGAGCAACTCTCTCTCTCCCTCTCCACACCGATATGCACCCTATTCAGTCTTTGTACAAAAAAACCAGCCAATCTGCGGTCAACTGGGATTGAGAATGGCAATTGTTTGCTGTTTTGTGATTATGTGCTTTCAACTCAACTGGAATTTTTTGTTGCAGGAACTTTTGACAAGGCATAAATCAACTGTAGCTGAATTTCTTTCTAAAAATTATGACTGGGTAAGTGATGTTTTGAATGTGTCTGTATGTATGTATATTGGTTTTCATGTATGTATGTCCACACACTCTAGTTAAGAAGCTTTATGGTGTGTTTAATTTAGAAACATATTAATGCTACATTGAAGTACCGTTTGTAAAAAATTATGATTGCAAGCATTTAAATTCTATATTTGATGTATCTGTATTGATGTCTTCATGACTTGATCTGCAAAGAAACTGTCTTTGCTCTTCAGTGAAATGCCTTTTCAATTGTTAATTAACGTGCTAATGCACCACCAATTTAGTATGACACCCTCTGTTAATATTTACATCAGAGCTGTCTGACACATGCTCAAAGTACTGATTGATATATTGCACATTTTTATGTGCTTGGGAATAAGTCAATATGAGTGGAGTAGTGGTGCTAGTTAATGAGGTTTAAACTAACTTGTACAAGTATTGCAAGTTCATTTCATACTTACAGAACTATCTGACACATGCATATATTGCACATTTTATGTGCTTGAGATTAAGTCAATATAAATAGAGTTGTGGCCTGTGAGTGCTATTCGATGTGGATTATAAGGGAGTATTGCATGTTACTTGTATATCTTGTGATAGATATACAGAGACCATAAATTTTTCACATGGCTATTTGTTTATCAACTTAACCATGACCGTCATCATCTTCATTGTTGTGGTGGTTGTTTTATTTGAATTTCTGGTTGGCCAGAACTTGATATTCTCCACAATTTCTGTTTGTAGTTTTTTGCAGAGTATAACTCAAAGCTGCTGGAGTCCACCAATTACATTACCAGGCGACAAGCTGTCAAGGTAGGATGAAAGTTTGAGATTTTGTTCGAAAATATGTAAATAATTATAAAAAAAAAAAATTAGACATCTCAATATTATCCTAGGGAATGCAATTTTGTCTCCAGAATTGTACCCTTCATGGATGATAGGGATTTGAATAGCTTGAAGATGTATCACTTTATTGTCTTTTTGCTGGTGTACAAACGTAGGTTACCAGCTCCTCATTCATGTCATATTTTGCATAATATGGCTTATTGTAATAACACGTGTTAATATGATAACATGAACTTGATTTTGTTTACTGGAAATTTTTTTCCACCCAAATAAATGGCGCATAACTCCATTTTTTTTTCCAGTCTCAGCATCTTCATGATTCTCTTTATAGATGTGGCAGTTCCTCTGGTGCTTGTGGCATCATATTTTAATAAAAATATCTGTGATTGCTACAATGTTGCTTAGAAAACCTCTTTTACTGTTACAGCTGTTGGGAGACATTCTGCTGGATCGTTCAAATTCTGCTGTGATGACACGCTATGTGAGCTCAAGGGATAACTTAAGGATTCTTATGAATCTTCTCAGAGTATGATACTCTTTTCCCTTCTACTGTTTTACATGACAGCGAACTACCAAATATGCCACTTCTTCCTTGGCAATGATTTGCTACGATTCATTGCAATTCAAAAAATTCAATTTGTTTGCATAATGCACGAAACTGTGTCATTTTTGCCATAAAAAAAAAGAAAAGAAAAGATCAACTAATTATATCGATATATGTGGTTTAATATTTATAGACATATATATAATTTAGTTATATTGATATTTATTTCATTTTAAATACTATATGTGTAATTTTACATGTACGTACACAAAACTATATATTATGCTAAATAAACTGAACACGATTTGATGCGATCCATGATTTGACAACAATAGTGGTGACCACAGACAAGGCAACCCAAAATAAGGGGGATGAAAGCCAAGAAGCACGGTCACGGACACAGCACACACAGGCGTGCAATTTTTCAAAAAATGTAGGACAACATGAGGGGGACGCATGGACATAATAGTTTATATATTTATTGTATGTCATATTTTTTTATATTATAAATTTATTCTATGTCAATATCTATTTTCAATGAAAAGGTCATTTTTATAAAAAGGACATTTTTCATCAAATTTATGAACCTTGGATATGTTACTTTGGTGGGCGGAAAATCGGACAGTGTGTGTACCCCAACGTGTTCCAATGTGTCCCTAGCATGTTTAATTCCTCCGCTTGTCCTGCACTTGTCCATATCCGACACGTGCCAAAACACTAGTACTTGTCCTCGAGAGAGGTGCTTGTGCTTCATAGGACAAAAGTGTTAAGTAGGTTTGGATTATTAATTTTTCCATAATTTTTCCCCTAAACATTTATGTGTTAAATGGTGGGGTCCCTTTCTTTCAGGAGTCGAGCAAGAGCATTCAGATAGAAGCATTCCATGTTTTTAAGGTACTTATATATAAATAGACACTGCTCTTGTATGTTGAATTATTACTAAATTGTCTGCTTTCTTACTAATTGTAAAATAAAATGTTGACAGTTATTTGCCGCTAACCAACATAAGCCCCCGGATATTGTTAGTGTTCTTGTTGCAAATAGAAGCAAGCTTCTTCGTCTTTTTGCAGATTTCAAGACAGATAAAGGTAGAAATGAAATGCACGTTTAGAATTATCAGTTGTATCAGCAGTCTTGGTAGTGTTTCTCAATTGTAGTCTCCTATTTTACAGAGGATGAACAATTTGAGGCGGACAAAGCTCAAGTCGTCAGAGAAATTGCGGGCCTTGAACCCAAAGACCGCCCATGAACTGTCTCTCTGTTTTATGTGTAATAGTAACCTCATTAAGTGGTTTTCTTCCCAATTAATTTGTGCATTAATAGTTTTCATTGTCCATATTATGATCGTACTTTCTATCTTCAGAGAAGCTATTTTATCCTCCCTCCCCCACACATTTTCATTCAATTTTGTTTTCCCCGTTTCTATATAGTCTGTTACCGACCTTGTGTGTTTCAAATATGAATAATACTTCGGGGGATATAAATGAGAAAGAGATAAAAATGAGAACTTGATGCAACGATGATAATGTGTGCAATTTTTTTGCCCAAGGAAATGTCTCTGTAAACATACATTAGAGGAACAGATTTGTGAATGATTTGTGGGTTTTAATGTATTGCTTTGGTATAACCAAGTATTGAATCTGGAAAAAAGTGGTGAACTCTCTTGGGTGATATTATTTGAATTTTAAACAGCTTAGTAGTGCATTACTGTACATGGAAAACCAGGGCTAGATTCTTTCTTGGAAAGATAGATGTTGGGGATGGTGCCACTGTGAAAGAGAACATCAAGAAGTTGCGAAATTTGTTTCTTTAGATGTATTTTGGTGTTTGGTTTGATGTTGGAAATGTTTGTTATATTTTCTGTAATTTGTGCTTCCAAAATTGAGAATGGGGCACCTTGTTTGGTTGAAATTTTATATTTTGTTTGTTTGTTTGTTTGTTTGTCTTTAGAACTTTTTTCATAATTAAATTGAATTAATTTTATTTTTAGATGTACTTAATGGATAAAATATTTATTTTTAGGATTTATTATCTAAAAGTCCTACTCACTAATACTTGCTTGGGTCTTGTCTAAGATTTTTTCAACAAACAAGTCTTGTTTTGAGATATAAAGACGTTTTTACTCTTATGTCCTTTGGTTTGATTCGACTATCTAAGTAAAATTGAGAATATTATTATTATTTTTTTCAATTTTAAAACTGAGAACATCATTAATTTCGCACAACAATATTTCAAATAGATGTTTGGCTAACTGAGAAAAAAAAAAAAAAAACCATTTTTGCCCTATGCTCTTAGGTTTGATTTAACTATCTAGTAAAAATTAGAACATTATTAGTTTTTTTTTTCAGTTTTAAAAATGAGACTATCAGTTATAAAATCAAGAATATTATCTTCTTCTTTTTTTTGGAGTTTTAAAATTAAGAATATTGAGAAAAAAAAAAGAAAAGAAAAACCTGAGATTAAATAGGTAATTTTATTATCATGAACTCTATATCTTCGAACAATGAAACCAAAATCAACATTGAAATTGAAATTGAAATCGAAATTGAAATTGAGAAGGAGATTCATAATCTAGCTTTGGGTCGTGGTAGGAGCCGGGCCGAAGGAGGGCCGAGCATGTTTGGGCCGAACTAACTTGGGCTAGTCTAGAGCTAGTTTGCTCGGTCGAGTCCCAGGTCTCATGTTTAGGCCGAGCTAACTTGGCCGAGATGAACGTCTGCCAACCCGGGTTTCGTGGATCGCACATTTAGCTCGGCGGGAAAGGTCTTCTGAATACCGGCTTAACCTGTCTGAAGCTCAGTCGTACCGGAATGCTATTGAGCTCGGTTGTGATGGAGCTTGGCGAGTGGCGCTGTCGGACTCGTTACGTAGAACGGTCGTATGAGGCCGAGGTGATGCCGCCGGGCTGCCCCGTTCCCGCTAATGTTGTCTGGCGGTTTGATTAGACGGTGTTTAGCTGGATTTGCGCTAATGAATGTGAGAGCAGCTCCACGTGTCAATAGACGAGTGGGTGTAGAGGTGAACGCAGAAAGTATATAAGCATGACTGCGCCCCCCATGCTGGGGATAGAACATCATTTGGTGAGAGAAACTCAACATTGATTCGGCTCTTCTCTCTCTCTCTCTCTCTCCCTCTCTCCGAGTGTGTGCTAACTTGACCGTCGGAGGGGTTTTCCGGCAACAAATCGCCGGGTAGCTCACCGCCGTTGTGTTTTCAGGTTGATCGGATAGACACGGAGCTTGGACGCAAGGAGTACGGACAGCGATAAATACCTCCTCCACGTACAATTGGCGCCGTTTGTAGGAACTTTTACAGACACAACCTTGTCCTCCAAGCTCATCTGATCGCCTTCCATGGCGAACAACGACGAAATACCGTTGTCTGCCATTGACGGTGTTACCCCGAAGTCAGCCAGACGGAGAGACGGACTCCCTGCCGTTCCGAACATGGCGGATCTGGAGACTTCCCCAGGAGGACTTCCAAGAGATGCACGAGATAAGCGCGCCAGAAGTTTTCGTCACTCACGGAGCCCAGACGGACACCGACGGCGAAGAGAATTACACGCTAGACGTCTGGAGCACAAGTTAAGGGACAAAGACACCGTCATCCGGAGAATGGCGGCAGAGATGGAAGCTCTCAAACGGCAGGTCCAAGGGAATGGTGTCGCTGGAGTGGGAGACCATAGTGAGCGCACCCAACCACGCCGCTCAGGCAGCCAGGGCCAGCGGTACACTCCCTCCCTTTCTATCACCAGAAGCTATAGGGTTGGAGATTTAGACATGCTTGTAGAGAAGTCTAGCGCGCAAGATAGTACCTATCATCCCTCGCGTTCGACGATGACATCGAGATATTCCTACTCTGTTCGTTCAGAGGACTTGCAGGTTATCTTGAAGGAACGGGCTCGCCGACGGGAGACTTAAAGGGTGCCGGCGCTCCAATGGCTATCTTACGGGGGTCACGCCAGTGAGGAGGTCATAATGCCGCCCCCCCGCTCAGCCGTGCCTGTCCCTCCGAACACAGATTTGATGAGACTGAACGCCACCTCCTTCTCTCTTGAGATAGAACCACACCGCTCCCAGTGGGCTTTCACCAGCTCAAGTTTACGCTTTATAACGGAAAAACCGATCCGTACATGCATGTAAGCCACTTCCGGCAGGTCATGGCCAAACACAGGCGTAATGGCGCTTTCATGTGCCTTATTTTCCCATTGAGTTTGGGCGAGTTGGGCTTGAAATAGTTTGAGAGGCTGTCAGAGGAAAGCATCGAAAGATGGCAGCAGTTGGCGGAAGCATTCGTGACTCGTTTCAAAACCAACACCAAAATGCCAAAGGAAGTGGACCACCTTCTCAGTGTCAAGATAGAGTTGAGTGACACCCTCAAGGCATACAACTCCAGGTACTGGGAAACCTTCAACGAGATCTTAGATTGCCCGATCAACCTGGCAATCACCCAATATAAGTGTGGTCTCCCGGTCGGACATAGGCTGAGGGACTCGCTTACAATGAACCAGCCAACGTCTATGGGGCAACTAATGCAATGCATCAATGAGCACATCCGAGTAGAGGATGATGCGACGGCGTCCACCGCGAAGACAAATCGGATGGCAACTGACAAAAGGGCGGCTGGCAAGGTATACGCGGTCGGACAGAAGACTAACCGTCCAAATGATCGCGCCAGGGAATCTGACCGTGGACCAAATCATAGAAACTGGGGTAGAGGTCGCCGCAATGACCGAGCAGAATATCCTCGCGATGACGCAGCTGATACTAACAGAAGGTTAAACGCTCGAACGGGCATCACCACAGTGTTTAAGATTCCAATCTATCGCATACTTAGTGAAATCCGCGACGAGGATTACGTCTGGTTTCCTGCTAAGTTAGGCGATGCGCAAAAGGGCTTCAATCCGCAGTACCGCTGCACATATCATAGGGAGCGAGGACACCGGACAGAAGACTGTTTGCCTTTGAAGCAACACTTGGAGGAGTTAGTCGCAGCCGGTCACTTAGACCTTTACATTGATGGGGGCGTTAGAGTCGCGCATCCCACCTCGGCTGATCTGAGTGGTTCGGATGACTTAGAGGCGCCCCCTCAAGGAGTGGTCAATGTGATCCACGGCATAGCGGAGCCGGCGCGTGTATGCGAGCTCCGAGAAATGATCAAAAAGGCAGAACATATGAGGGAAGTTTTGTCAGTCCAGCCCGCGATCAAAAAGGGGAAGACCGAGGAGAAAAATGTGATTAGTTTCTCAACTTGGGACCTAGAGCGCATTCAAACGCCGCATAACGACGCCCTAGTAGTCACCCTCCGTGTCAGAGACTTCAATGTCAAACGCATCTTGATTGACCAAGGAAGCTCGGTGGAGATTATATACTACGACGCGTTCAAGTAACTCAAACTCCAGGATACAGACTTGGCTCTGGCAACTTCGCTATTAGTTGGTTTCAACTCACAACCGGAGTGGCCTATGGGAAAGATAATCTTACCAGTCAAAACCGGATCTGTGGTCAAGTAGGTGGAGTTCTGGGTATTGAAGGTGCCGTCCATATACAACCTGATCTTAGGTAGGGGATGACTTCATGCTATGCAGGCGATAGCGTCCACATACCACCAGGTTATGAGGTTCCCCTCGGCTATAGGGGAAGTTGAGGAAATTTGGGGCGATCAAGTCATGTCGAAGCAATGTTTCGTGGCAGTGAATGGGAGCCGAGCTGCCAAAGGCTTCGTGCAAATGATTAAAAGTCCGGAAGACCAGAGTGTCCTTGATGATGTGGGTGCCAAGGCTGTTGAAGAGTTGGTGGAAGTGCGGATCGACGCCGAAAGTCCAAACAAGTTCTTTTTGTTAGGGTCAAGCCTGACTGCCCAAGAAAGGACTGAGATGGTAGAGTTCTTGATGGCGAACATCGTAGTCTTCACATGGACGCCGTACGACATGCCTGGCATTGATCCAAGCTTTATTTGCCACCAACTCAATGTTTTCTTGGATGCACGCCCTGTCATTCAAAGAACGAGGAGATCGGCTCTTCATCACGCCGAGGTAGTCGCGGAGGAAGTGAGAAATCTACTAGAAGCAAGGACTATCCAGGAGGTGCACTACCCTCGGTGGGTTTCAAACACGGTCGTAGTGCCCAAGAAAAATGGGAAGTGGAGAGTTTGCATTGATTACAAGACTGTAACTAAGCTTGCCCTAAAGACAGCTTTCCTCTGCCCAGAATAGACCAGCTGGTCGATCTTACGGCCGGGCATAACAGGCTCAGTTTCTTGGATGCCTATCGCGGTTATCACCAGATCGCCATGCATGGTCTCGACCGCGAGATAACCTCTTTCACTACTCCAAGGGGACTATTCTGCTATCAAGTCATGCCTTTTGGTTTGAAGAACGCCGGGGCGACTTTCCAAAGGATGGTGACCAAAATGTTCGCTCCTCTGCTAGGCCAGACAATGGAGGCTTACATCGATGACATGGTGGTCAAAAGCAGGCATCAAGCTGACCACTTATTCGACCTAGCCTAGATGTTCGCCATTCTTAAACAGCACAAGCTACGCCTGAATGCGTCAAAGTGTGCCTTCGGTGTGGGATCCGGGAAATTCCTAGGCTTCCTAGTCACAAACCGAGGCATCGAGGCGGACCCCACACAAATCAAAGCCATACAAGAATTGAAGCAGCCCAACTCGGTAAGGGACATGCAGTATCTGGCCGGTATGGCTGCCGTGCTTAACCGATTCATAAGCCGGTCATCAGATCGCTGCCGCCCTTTCTTTCGAGCCTTGAAGTCCAAGTTTTCATGAGACGAGGAATATGACAGGGCATTGGCCGAGCTCAAGGCGTATTTGTCTTCTGCTCCATTATTGGTGACACCCAAGCCCGACGAAGAACTCTACCTTTATCTGGCAGTTTCTCAGCATGCAGTTAGTGCGGTGCTTGTCCGGTAAGAAGGTATCCAGCATTTCCCTATCTTTTACATGAGCAAAACCTTGCTACCGGCAAAGTCGAGGTATTTGCCGCTGGAAAAACTTGTTTTGGCGTTGATGATGGCTTCTAGGAAATTGGCGCATTACTTTCATGCTCACATAATCATCGTGTTGACCGAATTCCCTCTGAAAACCTTGTTCGAGCGGGCGGATTTTTTCGGTCGAATTCTGAAGTGGGCGGTCGAATTGGGACAATTCAACGTCAAGTTTTAACCACGAACGGCCATAAAAGCACAAGCATTGGCAGATTTCGTTACTGAATTCTTGCCTGGAATTCACCAAGTATGCCCAGTGGATCTCACCGCGGTAACCAAGGTGGTGAATGAAGGCTCAACGGAAATTGCACAACTGGGCGATGTTGGCGACGCGGAACTTGCGCGCCCATCCATAGAACCTCCAGTCGGAATAGTACTTCAGCCCGGCAATGCGACGAAGGATTGGGGAATAACAGACCAACCTGTTGGGTCCAGTGCCGTATCGCCTAGGGGGGATGAAGACGTGTCCGTTGAAATAGACAGCAGCGAACCTGAAACCGAACAGCCGAGCGACCGTGATCCCATCGACTTTCAAGCCTCTCAGGACCCGTCAGAATGTTGGAAACTATTCGTCGGTGAAATGTGGAAAATTTTTGTAGATGGCGCCTCAAATCGTCATGGCGCTGGGCTGGGCATAGTTTTGATCTCACCAGATGGTCTAACCATCGAACACTCTATCACACTCGAATTCCCTGCGTCAAATAATGAGACTGAGTACGAGGCGCTGCTGGCTGGGCTTAAGAGCGCTCTCCAGTTGCGCGCATCCGAACTAATGGTTTACAGCGACTCCCAACTCGTTGTCAACCAAGTGCCTGGGGTGTACGAAGCCAAAGATGACAGAATGGCCAAGTACCAAGCTCTGGTAAGAGAACACATCAAGCGATTCCAGGCAATAAGGGTCCAAGAAATTGGTTGTGAAGAAAACGGCCGTGCGGATGAGTTAGCCGGTCTAGCTTCCATGGTCGACAGTTCATCTCCCAGTCCTCTCCTGATTAAGTTTCTTCCAAGGCCTAGTATTGAGGAACCCGAGCAGACAGAAGTACTCTGCACCGAGCTTGGCCCCTCTTGGATGGACCCTATCATCATTTTCCTAAAAGAACGGACCCTTCCGGCCGACAAAAAGGAAGCGCATAAAGTCCGGGTGAAGTCAGAGCAATTTTGCTTTCTCCATCTGGCGCTTTATACAAGAAGTCGTTCACCGGTCCATATCTCAAGTGTGTACATCCAAACAGCGTGGAAGCTTTCCTGTACGAGATTCATGAAGGCATATGCGGAAGTCACATTGGGGGAAGATCTTTGGCCTGCCAAGCTATCTTGCAAGGATATTGGTGGCCATGTATGCAAGCGGACGCTCAGAAATATGTTAGAAAATGTGAGAAGTGCCAGAAGTTCGCCCACCAAATTCACCAGCCGGCCAGAGAACTTCTTCCCCTCACAAGCCCTTGGCCTTTTACGATGTGGGGGCTAGACATAGTAGGACCACTCCCAACGGCACCAGGCAACCGGAAGTTCTTCATTGCGGCTACGGATTACTTCACCAAATGGGTTGAAGCTGAGCCCTTAGCGACTATCAAAGAGAAGGACGTCAAACGGTTTGTCTGGCAGAATGTGATAACACGGTTTGGCGTCCCCAAGATTCTGATTTCTGATAACGGCACCCAATTTGACAGGCGCTTATTCAGAGGATTTTGTAAGGAATTGAAGATCGAATTCTACAACTCCACTCTGGCTTACCCGCAGTCCAACGGCCAAGCCGAAGCATCAAACAAGACCATTCTCGATGGGTTGAAGAAAAGACTAGAGAAAGCCAAAGGAAAATGGGCCGAGGAACTCTCAAGTGTCCTTTGGGCATATCGGACGACCTCGAGGCGATCCACTGGGGAAACTCTTTTTGCCCTGGCGTACAGCATGGAAGCGATCATCCCATTGGAAATCGGCATGCCCACCATTCGCAGTGAAAATTTTGAGCCCGAATTGAACTCTGAAGCAGTCGCCCTGGAATTGGACCTAGCTGATGAGCGCCGAGAAAAAGCTTTGATCCATGTGGCTGCATATCAAAAAGAATTGTCAAGGAAATACAACAAAACAGTGTACCCCAGACCGTTTAAAGTGGGCGACTGGGTTTTAAGGAAGGTTATGGGCAACATGCTGGTGTCGGGCGAAGGCAAGTTAGGGGCAAACTGGAAAGGCCCTTACAAGATAACCGATCTGGCGGACAATGGGGCATACCACTTAAAAGATTTGGAAGGCAAAGGCGTACCCCGGCCATGGAATGCGGCTAACCTCAAACTGTACTATTTTTAGTATTTATCGTTCTTATGTAATTTTTTGTGGAAAGACCTGTTTTCCCTACATCTCTGAATGTAATACTCTTTTTGCCAATGTAATAGAAGTGAATTATTTTTGCTGAAGAAGTTTGTTGTGTTCGAAGTAATATAGTGACTGAGGGGCCTACTCTTGTATTTTAGCCGAGATGATTTACCCCGGCTAAAAGAGTTGGTGATTTGCCTAACTCAAAGGCTCTAGCCGAGATGATCTACCCCGGCTAAAAGAGTGGATGACGTGCTCTTGTGTTTTAGCTGAGATGATTTATTCCGGCTAAAAGAATTGGTGATTTGCCCAACTCAAAGGAATTGTTTTTGTTTAGGAACTTTGTTGTGTTTAAAGTAATGTAGTACACGAGAGGTAAACACCTCTAAAGCCGAGATGATGTACCCCGGCAAAATGAGTTGATGATTTGCTCAACTCTAGGGTTTCAGCCGAGATAATGTACCCCGGCTAAACGAGTTGATGATTTGCTCAACTCTGAGGTTTCAGCCGAGATCATATACCTCGGCCAAATTGAGTTGATGATTTGCTCAACTCTGAGGTTTTAGCCGAGATGTTGTACTCCAGCCAAATTGAGTTGATGATTTGCTCAACTCTGAGGTTTTAGCCGAGATGATATACCCCGGCCAAATTGAGTTGATGATTTGCTCAACTCTGAATTTTCAGCCGAGATGATTTACGCCGGCTAAGGGAGTTGATGTTTTGCTCAACTCAAGGCTCTAGCTGAGATGATTTACTTCGGCTAAAGGAGTTGGTGATATGCCTAACCCAAAGGCTCTAGCCGAGATGCTTGATCCCGGCTAAAGGAGTTGGGGATTTGCCCAACTCAAAGGCTCTAGCCGAGGTGCTTTACCCCGGCTAAAGGAGTTGATGTTTTGCTTATGTCAAAGGTTCCTGCCGAGATGATGAAATGTAGTATAACAAGCAGTGTAACAGTAAATAAAATGAGAACTTTTCATTGATGATAGCATTTTAGTACATGTGGTAGGGCAGGAAAGCAACCCGGTTACATTTCCCAGTTGCAAAAATGAAATATCTATAAACTAAACTAGGGGGGAAAGGTCAGCGAAGTCATCCCCGGTGCCTTCTGCAGCAGCTTCCAAGTCAACCGTGGAGGTGATTTCTCGGGCGTTGGAACCAACCTGGCTGGCCCCCTTCGGGCGGCCCACTTCCTCGGCGTTCTCCTCGGCGTCTTGTTCCATCTTTTCCTCGGCCTCCTCTTGCAGAGCGTTAAAGACTTCGTTAGCGTATGGCACCATGTAGGCCGGTAGAAAGGCAGCTGGGGGAGAGGTAAACATCTCGGTTCCAGATCCTTGGCCGAGCTGTTCACAAGCAGCCTTCCAGCCAGACTTGAAGAATATGTCCTTGGTGGCCTCGACTTGCTTGGTGTAGCTATCTTTGGCCTTCTTGAAACCTTGATTGTTTGCCTCATCCACTTCATCTTTCCTTGATCGTTTTAACGCTTCCAGC
The DNA here is from genome assembly GCA_030407325.1 of Camellia japonica. Classification (NCBI taxonomy): domain Eukaryota; kingdom Viridiplantae; phylum Streptophyta; class Magnoliopsida; order Ericales; family Theaceae; genus Camellia; species Camellia japonica. The sequence goes on along the minus strand of JAPPVO010000014.1, from coordinate 5,919,878 downwards.
TCGGCTTGGGCTGCGTCCATTTCCTTCTCGGCAGCTCCAAGTTGGCCGAACAATTTGGAGTTGTCAGTGTTTGTAATCTCCAAAGAAGCCTTTGACCGGCCCAGCTCGGTTTGAAGGTGCTCGACCTGGCTGGCGGCGTTGGTCGCCTTTTGCCAAAGTCTATGAATCTGGTCCATCACAAGATGTTGTTTCTGGATGGCCTGCAAGAAAAGAGTTCGAATAAAGAAAACCAATCGTGCAAGCACTTGTACAAATTTGAATAAAACATGCAGAATTCTTACCCGGGTCATAGACTTGACCGAGGACTTCACGAGCTGGGTGTCGAGCACGTGGTCACTGCCGGTCACATCGCTCAGCAGGAGTAGGGCTTTTGTCAGGTCGAAAGCTAGGAGATGTTCTTTACCGCCTTTGACTGAGGCGTTGGCTGGGATCTTCTTACCCTGGTGCTTCAATTGCGGCTTCTAAGGTGGCGTTGGCTCAGATGCGACCGCGGGTTACTCAGTGTTCAGCTCTGTAACGAGCTCGGCTGTGGGGTCGGCGGACCGAGGCCTTTTCCCGGCTCTGCGGCTGTCTTTGCTGGTCTACGCTACAGCAGTTGACGCCAAAGCAATCACCGTCCCAGATGTTTGACCGGCGGTAGCTGCACGGGGAGGGATGCTCGGCAGCTCGGTGGATGTGGCAGTGATGAGGTTCTTGATGCGGCTCTGCTTGGCCATCTCTTCTTCTTTGGTTAGCCGAATAAGGGGCACGTCCGGTAGTGTTGGATCGGGTGGTGGAGACGGTGCTCGGAGGAAGTTTGTAACCCTACTTCGGCGAGGAGCTGTGTATCTGTAGCTCGGTACGTAGCCGAGAAGGTCATGGCAATCCCGGTTACGGTACCGCAGTACGGTTCTGATGGTAACCTTGTTGGGGTTGAAGTAGTTCGCTTGCAAGGCTTCGATAGCTGCAAAGAAGAAAAGAAGAAAAGGCATTAGTGCAGAACAGTGAAGGAAAATGGGTTGACCGAGCAGGGAGCACGGCTTACATGTCAAACCGAAGTTCTTGCTTATGTACCAGCCGGGCATGTCGGCTGTTTCATAATTGCCAGACACCCAAAAAAAGTCATCGTCGTGCATATCTTTATCTGGGGTGTCGGTTACAATCTTCTCATTGCCCGGCCTAATCTTTAAGTAATAGTTAAGCCCATCGCCGGTATGCCCAAGGGTGTACTGGCGTAGAATCTCAGCTAATCTTAGGTTCAGGCCCAGCCGGTTGTTCAGCTCGCCTATCCCGTTTATTATTCTGTAGGTGTTGGTTGAAACTTGTGTTAGTACTAGCCTGGTACGCCTGAGGAACTCGCACATTAGAGGCTGAACCAGGAAGCAAAGGCCGCCTTCGATTATGGACAGCACGGTGAAGGGGCATTGGTCCAGTTTGCCCCAAGGGTTGGTGTCCTCGGCACCGAGTGCGAGATGTACGTCTGCGGGGATGCCGTATTCTTCCCGGAACGCAGCTAGTGCGACCGGCGTGTCAACAAGGAAGCGGTAACACCCCATGTGAAGCCGGCTGGTCTTAGCACGACAGTGTTGGTTTGGCAAACTTTCGTTTGATGGCTGCTTGGCTGTTGAGAGCCTCAGTGTTGGTGTTTGGTCCCCTAGGACTTTACAGTAAAAGCCAAGTGTGAGTGGTAGCGCGGTCGTGCAAACGAGCTCGGTTGTAGCTCGGACACAACAAGTGCAGCAGCACCTCGGTCACTACTATGCATCCAGAAGCTTGGCCGCTCGAGTGGACCAGATATTAGCCCGGTCGAGCGGTCTAGTGTTCTGTTAGATTCCCACCCCTCTCTCAAACCTCCACCTTGCTCGGTTCCATTATTTTTTGGGATCAAATGAGGTCCAGTAGCCTGGTCAGCCCCAGATCCTCACGTGTTCATCGCAGAAAATGAAGAACAGTTGAGAAAGAAGGGGCTGAGGTGGTTTTTGCTAAAGCCTACTCCTATCGTGCCCTAGACTCAACTACGACAATCAAATGAAGAACAAAGGAAGTTTGAGAACTTACCAGTCAAGGCACTGACGGTGGCACGGAGCAGTGGGAAGGAGGCGCTCAGTGACGACGATGGAGGAGGACTTGCTTGCGTGGATGCTCTGATCTGAAAAATAAAGAGTGAGGGCGAAAGCTTTCGATCGCAGGATGGTTTTGGCAGAAGGAAGTGAATTGAACAAGAAGGAAATGCGAAGGGGAAGCGGTGTGCATATAAGAGGGGAAAAAGTGCCAAAAATTTGAATATGAAGAGACGGTGGGGTTGGTGGTTCGAGACCAATGAGCGAAGGACGCGTGTCCATAATGACGGCGGCGTCAGTACTGAAGAGACAGGATGGCGAGTTGAGGCGTCGACCGAGCAAGTCAAGAAACCGGGCATGGGGGTTAGTGCAGTTAACGTCTTGCGGATTAAAGTCGGACGGAGAATCGACCCCGGTCGGATCATGTAATCCCAATTACGCTTGCGCGGACGGAATTAAGGGGCAATTGAGAGGGAGATTCATAATCTAGCTTTGGGCCGTGGTAGGAACCGGGCCGAAGGAGGGTCGAGCACGTTTGGGCCGAGCTAACTTGGGCTGGTCCAGAGCTAGTTTGCTCGGTCGAGTCCCAAGTCCCATGTTTGGGCCGAACTAACTTGGCCGAGATGAACGTCTGCCAACCCGGGTTTCGTGGATCGCACATTTAGCTCGGCGGGAAAGGTCTTCTGAATACCGGCTTAACCTGTCTGGAGCTCAGTCGTACCGGAATGCTACTGAGCTCGGTTGTGATGGAGCTCGGTTGTGATGGAGCTCGGCGAGTGGCGCCGTCGGACTCATTACGTAGCACGATCGTATGAGGCCGAGGTGATGCCGCCGGGCTGCCCCGTTCCCGCTAATGTTGTCTGGTGGTTTGATTAGGTGGTGTTTAGCTGGATTTGCACTGACGGATGTGAGAGCAGCTCCACGTATCAATAGACGAGTAGGTGCAGAGGTGAACGCAGAAAGTATATAAGCATGACTGCGCCCCCCATGCTGGGGATGGAACATCATTTGGTGAGAGAAACTCAACATTGATTCGGCTCTTCTCTCTCTCTCTCTCTCTCCAAGTGTGTGCTAACTTAACCGTCGGAGGGATTTTCCGGCAACACATTGCCGGGTAGCTCACTGCCGTTGTGTTTTCAGGTTGATCGGATAGACACGGAGCTTGGACGCAAGGAGTACGGACAGCGACGAATACCTTCTCCCCGTACAGAAATCGAAATAAAAAACAAAAGTTTAGAAACTGAAAAGATTCCATCAAAAACTAGGTCGATATCATGAACTCTATATTTTCACGATTTCGCTTCTTTGAATTTGAAAAATTTCGACTCGTTGAGTTGATCTATAATGTCGTCGATCACAATTTTGCAAACCTCAAGGTATCAAGAAACAAAATAATCTTTAAGAGCTCATCGAAAACTACTTGCAATGAGAGCTCAATCAACAGTTGCCATCTCTGGTGGGAATGCCTTTTCAAAGAGCACTGCGTTTTACTTCAAAGCTCTTCAGTCTCTAATTATGGGTCGACTCGTTCAACTCATAATTCCTCTTCTTCAGAAGTTGTTCAAGTGATCAAAGCGCACAAGAACTTCTCAATCGTCTCTCTGATCGTCATGTTCTCCAATTTTACCGCCAATCAAGCAATCCTTGAAGCTATAGATAGTTAAGTATTTATTCGTTGGATTTGGAAGCCAGCAGGCTTCGTTCATAAAGGAAGTCGTTGATCGAGCCGAGTCTCGCAAATCCAATACTTTGATTTTTCAAATCACTGTAGTTGTTGTTGAAGAGTACTAGGTCGAATCGAGATTGATCAGAGACAATCTTAACTAGTTCGCTCAAGAGCTCGAAATAGGGTTCAAGATTGAATTCATGTTGATTCAAACATTCGAATTCTTATCTTTCAAAGCAACCAAAATTTGTCAGGGTAGATTAATCATATATAAAGTTAATAGAGGACTTGTGGATTTAAAATTTTGTGAGTAGAATCTAAGCTACTATTATTTGTCAAAAAAAAAAGACTTGATTGTAAATTTTTCATCTTTATTTTTAATTTTTTTCATTTTATTTTTTATATAAAAGCTCACCAAAGACAAAGAAGTATCTTTAGTGAATTTTTTTTTAAATATTTTTTTTCATAAATATTATATCAGATGCATAAAGTAAATTTATTTACTGAAATAAAAAAAAACTTTACTAAAGACAATATATATAAAATTAAAAATTAAAAATATTTTTTAGAAACTAAACCAAATAGCTTGTTCATTGAGGCAGTATAATGGGAGAGAAGTTTTACCCGTCGTGAATTTTTTATGTGATATTTTTTGGCAAGGTCTTTTAGACTTATCCATTAATTTTTATTTATTTTTTATTTTTTTGAGATTAACATGCTACACATTTTGAAAGGCATTAAAGTTTGGAGAAAATACCATTAATGGTGGATTTTGAAAAATTATTACACAATGGTATAAAAGTTTATAATTTTAATTTAATTATTAATATTTATAATCTTTATCATTTTTTTTTGTAATTATTTTTCTTGATTTGAATTTTTATATAGCTTGCTACACAATCCATTTAGTCCTAATTGAAGTGATTGCTTTACATGTGTGGGAAGAAAATAATTTGGCTTGGAAAATACACAGAACCTTCTTATTAGGGAAAAGTAGGACTGCAAATGAACAGAGTCGTTCGTGAACAAGCTCGAGCTCGACTCGGTAAGAGCTCGTTAGAACTCAGTTCGTTAATTTTTTTTGCGTTCGAACTCGAGCTCGAGCTTGTTAAATTTTTAATAAACAAGCCTAAACATTCTAAAACTCGGCTCGTGAGTTCAGCTCGTTAGCTGGTTCGTTTAATATTTATTATCTATATATTAAATAATATAAAAATATGCATAAAAAATAAGAGAAATATACTATTTATATATTTAAAAAATATAAATGTTAATAATAGTTAACTATAGATAGTATATTTATATAATATTGGTAGTATATATTATTATTTTAGTAAAATATAGACTTTTTTTTAGTATATTTATATATATTGTATATGTAATTGTATAATAAAAGTTTTAATTATAACTTTAGTCTCACATGCAAGTATGAATTTATAAATTTTTTGGCTCGTTAAGGTTCGTGAACAGGCTCGAGCTCGAGTCGAGCCTAAGCCAACTCGGATCGAGCTCGGTTCGTTAAATTTTTATTCAACTCGAGCTCGAGCTCGAGCTCGAACTCGTTAAAATCTTAATAAATAAGCCCAAACATAGTAAAGTTCGGCTCGTTTGCAGTCCTGGGGAAAAGTACCCCACAGCATGGGGAGATTAGATATCAGTGGATATGCAAAACAACTACATCAACCACCATCATGGGACAGAGAAATACCACACAATATCAAACTGTTTTCTATAATAGTTGAACCATAACTTCACATCATTTTGTGGTTACATAATCACTAGATCAAATGTTATGATTGTAATTGTATTAAATTCGCAGAGTTTAGACGTTATTTGGAGAGAACATAGCATTTTGATATCTTCATATTAAGGTTGTTTTTGGATGATGAATGTAAACAAAGATTTAGTAGGAAAGGAAAAGGGGAAAGTGATAAAAATAAAAGCTAAATTTTGGTCCCTTTTACTTTCCTTGAACCCAAGATACTCATATTTGACAAGACTATACTAAGCAGTGGTGGAGCGCCGTGGTGATCAGGGGGTCACGTGCCCCTTTTAGATTTTTTTTTTTATTATATATATATATATATATATGTATATAAATAAAATTTTAGACAAAAATAATATTTAGAATAAAATGTTAAGGGTATTTTTAAATTTGTGAAAATAATAATGATTGTTTTATTAAAAATGAAGTGACTACAACAAATTATATTTTTATGTATGAAAATTTGTGAAAAAATCTAAATATAAAGGTAATATCTAGGGGTGGGCGCGGGTCGGTTGCGGCCACAAAACCTCCAATCCGCCATCCGTCCGCCAGATTGGCGGATTGGAGAAAATCAATCCACATCCGTCCGCCAATCCGGCGGATGCGGATTGAGCGGATTGGCGGTTTGGTGGATGGATGCGAATCGGTTTGGCGGTTTAAAATTTTATAAATTTTCAACATAATTCAACTTGTGCACTTCCTTAAAAAAAAAATATATATATATATATTATAGTCAATGACTTAAAAAATTATTATAATTACTGCATGCCTCATCCAAAGAAAGAAAGTTTGAAACTTTAGAATATCACAATCACTACATGCCTCATTCACATATTACAATCACAGCATGCTTCATCCACATAGAGTATTACAATCTGTGGTTATTAAAATATAAAAACAATTCAAACCACCAAAACCATGAACAAAGCAGTAGTAGGGATTATATGTCTCTGTATTATTACATCTATATATATTTTTGAAAACAAAAACCAACCAGCATATATATCATATTTTCTATTTATTATTTTTAGAATTAGATTTAAAAACAAAAAAATATAGATAAATAATACGTTTATTTTTTTCAATTCAAAAAATATATTCAAGTTGAAAACTTTTTTTCAACAGAATATTTAAACTCTTTTTCAATTGAAAACACAAACAGAATATTTAAACAAATTGAAAATACAAAGTCTTATAAATTACTAGGGGTGCTCGCGGTTTGGCGGTTCGGTTGCGGCCAAAAGAACCTTAAATCCGCCATCCGTCCGCCAAATTGGCGGATTGGAGAAAATCAATCCGCAACCGTCCGCTCGTAATCACGCATCCATCCAAAATGCGGCGGATCGGTTTGGTTCGGTCGGTTTTGGCGGATCGGTATATCCGCTGCCCACCCCTAGTAATATCTATCATTATTGATATACAAATATAATTAATCTCACTATATATATGTAAAAATTAATAGAATGTTAGTTATATTTGTATGTGGAGTTTACTCTTCATATGTTGTTTTATTATTGGTTGCTGATATCATATGTCAATAATGACGTGATCTCTCTTTTATATGAAATTTTTACTCAAATTTTGTAAAAATTTGATTTATCTTACCATTATATAATTTATTTTACAACTTAAATATATGACTTTTATATATTGTCCATGATACATTAGTTACACAATACTTTCTTTTCGATTTTACTCGAAATTAATTATAAATTTTATATACTTTTGTAATAATTTATTTAAGTTTTTGTACTTAATATTAATTCAAAAATCATTATTATCTTCTTATTGTTAGTTATGGAAAAAAAAAATAAAGTTGTAATTAATAAGTGTCCCTCTTAATTTAGTTTCCTGACTCGCTACTGATAAGTATATCGCAGATTTTCTGAATCTGGAAAATAGAACAACATTTGTATAATGGAGTTTCTTACTGTGTCATGGTTGTTTTGCACCAGTTCTGGTAAAGAATTTGACATCACGGCAATGAGTAGAAGGCTTCAAATTTAAATTTAATTGTTTCTGTTTTGAGCTCTGTTTCTTCTGTTTTTGTACTATGAAATAACCAAATTATGGTTATTTAGACAGGTATACAATAATTAGACACAATAAAATGTGGCCAGATTTGAGCTTTTTGTTGGCAACTTCCATGGAAATGTCCTAGATACATGACGGAACCAGACTTTTGAGGCAATGTTTTAAAAATCAGATCGGTGAGCGAACCGGAAAAGGGATCGGGTGAACGGGTCACCGGTTCAACCGTCGGGTTAAACCGGAATCGAACCGTGACGTAATAAATATATTAAAATTATATTTAAATAAAAATACAAGTAATAAAATTATAAATTAAAAATATTAAATTATCTTAAATATTTGTCCTAATATTTTTTTTACTGAAAAATATAATAATATATTTTAAAATATTATTAACTTCAATTTTGGAAGATGAAATCAAATATTTAATATTCCCTCTATATGATTTTAATTCAAATAGTTTGATTGAAAGGAGAATAAAAATTTTGGAGGGATATCAAAATTTCAATATTCCCTCCAATACATTTGATTGAATCTCACATGAATTTCTTGAGTCTTTTTGAAAGAATTTTTTTTCTTATAAATAGGTGAAGACTTTCACAGTAATTTTACCAAGCTCTTAATGAGATTCCTCACAAGAGGAGACCCTTGAAAAAGAGTTTCAAATTAAAATTTTATTATATTCTTATATTTTATATATATATATATATATATATATATAATAAGAAAGAAAGAAAAACCCAAAAAAAAAAAAAAAATCCCGAGCCGGACAACCCGGCCGGTTCGCCAGTTCAACCGCCGGTTTTCCCGGTTCTTACTAAATACACCGATTTTTAGTTTTGACCGGTTCAGAGGGTGCATCCGGACCGGAACCCCGACGGTTCAACCAGTCGAACCGGCCTGTCCGGTCCGGTTTTCAAAACCATGTTTTGAGAGAGGGGGGCTATTAAATAGGGGTATGGATTTACACTAGTGATATAGTAATGTTTGTTCTAGACAAAATCGATGAAAAATAAAAGATTTCATGTAGTAGTGAATAGTGCAAATCTTAAAACAAAAACAAGAAATACTCAATGATATAAGAACATAATAACAATGAAAGACTATGGTACACACTCTCCTCTCTTATTATAAAAAAGTTGAGATTTTTCGTGATATTAGTTATGAACAATTGTGATTATATTAAGGACGCATCATAATTTTTTTTTGTTTTGATTATGAACCATTGTGGTTATATGTAAATATTAAAATATTACAAATTGTTATAATAAGAAAAGTTATGCATCATTTTAATTTTATCACGAATCAATATAGTAAAATTACAAAAAGTATTATTTCTTGTAAGGATGTCTATTATAGCCTTTCTCTAACAATGAATTTTAAAAATATATAATTAACTCTACATTGTCCATTAACTAGAATAAAAAATATATATAATCAATTAAGATAAACTGATTGATTACAAGATATTTTAATATAAAAAAATATTTCATTAGGGTTGGAAACAAATTATTTTAGTAATTTTTTAACTTTTTACGAAAAGATGTGCAAAAAAATAAAGATAGTGATGTGACAACTTGTACTGATTTTTTGACTTTTTGACTAAAATACTTAGTCTCCAAACGATTCTAAGTCCAATTAATGAACAAAGGAAAACAACAAGCAAAGAGTTCTTTGATTTGAGATAGGAAAAAGAGTTCATAGATGTTCAATGGGTAAGGGCCAAATATGTATAAAATGAAAAGTACAGACTATTTGCCAATACTAGCTAACAATAATGCTCAACTGAGCAGGGGGGCCATGCCCCTCACGGTCTCTTCTATGGTCCGTCCCTTAGATGGATCACTTTGTCCCCGTCAAGAAAATTGTGAATATCAAAACATATGATAAAATTGTTAGGGATCTATAATGATCCCATCGCATATAATGATTAGCACTTAATTAATTAAGGAGATTTGAAATTTAATTGTCAATTATTCCAATTTAATTTGGGTTTTACGAAAAGTATGGAGATTGATTCATTTATGGTTCTATTAAGTGCTTACTTTGGAATTAGAAATCAAGGGTCCAAATGGCTTAAGGAAGTAAAATTGAGAAGTTAAATCAATTTAATTTTAATTACGGACCCATTTGGGAGTTTAATTAAATATTCGATTCAGTTTAGTAAAATTGAGATTCGATTAATTAGATCCTAATTAGAGTTAATCAAGTTAATTAAGTTACGAAGATCGAGAATTATAATTATTACGAATTAAATTTATTTATGGGGTGTCTAATTTGAACATGTAATTTAATTGACGGAAATTTGGAATCTAATCAGAAGTTGAAGGCCTAGATGTTTTAAGAAAACAAAATTGAGGATGATAATAAGTTCAATTTAATAATTGGAGCCTTTTGGGATATTGATTAAAAATCTGATTGATAAATTTAGTTATGATTAATTGGGCCTTAATGGAAATCAAGTTAGACTAATTAAATTATGTAGGAATTATGATTTGTTATAATTAATTTAATTATGTGTTGATCAAGATTTATTAAGATTAAGTGATGCTTAATTGAATTAATCCTAAACATAAATTAAATTATGAAACAAATTAGAATTGTGTGTGGGTGTGCAGAGAAACTTGTGTGAGGGTATTGAGAAATCTGATTGTGTGCATATGTATAAGTGATGTGCTGGAAGCTTGACCCAAGGTGCACGTGTGCAATATGTGTCAACAAGAGAGGTGTGCTTGTGTGTGTGTGTATATGTTGAAATATTTGAATGAAGGCTTATTTGGGTGTTCTGCTGAAACCCGTGTGAGAGAGGGAGAGAGTGTTCCAGGCACTTAGTTGTTGGAAAATAAAATAAAATGGGGGAGTTGCTCTATGTTAAGGAGAGAAAGATGGAGCTCAAGGAAACATGGGTTTAAAGAAATGAAAGGGGAAATTCAAAGGAAATTCACCACTCAAGAACTCTAGGTATGGAATTTAAGTTCAAATCTTTTAGATTAATCACTTAAAAGCTGGAAAAAAGAAGAAGAAGAGGGAATTAGATTCAATTTCATGTAATCAAAAAGAAATGAGAAGGAAGATGAAGAAAATCAAGTTAAGTGTAGGATTATGGAAATAAATTTGAAAATTAGTTAGTTTGAGTTTGATTTTTATTATTCTTCATAAATTTAAGGTTCATCCTTACATGCATGTTAGAATTTCAAAGTTTTAGATTTAATTCACGTGTAAAAAGACTTAGGAGATTAAATTTGGGTTTGCATGTAAAATCAAGTTAGGACCAATAGTATGAATTATGAGTTCTTAAATTTGTTAAACTTGGGTTCAATTTCATATAAATAGAAGAAGTTAGCAAGATGATGAATAAATGAAGTTATGTTCAATTTATGGAAATTAAATTAGAAATCAATTATTTTGACTTTAATTTTGTAATCTTGCATGAGATTAAGTTCCATTTATTACATGCATGAATAAATTTTACAAGTTTAATACTCTAATGATATATACATCATGGATTTTGAAGGATTTAGATTAATTCAATCTCATATTTTGAAAAGAAAAAGGAAATGTTTTATGAACATAAAGGTTATAGAAAATTAGAATTAATCCTAATGCTAGATAAAGCTTTGATTTTATAATTAGATTTTTAATCCATGCATGTAATGTAATTTAAGATTTTATTTGAATTAAACATTTTGATTGTGAATTAAGTTGATGTTACAAATTAAGTTGAGTTTAAGATTATGGAAATTAGTTGGAAAATTTATAAGAAGTTTCATGACTCCAATTTCATGATTTCAAGGAAAATAGAAAGAACTTGAGGCCAATTTTATGTAATTAAAGAGAAAATGAGAAATTGAAGCCATGATCAAATGTATGAAAATTAATTTAGAAATTAATTACTTTGGGTGAAATTTAGTTGTCCTAACATGAAATTGAGTTCCAATTGTACGTACATTATGAATTTTTCAAGAGTTCTGAAAGTTTAATTCGTGTTTTAAAATTTGTGGGCTTGAAATTGGGTTTGATATGGAGAAGATGAGTTAAAACTAAATTTGGACAATTGGAACATGATTTTGAATGAATAATTTCTAATTGAGAGTGTTTACTAAATTATGCAATGGTTCTCCACTTTGTGTACCAAAAATATATACTTTGAGGCTTTGAATATCAAATTTGAACTTCAATTGCAATTTTGGAAATTCCAGAATTTACGTTGTCCGCTCGAGTGAGGAAAGTCTCGCTCTAGTGTGAAAATCGAGCTCCCAGAAGTTGTTCAAATTTTATTGTCTGCTCGAGCGACCAAAGTGGCGCTCGAGCGAAGACCCTATTTTCAGCATATTTTGGAAAATTGCATTTAGTTCGCATTTTTATTCTCATCTCCTTCCAAGGCATCCTAAACATGTTTTATGGCTCAATAAAGATTAATAAGCTATCAATCAACATAAATTAGTTAGTTGAAGAATGAATCATTGATCTAGTGGTAATTGTTTAAGAAGCCAAGTAAAAGATCAATCTATTTGAAAAAGAAGGGTTTAGTAATGAAAGAATATGTGAAATAAGAATCCAATTCATTTAACTAAAGGAAGAATACGCGTAGTAGAATCTCGGACTACTTGGGCAGAAAGAGACAAGAAAAGTCAAGCTTGATCAAGGAATTGATATTGTATTTCAATGTGTATGTGTTATGTGCTTGTGTAGGTCACGCGCCATTGTCTGCCTGATTTATCTGATATGTCCAGTCTGTCTGATTCGCTTCTGTAGCTATCTGTGAGTAATAACTTAGTAAAGTTATGTTCAATTGTATTTATTTTCTCTGTGATAAAATAAGATCTGTTTTCTGATGTGCTATATTCTGTACAATGAATGATTGTCCAATTTTCTGATATGTATTCGTGGCATCCTTAGCATCATGTGATATCTGTTGGTTGTTACCCGGTATCGGAGGTTCCTTTATGGAACTTAATCTGTCTGCACTCTGTTACCTATACCGGAGGCCCCATCATGGGGGCTCAGCGTATTTATTCTCTGTTACCCGGATCCGAAGGTTCCTTTATGGAACTGGTTATTCGTAACCCTCACGTGTCTGCATCTGTTCTGTATCTGCTCAGTTAATGCTAATGGATGTATCACGTATGCTTAAGCCTGACTTATGATTTCTGTATGTAATCTAGACAAATTATGAATTTGATACGAAACTGAATTATGATTTCTAAATCTGTACGGACTCATTCATTAAAACCCTTTACTCTGTTATTATTCACTGGACTCTAGTTCACTGTCTTATTTATGTATGTAGGTGATCAGGCGCGTGACCACGCTTAGAGGCATCTGCCTAGAATCTGTTTTTGTCAGCCAACCTATGTGCCTCCTGTGGAGGTTCCGGATATGTCAAGTGATTATGGCTATGCGATTTAAAGTTTAAGTTTTGCTTTCTTGTTTGGTTAATCAAGTCTTGTGTATTTTGTAAATGGGGCTAAGTCCTTTTTTGCCTAATCTGTATATATATTATGACGTGAGGATGATGTGTATCTATGTACATAAAAAGTTTAAATTTTTTCTGTCTCATATAAGTATGCACAGCTCAATGGACGTTGTATATTTGTTATTTGCTTCTGCTAGCTCCTAATATTATATTAATTTGTCTCAGAGGCCTTTGGTAATCCCAGGATTACTGACCGGTTACGATGCTAAACCTATAAGGGCGGGTTTGGGTCGTGACAGGATCCATCAAAGAAAACCCATAATATTTTCTTTTGCTTGGTAAGATCCTTTTCAAGTATTATCTGTCAACCAGAGATTTAGAGACAAAAAAAAAAAAAAAAAAACAAAACAAAACAAAAATAAAATCCTTCAAATGAGTAATTTGATGAAGAATCTGAAGAGAACAAGATATATCGGATATAAAAAACAATTTATATCCCATCGTTTAAAAAAACAAAAAAACCAACCCACTATGAATTAGGATTCAATTACCGTTTTGATTCTATTTTGCTTCAACTAATGGTGTAATGTATTATTGACCTTAGTCCAATTTTTTTATTTAGGGACAATTACAAAAAAAATCTTAAAGTTTGAGTTTTGTAACAAAATAAGTCATAAATTTTTAATTTTGTCAATTTAAATCTTAATCTTTTGATTTTTTTTATTTTAAATTTAAACTATTTGTCTATCTTTGTTAAATAAAATCAACAAAAAAATAATATTTTAATCATTAAACTCGATATATTTATTCATAAAATGTCTAAAATATACTTTTCCAATATCATCAAGACAACTCCCATGAATTAACCCAAAATTCCAAAGTTAACAATTAAACAGAAAAAAAAATAAAATAAAATAGTCCCAAAACTCATAAACCACAACATTTTCAAAGAATTCAGCAGTATTCATCAAGACAACTCCCAAGAATTTCAGCAAACTCAGGGTCCATATCATAATCCTTCTCTCCTTCTCTTCTCTGGTTCAATTTCTGTTTCCAAATTGTGGGTTTTGATACTTGGACTCCTACTTGCTTTGGCTGTGAATAGACTTGTCTTGGGTTGAACACAGTTTTGGTTGGATTAATGTGGACTGTGAAAGATGAGGTAGTTGAAGAAGGGGGTGCGCAGGGGTGTATGCAAAGAGAAATTGAATTGGGTCCAAATTAGGACTCTACTTCTTTTTAGTACAAGTGTATGCAAAAAGAGATTCTAGGACTGATTAGTAATAATGTGAATTGTATAAGGATTAGGAAATCTTGCAAAAGCTTCCTAGTTTCAGTAGAAGTTATGTAAAAGAGAAATTCTAGGTCTGATTAGTGAATTTATAAAACCGTGTCCCACTAATTTCTTGGACCTTACACTTGTCGGTTTCATGAGAGAATTAGGACTCATGAAAGAAATAGGATTCAATGATTATAAATAGAACCCTCGCTCTCCTAACTCTTCTCATCGTCAAAACAAATATACATTCTGTTTTCTTATTATTCGATTACTCTCTTGTTGAAGCCACCATGAACATGAAGCTTTTGATTGCTGTTCTGATATTCTTCTTGTTCTCTGCGGCTGTTGATTCATGTTCTGATTTCATGTTTCCCGACAACAAAGTCTTCTCGTCATGCACCAATCTGTCCGCACTCAACTCCTTTCTCTACTGGAGTCACAACCCATCATCAACAACTCTTGACATGGCATACCGTCACAGTCACGTCCCTCCCTCCACATGGGTTGCATGGGGCATCAATCCCAAGCCAAACAAGATGGTGGGTACTCAGGCGATCATTGCATATCAGAAGCCAGATGGAAACATGGCTGTCTACACCTCGTCTGTCGATAGCTATGCGACTCAACTGCAAAAGGGAAACTTGAGTTTCCCTGTTTCTGATTTGTCTGCCTTGTTTTCTAATGATGAGATCATTATCTTCGCAACGATACAACTTCCCAACAACAGTTCTACTATCAACCATGTGTGGCAAGATGGACCCATAACTGGCAACCATCTTGGCATTCACGATCTATCTGGACATCATCTTCAATCCATGGGAACTCTCAATCTTTCTTCTGGACAGGCCTTCACCTCTCACGGATCAGATTCGAAAACCAAACTCAAGATTGTATGTAATTCAATCTCTTTGAAACTATGTCATGTCATCCTCATTTTTAATATTATCTTTCTTATTTTTGCTTCAGTCTGTTTGCTGTTGCCCTGCCCTGAACCATTGTTTCATGCATGCTCTACTGATTTATTTTCGAATTACAAATACAAATCTAATTTAATGCTTTTTGGTTGTTTTAATCTGATTGTTTGATCTGACCCTTTTTGAGTATATAAATTGGTACACGCATTTTTTTCTATCCATAGTAAAGTTTACCTTGTAACTGACTTACATAACATAGATAAAAACCAAATCTAGTCAAAACAAGGGAGTGTCAAAACAGGGGGGTTTAGGTCCTGTTTTAGGGCTTTGTTTTAGTATCTCAATGGCTTTACTACAATTAATTTAGATTTAGCCTCCTACAATGCTCTAATGGTGAATGATTTTCAAATTTAACAGTCACATGGTGTACTCAACACAATTAGCTGGGGCATTATGATGCCAATTGGCCTTTTGGTGGCAAGATATTTAAAGGCAGTTGGACCGGCAGCGGACCCCTTATGGTTCTACCTCCATATTGTTGTTCAACTCTCAGCCTATATAATCGGCTTGGCAGGAGGTGCAACTGGGTTTCTTCTTCTCAGCAAATCTTCTGGCATTCATCACCCTTGCCATCTGGGCATTGGGATTATACTTTTTTCCCTTGGACTACTTCAGGTATTACAGCACTTTGCTCCACAAATCTATATAACAATTTCAGATTGTTTGTTTGTTCTTCTTAATTCTTATTGTTATTATTTTATAATTAGTATGTTCCTATCATGCTAACAAATCTTTGTTTTTGTGTTTAGGTCTCTGCTCTACTTCTGCGACCTAGCAAGGACCACAAGTATAGGTATCTCTGGAATTTGTTCCACCATAACACGGGATACGCAGTCATTCTCTTGAGCTTCTTCAACATATGGTTAGGATTCAGCATTTTGAAGCCCGCGAAAGAATGGATGATCACATATGGTGTTGTGTTCGGGTCATTGATATTATCTGCATTCCTCCTTGAAGTGTGGAAGAAGTTTGCAAGAGATAGAAGGACTGGTGGAGCACATGAAGAAGTCAATAAATCTGCAAGTACAAGTCCCGCAAATAATGTGTAAAATTTCTACATATATGTAATTGAGAATTGACCAAGAGAAAAGACACCTAAGTATTGATACTACTTACACTATTACTTTGTTTTGGATGTTTGATTGTTGAGTGGGGGACTAAATGTTGCTATTAATGATACTACATTTTTTAAAGCTGTTAATGATACCACATTTTTTAATGCTATTAAAGTTGTCTAGGGCCTATATTTTATTGTGATCACTTTAGTTGTCATGCCTTGAGATTTTCTTCACAAAAATAGGGATTTTAAATGGGAGTGTATCCATTGAATGTGCTTTTTGCAGCCAAGAGACTGAATCAGTGAGCCGTGTACTTCTGTTTTGCCCTTTTGTGTGGAAGGTTTGGACTGAAATGCTAAATTAGTGGGGTGTTCAAGGTGCTCTACCTGGATCAGTTGAAAATTTGCTTGTATGGTGGGCAGGGGTGAAGCTGAAGAAGAACGAGAGGCTGATATGGAGTGCAATTCCTTTGGCTGTAATGTGGTCAATTTGGAAGCAAAGGTAGCGATTGAATCTGTTATGTCACCCCCAGCAAGTGCTCGAAACAAGGGAATCGAATCCAATGACCATAGCATACAAATATGAAAACTTTGAGAAAGCCTCACTTCATGCGATTCAATTGCTTCCAACAGGCAAAGAAATCCCTCCATGTTTTGAATGTTTTTGTGTTTGGGATTCAATTTACTAGAAATAAATTTGTTGGATTTGATGGAAGACATTCAAAATATGAAAACCAATTTGATGGAATCAGAATGCCCAATTGCTTGTTCCTTTTCTACAGTAAACAAGGGAACTTAAAAGCTTTAAGCTCTCATTGATTTCAAATTCAGTCCGATTGTCTTAATGACTCGACAAATGCATCCTTGATTTGCACAAAGCTAGTTGTTTCATAACGAGGATCAACTCTCCATGTAGGTTCATCAGTTAGCTTTGCAAAGCCACAAGCACAACTGGTTTCTTCACCAATGAAATTAGATAAACAACAATTAAATAAAAAGAAACACGTCCACAAAAGTACCAAACTCAACAATAAGCACCAGCCCTGAAATATATTATATATAGCTAATCTATAACATAACAGCAACCTCCGATTTCTTCTTTTAAGATCATCCCCGTCCCTACCAATCCTATCCTCATTCTACTAATACTTCTTTCTTTATGCTTCAAAGGTATCTCCCCTATCCATCCTTTTGCCTAGCTGTTATATTAAATGTATTTTCACCCAGAATCGGTGAAACATGAAAACAAAGAAGAACAAAAAACACACAACAGTTGAAAATCACGGACACACAAAAACACAAAATTTACGTAGTTCACCCCAAAAGTAAGGCTGCGCCCACGGGTGTTGCAGTTCTACCGTAATCAGAAAGGTTCCAATATTCTAAGATAGGGTCAGATGACACAAATCAAAGCTTTTATTAGTATGCTATGTACATATGTAATAAATAGTAAGAATTAAGAAAACAAACAATGTGAAATTGTTTTACAAGTGCCTAGGGTCAGATAGCACATTCATTGGTTTCTCTATCCTTCATCGTTTCCCTGCTTTATGAAAGCATAAAATTGATGATCCCATGAAGATTATCCCACTCAGCCCGCTCAAAGCTAGCAGAAAGCTTGGATTTCATGCTCTTTCCATGGTTTTTTTATTTTTTTTAAATGTTATATTTTTTCATATATATATATATATATATCTAAAATGAATATTACTACTGCTTAAATCATTCTTAAAACCAGTTTGTATGTGGAATTGGGACTGATACAGGATTCATAGAGTCTATGGCTCAAATGCAAGGTTCATTATGTTGTTAAAATTAATAAAGCGATGTGAGTAACAAAGCAGTGAGTTTCAGTGCTCCCCAGATGATCCTTGAAGCAATGATGTGCCTTGGTTTTGCAGGACGTAGGGGTATGTTTGGTGGCGGAGGCTTCTCTGTCATTGTCTTCGGTTTGTAACACTTGAAACTAGATTTTCAGTCCAAACCTTCCACACAAAAGGGTAAAACAGAAGTACATGGTTCACTGATTCAGTCTCTTGGCTGCAAAAAGCACATTCAATGGATACACTCCCATTTAAAATCCCTATTTTTGTGAACAAAATCTCAAGGCATGACAACTAAAGTGATCACAATAAAATATAGGCCATAGACAACCTTAATAACATTAAAAAATGTGGTATCATTAACAGCTTTAAAAAATGCAGTATCATTAATAGCAACATTTAGTTCCCCACTCAACAATCAAACATCCAAAACAAAGTAATAGTGTAAGTAGCATCAATAGTTGGGTGTCTTTTCTCTTGGTCAATTCTCGATTACATATACGTAGAAATTTTACACATTATTTACGGGACTTGTACTTGCAGATTTATTGACTTCTTCATGTGCTCCACCAGTCCTATCTCTTGCAAACTTCTTCCACACTTCAAGGAGGAATGTAGATAATATCAATGCCCCGAACACAACACCATATGCGATCATCCATTCTTTTGCGGGCTTCAAAATGCTGAATCCTAACCATATGTTGAAGAAGCTCAAGAGAATGACTGCATATCCCGTGTTATGGTGGAACAAATTCCAGAGATACCTATACTTGTGGTCCTTGCTAGGTCGCAGAAGTAGAGCAGAGACCTAAACACAAAAACAAAGATTTGTTAGCATGATAGGTACATAGTAATTATAAAATAATAATAAGAATTAAGAAGAACAAACAAACAATCTGAAATTGTTATATAGATTTGTGGAGCAAAGTGCTGTAATACCTGAAGTAGTCCAAGGGAAAAAAGTATAATCCCAATGCCTAGATGGCAAGGGTGATGAATGCCAGAAGATTTGCTGAGAAGAAGAAACCCAGTTGCACCTCCTGCCAAGCCCATTAGATAGGCTGAGAGTTGAACAACAATATGGAGGTAGAACCATAAAGGGTCCGCTGCCGGTCCAACCGCCTTCAAATATCTTGCCACCAAAAGGCCAATTGGCATCATAATGCCCCAGCTAATTGTGTTGAGTACACCATGTGACTGTTAAATTTGAAAATCATTCACCATTAGAGCATTGTAGGAGGCTAAATCTAAATTAATTGTAGTAAAGCCATTGAGATACTAAAACAAAGCCCTAAAACAGGACCTAAACTACCCTGTTTTGACTAGATTTGGTTTTTATCTTTGTTATGTAGCAAGCATTTTAAAGTCATCTAGAAAAATTAGTTACAAGGTAAAATTTACTATGGATAGAAAAACATGCGTGTACCAATTTATATCCTCAAAAAGGGTCAGATCAAACAATCAGATTAAAACAACCAAAAAGCATTAAATTAAATTTGTATTTTTAATTCGAAAATAAATCAGTAGAGCATGCATGAAACAATGGTTCAGGGCAGGGCAACAGCAAACAGACTGAAGCAAAAATAAGAAAGATAATATTAAAAATAAGGATGACATGACATAGTTTCAAAGAGATTGAATTACATACAATCTTGAGTTTGGTTTTCGAATCCGATCCGTGAGAGGCGATGGCCTGTCCAGATAAAAGATTGAGAGTTCCCATGGATTGAAGATGATGTCCGGATAGATCGTGAATGCCAAGATGGTTGCCAGTTATGGGTCCATCTTGCCACACATGGTTGATAGTAGAACTGTTGTTGGGAAGTTGTATCGTTGCGAAGATAATGATCTCATCATTAGAAAACAAGGCAGACAAATCGGAAACAGGGAAACTCAAGTTTCCCTCTTGCAGTTGAGTCGCATAGCTATCGACAGACGACGTGTAGACGGCCATGTTTCCATCTGTCTTCTGATATGCAATGATCGCCTGAGTACCCACCATCTTGTTTGGCTTGGGGTTGATGCCCCATGCAACCCATGTGGAGGGACTGACTTGACTGTGAC
Source organism: Camellia japonica (assembly GCA_030407325.1). NCBI lineage: Eukaryota > Viridiplantae > Streptophyta > Magnoliopsida > Ericales > Theaceae > Camellia > Camellia japonica. The sequence continues at coordinate 5,899,761 of JAPPVO010000014.1, read as the reverse complement.
GGTATGCCATGTCGAGAGTTGTTGATGATGGGTTCGGACTCCAGTAGAGAAAGGAGTTGAGTGCGGACAGATTGGTGCATGACGTGAAGACTTTGTTGTTGGGAAACATGAAATCGGAACATGAATCAGCAGCCGCAGAGAACAAGAAGAATATCAGAACAGCAATCAAAAGCTTCATGGTCATGGTGGCTTAAACAAGAGAGTAATCAAATAATAAGAAAACAGAATGTATATTTGTTTTGACGATGAGAAGAGTTAGGAGAGTGAGGGTTCTATTTGTAATGATTGAATCCTAATTCTTTCATGAGTCCTAATTCTTTCATGAAGAAATTAGTGGGACACGGTTTTATAAATTGACATCATTACCATACTAATCAGACCTAGAATTTCTCCTTTACATGACTTCTACTAAAACTAGGAAGCCTTTGTAAGATTTCCTAATCCTTATAAGATTCACATTATTACTAATCAGTCCTAGAATTTCTCTTTGCATACACTTGTACTAAAAAGTAGAGTCCTAATTTGGACCCAATTCAATTTCTCTTTGCATACACCCCTGCGCACCCCCATCTTCAACTACCTCATCTTTCACAGTCCACATTAATCCAACCAAAACTGTGTTCAACCCAAGACAAGTCTATGCACAGCCAGAGCAAGTAGGAGTCCAAGTATCAAAATTCACAATTTGGAAACAGAAATTGAACCAGAGAAGAGAAGGAGAGAAGGATTATGATAGGGACCCTGAGTTTGCTGAAATTCTTGGGAGTTGTCTTGATGAATACTGCTGAATTCTTTGAAAAATGTTGTGGTTTATGAGTTTTGGGACAATTTTTTTTGCTGTCTAATTGTTAAATTTGGAATTTAGGGATAATTCATGGGAGTTGTCTTGATTATATTGGAAAAGTATATTTTAGACATTTTACGAATACATATATTGAGTTTAATGATTAAAATATTATTTTTTTGTCGATTTTATTTAACAAAGATAAACATATAGTTTAAACTTAAAATAAAAAAAAAAAAATCAAAAGATTAAGGTTTAAATTGATAAAATTAAAAATTCATGATTTATTTTGTTACAAAACTCAAACTTTAAGATTTTTATGTAATTGTCCCTAAATAAAAAAAATAAAAAACGACTAAGGTCAAAATACGTTCCACAGTTAGTTGAAGCGAAATATAATCAAAACGGTAATTGAATCCTAATTCATAGTGGGTTGGTTTTTTTGTTTTGCAAACGATGGGATATATTTTGTTCTCTTCAGTTCTTCATCAAATTGCTCATTTTAAGAATTTTTATTTTTTTTGGTCTCTAAATCTCTGGTTCACAAATAATACTTAAAAAAGGATCTTAGAGCATCTCCAACTGTGTATCAATTTTTTCACCAAATTTGAGTAAAAGCTTCCTTTGATATCAAGTGCTTCAACGAAAGATTTTGGAGTTTCATCAAACTACCGGTCGACCAAGCGGACGACCGGCCTGTCGATTACTTAGTGTAATTTTTTCACAACTTTTTCCCTTGAGGTGGTCATCTAGGGAGACGACTGGGAAGACATCTAATAACGACAATGAATAATGATTTAATAAAATGCACATTAGTCCTCAGTTTGATGAAAGAAAAGTGAAATAATAGAATTGATACGTATTTGATAAACCGTTGGAGCAGGTTTTGAAGCTATTTTTCATCAAATTCAATTTTGATGATAGTTTTGAGTAATCATCAGAGATGGTTTTACCAAGCAAAAAAAAAAATATTATGGGTTTCTTTGATGGATCCCTAACAATTTTATCATATGATTTGAGATTCACAATTTTCTTGACCGGGACGAAGTGATCCATGTATCTAGGACATTTCCATGGAAGTTGCCAACAAAAAGCTCCAATCTGGCCACATTTTCATTGTGTCTAATTGTTGTATTCTTGTCTAAATAACCATGACTTGGCTATTTCATACCACAAAAACAGAACCCATTTTAATTTAAATTTGAAGCCTTGTACTCATTGCATGTTCAAACATGAAATTAAAGAACTACCACATAAAAAATTTCAAAAAAAAAAAATGTCGTATTTTAATATAAAAATCGAGAAAAATAACCAAAACCACTCGAAAATTGTAATAATTTCTTTATTTGTCCAAACCAGACAACAGCTTATTGACAGAGAAGTCATTTTCTTGAAAAAAAAAAAACTTAAAAAGAAAAAATCTGCAAATGAAATCTAATAGTAATTGATTTCAGACCGGACACTAACTCAATGCATCTAATAATTCTTTTTCAATATTCAAAAGCTCAATGCATCTCAGCTGTGAATTGCAAAAAAATAAGACAAACTCCATTTTGGTATAGCTCCACCGTTTCGATGAGATTCAATTCCTTCGCTTTCTTGAACATCCCATCAAACCTTTAAAATGAGTGAATTCACTTGTGGGGGATCCATTGATCTTGATCAGAAAAGACAGAGAAGCAGTGACATTAATCCAACGGCACTATTTCATACCAAAGTCCTTTTATTTCAGCCTACCGAGCAAGTAATTCCAATTGACACGGTCAAAAACCCTTTCACCATATTTGTTTGGGTGGACATGTCTTTGAAATTAGATTAATAATTCAATAAATTATTAATCCAATATTTGGTTAAAAAATTAAAATATGGATTAACAATCTATTCAGATGTAGTATCCACATATGATGTCCTGCATAGGGGATGGGATATAAATTTGGGGATTGAATCAAAGTCTAGACTAACTTATCAAATGATCATAATAGAGGCATTATGGTCAATATATTAGATGTCTTATGTCTTGTCATGTTCTATCCATTCCAATCCCTTAAACAAATATCGGATTGGATAATATTTTGTTAATCTCTTCTTATAATCTTAACTCAATCCAAACATAGGATATGATACATAATCCAAAGAGATTCGTAGTCCTAAAACTATTTTAGTCATGAGAATACTAATCCAACCTAATCCAGTCTGCCCAAATAAATATGGCATTTAGGTATAAAATTGTTTTAGATAGAGAGAGTAGAGCACATTCAACATATCATAAAAGTAGTATTTTTTTCTTTTCTTGTGTGGGGTGTGCTATATAAGTATACTTTTTATCTTTTTATTTTTTTGGGGTCACATCACCTCTCTACTTTTCTGCACATCTTTTCTTAAAAATTCAAAAAGTGTACTTATTTAGATCATCCCAAACAACCAATGCCTATTTTTTTTTTTTTTTTTAAAAGTTACATCAACATGTTTTTTTTATTACATATAAAATTATACACAAACTTAATTTCAATTATAATAACAAATTTTATATGAACTGTATTATTTTTCAAATATTTTTCGTTGCGTATTTAGTTTTGTCATTGTCAAATTTCTTTATATAGTTGATATTTTAATTTAATTATTATGATATTTGAAAAAAATTAATTCGATATACAAATAAATAAATAAGACAAAATGTACTTAATTATGTGTATCGCACTAATTAAATTAATTTTCTCTTATATTTTTATTTTTTTGTCTATTTTATTGATGTATTAATATTAATTTGTATTTAATTTTTTATTTAACATGAAATTATTTATTAAAAAATATTTATATTTAATTTAAATTTTATATACGTATATACAACATGTATGAATAATTCAAAAAGAATATTAAAGAAAAAATCAATACTCAACATAATTAATTTATGTATTTTATTCTTAATCCAACCACAACATATTTATATTTAATATTTTAAATAAATTTTGTGTAGTTCTATTTCTACATATTTTTATTTTCCAAATAAATCTAAAAATAAAATTTAAATTAAATAATTAGAATCACTTTTAGTTTTGGAAAAATTAGTGAAACATCCCTCTCCAACTTTGGGTAGTCGGAGAGGTCCAATATGTTTTTTTTTTTTATTAGCTGAGGTCCCTCGATGAAATTTTTCTGTGAAATCAGATAAATTTCTCTGTAAAAAATGAAATTTCTCTATGTGGGGATGAAATTTTTTTGTGTTAAATTTTCTCTGTAAAAATATTGAGGGACCCCAACTATTATGAAAATATTGTATGTCTTTTATTTTATAAAATCTTAGTATCAGGGACCTTAAAAAAATTCCATTTAGTTTTATATAACTAATTCTCTTGCTAATTTAACTATTATTTCTAATATCAAAATGAGTGTTTATTTTAGAAAAAATTAGTCTAGGGTCCCTCTCCATTTTTAGTAATAGGAGAGATCCACAATATTATTTTATAATGTCTAAGATCCTTCAACCCTACACCTATATATTACAGAGAAATTTGACTATCTTAAACCAAATCTCATTTCTCTCTCTGTCTTCCCTATTTCGTCTCTCTCTCTTTCTAAATCCAAACCTCCCTAAATCTCTCTTCTGAAAATGAATCAAAATCGGAATCCAAACCCAAATTCGAATCCAAATCCAAATTCAGAGTCGAAATCACATTCCCCCTCTTCTTCACCTTTAAGAGACTCGATTGCTTTCCCCAATCGATCGAAGCTCTTCGATCGAGCTTCAACTCTCTCTCCTCAGTTCGTAGCTCGAGACATCCCAACGAGCTTATCGAAGGAGAAGAAGAAAGGGTTGTTGAAAAATCCGAGAGAGCTGTGGCGGAGATACGTTGACTGGCTCTATCAGCACAAGAATTTGGTGTCCAAGTTTCAGGCGGCTTTCAAAGCCATAGAAGAGCTTGAAAAGGGATCGATTGCAAATTCTGATGAGGGGCGAATGGTTGGGCATTATTGGCTTCGAAACCTTAAGCTTGCTTCGAAGTCAATCTTGAGATTGCAGATTGAGAACAAGCTTGAAGTTGTGTACAAGTTTGCCGACAATGTCATCAGTGGTAAGGTCAGTTTTTTCACTCAAATTATGGATTTTTTTTTTTTTTTTTGGTAGAGAATTGATGAGAATGCTTAATTGAGTGTGTTTGTTGGAGCATATTTGTTATGTTGTAGTTCTATTGAAATTCATCAAAAGAGAGTGAGCGAGCAAACCTCGTTTGTGGACTTTGGTTTTTAGTCAGGGATAGAACTAGGAGAAGACTTATGTGAAGGTCTCTGTTTTGTTCAAATTTCTCTAGTATTAAATTTTCTCTGCATTAGCGATTTTTTTCAACAAAATCAAAATTTCTCTGGAAAGAAACAGAGAATTTTTCTAGGTTTGATTTGTACTTTTCAACTCTAAATTGATTGTTTTTATTGCATTTATGGTTCTGACTTTGAATTTTCTTTGCATTAGTGATTTTTTAACAAAATTGAAATTTCTTTGGAAAGAAACAGAGAATTTCTCTGGTAGATCTTTGGTTGTTCAAATTTCTCTAGTATTGGATTTTCTCTACATTAGCAATTTTTTCAACAAAATTGAAATTTCTCTGGGTTTGATTTCTACTTTTCAACTCCAAATTGATTGTTCTTATTGCATTTATGGTTCTGACTTTAGATTTTCTCTGCATTAGCTATTTTTTCAACAAAATCAAAATTTCTCTGGAAAGAAACAGAGAATTTTTCTAGGTTTGATTTGTACTTTTCAACTCTAAATTGATTGTTTTTATTGCATTTATGGTTCTGACTTTGAATTTTTTTTGCATTAGTGATTTTTTAACAAAATTGAAATTTCTTTGGAAAGAAACAGAGAATTTCTTTGGTAGATCTTTGGTTGTTCAAATTTCTCTAGTATTGGATTTTCTCTACATTAGCAATTTTTTCAACAAAATTGAAATTTCTTTGGGTTTGATTTCTACTTTTCAACTCCAAATTGATTGTTCTTATTGCATTTATGGTTCTGACTTTAGATTTTCTCTGCATTAGCTATTTTTTTAACAAAATCGAAATTTCTCTGGAGAGAAACAGAGAATTTCTCTAGTAGGTCTCTGGTTGTTCAAATTTCTCTGGTATTGGATTTTCTCTGCATTAGCGATTTTTTCAACAAAATCAAAATTTCTCTAGTAGGTCTCTGGTTGTTCAAATTTCTCTGGTATTGGATTTTCTCTACATTAGCGATTTTCTCAACAAAATTGAAATTTCTCTAGAGAGAAACAGAGAATTTCTCTGAGTTTGATTTTTACTTTTCAACTCCAAATTGATTGTTCTTATTGCATTTATGGTTTTGACTTTAGATTTTCTCTACATTAGTGATTTTTTCAACAAAATCAAAATTTCTCTGGAGAGAAACAGAGAATTTCTCTGGGTTGGAAAGAATTTCTCTGGTCCAGAATTTCTCTGGAAAGTCTAGAGAAATTCTCTGGATGAAATTTCTCTTGATCAATTTGAGGGACCTTAGACATTATGAAAACATTAGATGTTCTTTAGCCTATAAAATCTTAATACTATGGACCATAAAAAAAAAACCCCCCTATATTTTACTATCTTATAATTTAATATATATCATATAAAATTATTCTATGATGATTACACTTTTATAACACAATAGAGCTAAAATTATCAAAATAAATAAATAATTTAACTAAATTTGGAGTTAATTACCTAAAAATCCTATTTACAATGTTATGGTAGCTTAGATCCTATTTAAGATATTTTGAACCAATAAAGTCTTATTTAGTAAAATTGAGAATATTATCAATTTTTTCTAATTTTTAAAATTAAGAACATTATCAATTTTGCATAGTAATGTTCCAAATATTTGTTTCACTGATTGATAAAAAAACAGAACATGAGATTAAACGTTTTTGTCTTGCTACTTATTGGTTTGATTCAACTATCTAATAAAACTAAGAATAATAACAGTTTTTTTCCAATATTAAAACTGAGAACATTATCCAGTGTGTTTGGTTTTAATTTTCTGAATTCAATTTTTTGAAAATTGAGTTTTTTATTTTTTGTATTTTTTTTAATTTTTAGTGAATATTTTTAAAATTTTAAGCATTTTTTTTATTTTTTTAGATGCACCTTACTTAGATGTATCTAAATAGTAAAATATTTGTGAAAAAATATATTTTAAAAAATTAATAAATACACAAAAATATATTTAAAAAAACAATCGCGATTGAGAGCTCGAATTTGAGCTCCCCCGAATGCCCCAAATTCCATTTTTTTTTAGAGCAGAAGAAGGAAGAAGAGGGAGGAGGAGGAGGAGGAGGAGGAGTGGACTGGAGGGGGGCCATACCAGTGGGAGGAGGCGGAGGCGGGGCCGGAGGCGACGGCGGTGGTGCTGCGACGATCGGCGGTGGTGAGCAGACGATCGGCAGCGGCGAGGCGACGGCGGTGGTGAGCAGACGACTCTCCTCCTCTCTCTCTCTCTCCCTCTTTCTCTCCCTCTCCCTCTGCTCAGTCGACTGCGTGAAGAAGAAGAAGGGGGGAAAAAAAAATAGAATGCCCAAAACGACGTCGTTTGGGCATTCGGGGCATACGGGGGAAAGAAATTCAAGGCACAAATCTTTTTCCTTAAAAAAATGTACTGAATTTTCATTCTTTTGTATTTTTGGTATTTAGTGAATTTTTTAAAGATTTGTTTTACAAATATTATACTTTTTAAGTATATTTATGTTAGGTGTGTCTAAAAATTACAAAAAAATCAGTGAAAACAAAAAAAATATAGAAAACGAAAAAGTATAATTTTCTGAAAAGTAAATTCTGAAAATTGAAACCAAACAGCTTTTTCATTTTTTGAAGTTTTTTTCTTCTAGTTTTGCACATGAATGTTCCATCATCATGCTCCTTTATAGACAAAATTTTTTTAGTTTTGCACAAAAAAATAATTCAATTTTTTCAAAAATAAAACATTAGTTTTTTTTTTTTTTTTTGGAACATAATTTTTTAAAGTTTTGAAAATTAAAATAAATATCAAATCATCATGTTCCTTTATAAATAATCATAAATTATGAACAATCATTATTTGAAGGGCAATTCCGACTATTAAAAATTTAATAGGACTTGAAGGTTCAAAAAATCTTAGTTAGGACTTAATGGAGTATAAGTTCATAAATTAGAACTTGTGTGTAAATGTCTCCTAAATTTATTATATATAAGTATTCAAGTAGCACTTTTATAGAATATAAGACTAAGATTACTAAAATAAATCAATTAAATTAAAATTAAAATTAATATTATTTTTTTGTAACTCATATCATAATATAAAATATCATTACATTAATTAGAGTTAACTCCATTGTGATTTTATATCAGACATTATATTTTTAGAAATAATTTACATACACGTGTAACGTCCAATTTGATATTGATTGATTGATTAAAATTAAAATAATTGAACTCAATACTTTTTTTGTTAAGTTTTTAGAAAATAAATTGGCAAATGTCAAATAATAAATAGTGTGGAGTATTATTTTAAAAAATAATGATTCATAAAAAATGGTTGTGTATATTTAAGGCACTTATTAATGTTTTTTGAATAATTTTTAAATAAAAAATTTAAATTTATCGTATTACTGATAATGCACCTTCATGAGCTTTGCCAGAAAAGATATGCAAAAATAATTTGGCTAGAATAAAAATTTTAGGGTTATTATAATATGTCACATAATTAATCAGAATCCAACTAAAATCATTAAGATTATAGAGATTTTGTATTTGATTCCTTTTGAAGATACTGTTTATGATATGAATTTGTGCTGGGACTCTGGTTCCTAATTACCCTTTAAAGACTTTGCGTACCACTTATGACCAAAAGGTGATTATATTTTGCTGCATTACCAAACTCAGTGTTTCTTTAAGTTTGATGATTTGAATTTTTTTTCTCCGCTTTTTTTGACAAGTATTAATTGTTCTTTACAGGATTCTTTTTACATAATGGGTCCTTTACTTTCATGTCCTGTTTTGGAGTCCCAGTTGACATCATTGGTACAAGAGATGTTTCTTGTCGCACAAAATTCCGATGACCATCAACTGCAACAATATGCAGCATGGGCAGTTTCATTTCTTAGACATTGTTTGTGGTTCAGAGAATTGCAAAACACTGAGAGTAGTTTCCCAAGTGACGCAGCTAGTCAAAAATATGTATCTCAAAATTTTCTCAAGGACAATGTAGTCAAGGAGCTCTCTTTGTGGCTAATGCATCTGAACTATCCTGGGGTAGGTCTCTAGTTGGATAATGAGGAATTGCTTGTTGAAGCACTCTATTGCTCGTAATCAAAGCACTTTATAGAAAATATTTTATACTGCAATTATGACTGACACTCTTTAATGTGACATATATTTGCACTGCAATAGAATTATAGGCGAACTCAGGAGCTTCTGAATAATTTTCTTAGGCTCTTTATTGATTTATTTATTATTTTTATATCTCTATAGCCAAATTGTCTTTTATAAGGTTTATATTGACATATGTGGAAAGATGATTTACTTGTGTAACCTATTTAAGCTGAATAGTATTCATGATGTAGATGTGAATATCCACGTATTGACTTAGTTTTGGGTAATTTATTTGTGGATATGCTGCTCCTCCATAAACATAAAGAGATGATTCAAGATTGCTCGTTCTTTTAAGAAATCACATTGTTATCTGATTCAACTATCAATCAGAAAACTATTTTCCTTTTCACTTCTTATGCAGAGTATTGAATTAAAATTCTCTGTCACCCCCCATGCCTGTGGTGGATGCATACAAATCTCTCCTTTCTAATCTTTTCTGTTTTTTCTATTTTACTTTATAAAATTCAGGTAGGTACCATTTCACATGTTTACACAGTTGCAACTGTTTTACGTTGCCTTTCTTAAGCTCCCAGACTACCAGCATTGGATTGGGGAGCAATCATCAGACGGGGCATGAAATATGAGGGTCAAATTGCCGAGTCATTGTCTCCAGATTTAGCTTTTAAAAGTGGAATCCTTGGGGAGAAATGCCTGCAGTTGTCTTTAGCTCATGCAAACCAATTTGATCCACTCCTAAGCTTTCTCGATGAGCTGTCTGACCTGTCCAGGTTCAGGACACTTGAGCTGAATCTTCAATCATGGTTTCTCTCTCATCTGGCAGACCTGATAAAAATATTCTCGGGTTCTGGCCTTGAGAAACTATTTGATGATGTGGCTAACTTTTTATCTTCTTTACTCTCTGGAGAAGTCTGTACCGTAGAACAGAAAAGCTTATTGCGGGTTTCGTGCTAGAATGGTCTGTATCTTTGTATGGAAACTTCTCTTGACACTCGAGAGTATATATCAAACATGGAAAATTGCATGGAGGTCCTCTTTTCTGCATTGGCTGTATTGCACTCAGACGCTATTCCAGGGATGGAGCAGGTGCATTCAGTAGAGTGGTTTGCAGCAGTTAGATGTCTTGCAAAAGCTCGACAGGTATTCACAATTGTGATTATATTTGTTACGTGGATATTATTTTTTTTATAAATTTGTGATTTAAATTTAATCATTCAAAAGTCTGATGTTCTTCAGAAATCTGATGTCTTCACATGATTTGCAACTCTCTCTCTCTCTCTATTTCTGATAGACATCTTAAAAATATCATATTCTCTTGTGTTTTAGTGGAATAGTTCTCTTACAAATTGGTTGGTAGGTATAGGGGTGCACGCAGGTTGGGTTGGTTGGTTGCGGTCTGTACCAAAGCCCCAGAAGGAGCCCATCCACAATCACTCTAGAGGATCACTTCACACAATCACTCTAGAGGATCCCAACCATAAATTTTTTAGATGATTTTTTTAAGTGAACTATTTTCATATTTTAGGCAATTTTATTTATTTATTTATTTATTTTTTAGATGCGCCTAATCTAAATTCTTCTAAAAAGTAAAAAAAAATGTTGATTAAAATATGAAAAAAAGTTTCTAAACCAAAAGAAAACCCAACACTTCCCATTAGTACTTGATAAACGTACATCTCTACAAATCAATAAAAGTCGATCAAGATTAGCATCCACCAAATTTCAAAACAAAAAATAAAAATAATAATAATAAAAATCCCACAGCATGCAGCTGAGATGTATTAGAATTTAGAATACATAGGCCCCATTCTTTACAAGTGTCCTATCCTATAGAACCAAAATGCGCTTGTCATTTACCCTTTGAAGTAAATACGAGATAACATCATCCTGCTCGTCCTTGATCAAGCTAGATCATCTGTTTTTGTTCTTACAAACCGTGCATGTAGTCCGCCCTTACAAAGAAGGTCCACGTGATTGCCCAACTGCATAGATCAGTCATTAGCACGCAGAACGCTATATTCATAGCACGAACATAGGAAAAGGGAGAACAGCCTTGCTCTGGGCAAGAAGCATGCTGCCATATGGTCAACAATTTCTACATTTTTACCAAGGTCAAAACAAGCACCGAAACACAAAAAGGCGATTTGGTCAAGTCATAGAAACTATGAGGACAAAAGGAGGCCCATAATGAACTTGATAGAACTAGTAACTAATCCCAACATCTAAGTACTGAAAAAACTCATATGAGCAAAAAATCTCAAATATCCTTGATCATGAGACATATAATTATCACTATAAATAAGAACTATAATTCCAACAGTAGTGATTAATATTGACATAATAGAAGTGGATCAATCAAATAGCCGAATTCTAAAGAAAAATCATTATTAATGATCCAAGACCATAAATATTGATGTATAGAAGTTGATGCTTTGAAATGGCAATATTGCCCAATCTTCGATATTATATATGGTCTCAAATAGATTGTAACGACAAAAATGAGGGTTCATGTAGCCAGCTGCTTAAAGAGGGGGTTGTAATTGAAGTTGAGTTGGATTGGTAAAATAACGATTTCAATTCTTTACCATTGTTTAAAGTTTTCTCTGTTACTATGGGGAAGTGCCCAGAACTTCATATGGTGCACACACTTTACATTTCCAAATGTAGATGAAGTTAATCCAAATACAGGAAAAGACCTTACCTCAACAACTCGACCACCATTCATTACCATGATTTTGTCAGCGGCTTTTATAGTAGATAGCCTGCAAAAGGTGGGTCACATAACCATTGGGAAGAGATGAGATCAATTCATGAGCATTGGCTTGTTTCGCAGCCCATTCTACATCTTGCTGTTTGATGTCTCTTGAGCAACCATAACTAATGTTTGATTTCACATCCATGTGAAAAAGATGGGGTTCCTGTTCAAATAGAACATTTATGGAACAATATTGTAGCAAGTTTTCAAGCATTTCTTGCAGTTATATCAGTCTAACCTGTCCAACAAATCCAATTTTGTCCCGCAGCCACCTGATGTCCAACTTTGTAAGAGGAAAACCATCAACCAAAATCTGTAATTAAATGGCACTTCTATATGTAAGATCCAGCTAGCAAACATCAAAGTCACAATTTTTTAGACATGCAAGTGTCTCATGCAAAGATAGTTGTGAGACTTATGAGAGAACAATTAAACGAAGTTTGGTATAACAATAAGCGGGTGGAAAAATTCCCCACCACTCCTGTTCCATATTGGAGTTCTAAACATTTTATCTGGTGTCAAACATACTTCACTGGGGACATCGTAGGACACATTTCAGAAATGCTTGAAACTTGCTTAGAGAGAGCATCAGTGGTTTCACCATATAGAAACTTATAAGCTAATGGGTGAAATAATAGATTAGTAGTTCCTCCATGTAATCATTTATTCAATTCCAAGATCATGACATAATACATGTGTAAACATTGCTTACCTCTCCGCTGGTTGGCTCATAGAAGCAAAAGATTCACTAATGTGCTTTTCCCACTACCACTGAGACCGACCTTGGCAAGATTAGGAAATGGAAATGCAGTTTGTACTCAAATTTTTATTCCAGAATGAAACAACAGTAAATAAGCAATGTCATTTCTTACAATTGCCACCATTTCATTAGTCTGTACAGAAATGTTTACATGCTCTAGAACAGGTACCTGTTCAAATGTCAGAGACTAGTGGATGAGTTATTTTCATCAAAAAGAATAAACACAAGGAATAGTGTATATCAACGGGAACCGAAAAGGGAGTGATTAAGAAAATCCTATGAAGGTGCTATGAGTTTTCAAAATTTATTTCATGACATATTCATATGATAAAGGTCCTGAGTATATTAAGAGTCATGTGTTACCTCAATAAAAATTATCTTATCAAATGGAAAGGTTTGGCTGATGTGACAAGGCACATTCATACGGAGCCTAACAAAGACAAATTAACAGGAATAACTTTTTCTAAATATAAGAAGTTTATTGAATAATAAAACATGTTATTACAACGTGAAAATATCCTAGTGAGTTTAAGGATGTCAATATCAAGTTTATTGAATAATAAAACATGTTATTCAATTAAACACAATTTCCGTACTTTAAGGATGCCAATATAAGTTTCAAACTGAATCCTAATTCACCATGTGTGGGGTGAAAAAAACTTCAAGCAGAATTTCCATACTTTAAGCAGAGTACAGAAAACATATACAGCTCAACAAGAGAACTCTAATGTCCTAGTGAGTTTGCATTCAACTTGCCTTGCAATGCCTTTGAAACAAGGGAAAGATCGTATCATCTTTCACTATAATCTCAGCATGTTTTCTGGTAAGAACAACCCACTGCAAGAAGATAATGTAACAGATAAGAGTCAGACAACTACAGTCTGCAGTAACATTGACTAATAGATTATACTCTTTTTTCTGGTTTTCTATTGAACTTCAGGAAGCAACAAAATCAATGCATTGAACTCTTACGGGACTTACCTGAGATCCTTTCCTCCAGTTACGAACAGGAATCACAGGATGCATTTTCGGATTGTAGCGGCCCTCTTTCGTATGAACAAAACTGCTCCACCATTAAATTTAGAACAAATTTATGAGTACTGCCTTGAACTTATATTCCAATAATATAATGTTCTATATAAAGCATAAAGCACATACAACAATTAGAATTCCAAATTCAAAAGAGTTGTCAAAGCTAATTGCCAAATCTCTGTGCAGCTTGAAATCAATACAAATTTCTTATTAATTGAGGCTTCAAAACATTCTTTTAATAGGGGAGAGAAACAAATGAGTCAGTCCACTCACCTGTCCACAAAACTAGTTGGTGTTGACATTATATAGTCATATGTATAGCTGAAGTTGTATAAGGGTATGCAGCTGAAACAAGATTAAGTAGATGAAATAAGACTAGGTAAGGTGGCCAAAAGAATAACTTCTATTCAACAAAATGTTAAGTGGCAACTAAATCCTTGATGCGCCTTATGTCACAGACAATTAAACACCACTTGATCAAATAAAATACATTTCTTTTTCAATTTTTTCACCTCCCATTCTCTCTCTCTCTCTCTCTCTCTCTCTCTCTCTCTATATATATATATATAAACAAACACAAAAATACTTGCTCAAAATTACTGTACAGAAAAATAAATGAATGATAAATATGAAACTAACAATCATGCCGCTAGCCAAGTAAATGCCCAGTAAATGATTTAATCAACTATGAAACTAATCATTACACAATATTATCTACTATTGTTATTCCCAGTAAATGCCAAGTGATCAAGCTCGAACAAATCCGAACTTGAATCACTAGCCGCATCGTCATAGTCGTCTTCGTTGCCACTAGCATTTTCATTTCTGAGCACCATAGCATTCTTTGCATGCCCTTTCAAAATCTCTCTCACGGCTGCTGAACACGGAGATGCCCATGAACACGTACATGCTTGAGTGGACTTTGCTTTTCTCTTCTTCGTCTTCTTTGAATTTCCATTAGTAAACAGAGATTTGAAAAAGCTCGCGAGCTTAGCCCCTGGCCAGATCGGCTGTTTCTCCTTCTTTGAAACAGTAGTTGTCTTCACTGGCTTTGGCCTCTTTGAAACACTGGTTGTCTCGTGCTTGAGGAGACATGCTCGCCTCGCCATGTCTTCGTCCATGACACTACGGCCCTGACTCTGGTTCTCGTTCCCGCCGTCCATGGGACGGCAGATATCGTCAAGAATACCGGAAGCGGATGATGGGGGATACATAGATGTGGTTTTGACGACTCTATTGTCGTAAAAATTCTCGTTCCCGTCATCCATGGAACGGGAAATTTGGTCGAGAATACTGGAAGCAAATGTATATGTGTTTTTCGTCGGGTCCATTATATGTATATATATATCAGAGCTGGGGTTTTTTAGAGAGAGAATACTGGTAGCAAAGAGTTGGGGTAGAAGAAGAAGAAGAAGAAGAAGAAGATTATGAACGTGAGTGATGAAGAGAATTGGGGGGGAGAGAGTCTGACTTTATAGTTGTTCAAATTCGAAAAAAAAAAACGCTTCCGTAGCTCGTAACGGAGCCGATTTCGGATCGTGACTGTGTGAAGTGCGGCTGAGATGACTTCCTCATCAAAACCACGTCGTTTTGATGAGGGAAACAACCAAAAAAAAAAAAAAAAAAAAAGGAAAAAAAGAAAGAGTTTTAGGGGTGTAATTTAGGGGTGTAATTTTGCAGGCTCCCGCCAAAAAATCGGGTCAGTCCACGGGTCAAAAAATTAGGCCCAAACTCAAGCCCAAGCTCAGGCCTTAGTCCAAACCCAGGGGTATTCGAGCTTTGGGTGAGTCGGGCCCATGGACTCGGGCCTAGGCTCGGGCTTTGGATGGGCTTGAACAGGCCTAAACAAAATTTTTTTTTCACCAAAATTTTATTATTTTTCATTATTATTTTTTTTTCCACCATGGACTCGGGCCTAGGCTCGGGCCAGGCTTTTGGGCGGGCCTTGAGCGGACCAATGGGCCGGGCCAAGCGGGCTGGGCAGGCTTCAAAACGATGGCCCAGGCCCTGGCCCAAAGCCTCGGGTTGGGCTTGGGCTCGGGCCTAAACGGGCCGCCTGTGGGCCACGAGCCAAAATTACACCCCTAGTTTCAGTCCACTGAGAGAGAGGGACAGAAAAAGAGAAAGGAGAGTGGCGGCGTCCACAGGGTAGCGGCGTCCCAGTGAGCTTCTCCTTCTCAGGGTCGGCCCTGAGTTTCTGGAGGTCTAAGGCAAAATAATTTTTCAGGGCCTTTTTAGATATTTATAAAAAAAAAAATAAAAAATAAAAAAAATCACTATGTTTGGTTTAGAGTTTTTAAAAATAATTGTCTCAGTTTGCAATTCGTATTTTTTTTAATATTTTTTTGTATTTGGTAACTTTTTTTTTAAAAAAAAAAACACAAATATTATAGTTTTTAAGCGTTTCTAAATTAGATGTATCTACAAAATAAATAAATAAAAATTGTGCAAAATATTTTTTTAAAAAATACTAAAAAACACATAATTGGGCCATAAAGAGAAAAAAAAAAAAAAAAAAAAGGCCACACAAACTTAGGCTAACAACTAATACATAGTGGGTTGAATCCTAATTCAAATAAAAACAAGTTACACAATTAGTTAAAACGAAATAGAATCAAAACGGTAATTGAATCCTAATTCATAGTGGGTTGTTTTTTTATTTTTTTATTTATTTTTTAAATGGTGGAATATATCTTGTTCACTTCATGTTCGTCATCAAATTACTCATTTTAAGGATTTTTTTTTTTTTTTGGTTGTCTCTAAATCTCTGATTCACAGATAATACTTGAAAAGGATCCTACCAAGCAAAAAAATATATATAATGAATTTTCTTTGATGGATCCGTAACAATTTTATCATATGTTTTGAGATTCACAATTTCCACAATTTTCTTGACCGGAATGAAGTGATCCATCTAACCATGTATCTAGGACATGTCCGAGGAAGTTGCCAACAAAAAGCTCAAATCTGACCACATGTTCATTGTGTCTAATTATTGTATTCTTGTCTAAATAACCATAACTTGGTTATTTCATAGCACAAAAACAGAACCCATTAAACTGACTGAATTTAATTTTGAAGCCTTGTACTCATTGCATGTTTAAACATGAGAATAAAGAAATACAAAAAGATAAAAATGGTCTTATTTTAATATAAAAATCAAGAAAAATAACCAAAACCATTCGAAAATCGTAATAATTTCTTTTCTGTCCAACCAGACAGCAGCTTATTGACAAAGAAGTCATTTTCCATGGTTTGAAAAAAAATTAAAAAGAAAAAATGTGCAAATGAAATCTATTAGTAATTGATTTCAAACTAGACACTAACTCAAAACATCTAATAATTCTTTTTCAACATTCAAAAGCTCAATACATCTAATTCTTGTAACATTCTGGGATTTTGTGACTATTGATTTTCAGACCATAAACTAAACTCAAAGCATCTAAGAATTCTCTTCGACAAACAAACAAAAAAAGCTCATCAATGTCAGCATTGCAGAAGATTAAGGTCTCATTTGTGAATTGCAAAAAAATAAGAGAAACTCCACTCTGGTTTAGCTCCACCGCTTTGATCAAATTCAATTCCTTCGCTTTCTTGAACAAACCATCAAACCTTTAAAATGAGTGAATTCACTTGTGGGAGATCCATTGATCTTGCTCAAAAAAGACAGAGAAACAGGGGAGATACATTCATTAAGCCAACTGTACAATTTCACACCAAAGCCCTTCCCTTTCAGCATACCGAGCAAGTAATTCCAATGGACACCGTCAAAAACCCTTTAGCTATAGAAATGTCATAGTTAGAAAGAGTAGGGCACATCCAACATATTCTTAATTATATCAAGAGTCAGATTTAGATATGACGATTCCCATGAAAACTTCTAGCTTTGCTTCTCTAGTGGTAACTCTTTTCTTCTTCTTCATCTTGTTCTTCTTTTTAAATGCAAGAAAAACATAAGGCTAGACTAGTCTATCATAGTCCACACCAGCCATGTCCACCATGATTAACTACGAGAACTAAAAATCCATCTACCACAAAACCATCCCTTATTATAGCTCCAATGCCAACAAGACCTGAATTCCCTGGGCAATGTTGAAAGTAATAAACTCAGCAACAATTTCATTAGCATAATTCATTATGTTTCTAAGAATCACATGATCAAGTTTAAATTTCCTATTGAAATCAAAATTATTTATTTCCATCCACAAGTGGCAAAGGGTAGATTAAAGCATATACTCCAAGGAAGATTGTCTACATTTGTATTGTCCTTCACATTCACTTCAAGCCATTGTCTAAGATTGAGACCACGTGTGAGTTTAAGATGGAATTTCCATTAGATTGCTCCAGATCCCCATTGCCATTAGATTCAGAAACATTTCCATAAAAGTACCAAGCACTGCCACACTAATTGCCAAACCTGAATAGATGAAACAATGATTAATCTTTTGGTTAGGGAAATGTTGCTTGAGATGATTGACTAAGATACCATGATCATCCTCATGAAAAACTTGTAGCTTTTCCTCTATGTTGTGTTTGGATCATAGATTTGGGGAGCGATAGGGAAAACGGGAAAAGGTAAGGAAGATGCGAATGAAATATAAGTCAAATTTTTTCTTCATTTTTTTTCCCCTTCCAAATCCATGATCCAAAAACAGCGCTAGTGTTAACTATTGCTTCTTCAGGGGAGAGCAAAGTAAGCAAACTGTCAAACAGCAAACTTTGTATTAAGCTATGCAAAGGGTTAGAGGGTTAAATTTTTTTGGTCTGATTTTATGGATAGGGGAGATAGCTTTAAAGAATAAAGAAAAGAAGTATTTGAGGTGGTTTTAAATATTCAGAGTTGATTTTTTTAGTTACTATAAGACTACTAAATCAGCCGACCTCATTTGATGGGACTTAAGGCTTGATTTGCTTTGGTTTGGTTTGTCAGACTACTAAATAAAACCCTCGAGAGATTCAAGAGGATGCTTGTGCACTGAATTACTACTACTTCCTAAGCTTCTGTTGAAGTTGAATAATTGAAGAAGAGAAAAGCTGCCTCATCTATCAGTTCTTGGTCTGATGTATGTATGGTTTGGAAATTCATCTTTGAGGCAGTGTTTTCCAAGATTGTTTTTGTTATCTACTAGAAATGAGGAAACAGTGGCATAGGTGTTTGAAAATTGAATGGATTACATTTTCTATTGGAGAATGTTGTTTTAAACAGTAACAAGGCTGACTCATTACTATGGAAGGCTGAAAATGATGGTAGGTTTACAGTAATCCTTCCATAGATGGATCTGGAAGACCTTTATTCCACCAAGAATTGAAGTTTTCTGTTGGTTGGCCTTACTCGAAAGAATTCAGGTTTTTTTTTTTTTTATTAGCAAAAGTAACGAACCTTTATTGATGATTACCAAGAAATTACAAGATTATGATAATTATAATAAACGGGAGGGGGATTGCAGAAATGCATCACAGCTAAATCAAACCATCCCAAACAAGGAATGAGAAAACCCAATCACTTGCGAGCACCACCCAAAATAGGTTGTAGTGAGACCAACCATAAGAGCAATCAAGAGAACAAAAAACAGAGGACATATAGGGATAAAAACAGCAGCAAGGAAAGACAAAAAACAAGAAAGAACTAGTTGCAGAGAGCACCCCAAAACCACAACCCAGATGACAACTCACACCCCTAAAGATAGTCCTTTATGTTACAATTGGAACATAAAATCACTTACATTTAAAAACCTGCATACCTCCTTACTCTTTACCCAGATAAGAATTTTGCACTTATTTTTCCCCACCACCTCTTTCCAGTTTAGCTGAGATCCTCTAAAGATGAATTTGTTTCGAGCAATCCAAACATTTCACATGATAGCATACGGAATGAGCTCCCACACAACCTTCAGACCGTTTTTGAACCTCCAACCAATCTACCACTGAACAAGGGATTTGATCAAATTTGGAGCTACCCATGACATGCCCCACCATTTCAAGATAGCTTCCCAAACTTTCCAGACTTTGTAACAACCAATGAGAAGATGATCAGAGGTTTCAAGGCTCTTTTGACAGAAAATACATAACCCGCTGTTCCCGACAATTGATGTACCGATCTGGCAAAGCCATTCAGATGTTTTAACTCCCCCAAGCCACGCAAGCCATCCGAAGCAATGAACTTTTGAAGGTGGTGCATTGTTCCATACCAGTTTAAGAGAGTCAAATATGGGGCAACAATTTGATTCAAACATGACATACAAAGAATGCACTGAACAGGAGCCTGATTGGTAAACTGCCCAACTCACTATGTTAGATTTATTGTTATCAATCAAGAAGCCGCGAAGAGGATCAAATAATTTTTTTAGCTCCACCTCCTCCCAAGCCAAAAGGAGTCTCCTAAAAATGGCAGTGTCTTTAGAAAGTATTCCCATATTATTGCAAAAATCAACCACCCTTCCATCTTTGTTTAAATTCAAGCAACAAAGCCTTTTGAAACAATCATTGAATGGATTATCTCCAAACCATGTGTCATTCCAAAATGACATTTTTCCCCCATTCCCAACCATTAGTTTGGCATTATCAAAGAGAAGAGATTAAATAAAGTGGGATTTGAGAACTTCACATTCAAGATATCTTTCTAAATTCTAGATAAATTACTAGCACCATTTGATGAAGTAAATCAATTGTTCATGTGAAGTCCATATCTACCACAAAGGGCTCTCCTATAAAAACCATCATCTTTTTCAGAATAGAATCTCCACCACCATTTGAGTAAAAGAGCTTCATTCATAATTTTTACATCTTTAACTCCAAGACCTCCCATTTCCTTCCTTAAAAGGATTTTTTCCCAGCAAACCATTCGAAGTTTCCTCCCTGAATCACTGTCACCCCATAAGAAGCTACGCAGAATTTTATTAATCTCTTTTGCCACACCTTCTGGCATCTTAAAAAGGAAGAGATAATAGATGAGAAGATTACTGAAGATAGATTTTATAAGTGTTAATCTGCCACCCAAAGATAGGAATCTCCTTTTCCAAGAAGCCAATTTAGCCTTGAATTTAACAATTTTTGAATTGCCAAGTTTTCTTTAGCTTTGGATAGGACCCAAGTGATACCCGAGATACTTCAAGTTAGTGTGCTATCGCAGTATATAGAGGTTTTAGGGCTTTTTTTTTCTTTCTTTTTCCATTTTTTTGGCAGCTTGCAAACAGTTTTGATGTTGCATGTATGCTTGTTTGAGGTATTTGGCCTTTTGATACACCATATTGCTATGCATTTGAGCTATATGCCTATTCGAGCTTGTTTGTGATTGTCCTGCTGCTTTTCTCTTTCTATTGTTTTTGTTTTTATTTTTATTTTTCTTAATGAAAAGATTGTTCAATCATAATTAAATAAAAAATCAAGATATTAGTTCATCAATACAAGACCCAATATCCCAAAAACAGGCAATGCATACCCAATATCCCAAAAAAAATATATACTCCCCCTTTTTGACCGGGAGAGACAAAGGTAAGAGGAGCAAAAGAAAATATACAGGCCAAAAGGATACGAAAAACAGCAATAAAAAATAACTGTCCAAAAACATAGCAAAAAGAGAGGAGATCAAAAATCACTGCGAGAAAGGAGGTGGCCGCTGCTGCATCTGCAGAAGAGAGAGGATCTGGGAAAGAATGGTGGTCTGCTGATCAAGGCGTCCATTAAATGTGTCGAGTCGAGCATCCATCTGATCAAGGCAGTGTATGATGGACTGCTTGAACTGATGAAGTTGGCCGTGAAACGATCGGGGACGCATCTCCGCCGCACCTGCAGCTACCGCATCAATCTCCACCTTCTCGGCAAGTAGATCATCACCTGCATTAGAAGTCCCAGCCCTCGACGACCCCCCCTTGACATGGGCTTGACTCTGGGAGACGGTCAGTTTGGTGACAGGTTTAATGAGAGAGGCAAACTCATCATCATCAAAGGTGAGGACACCTAGAGAAGTGAGGAACCAGTTTAGCAAACACCTGTAGGGGAGACCCAAAGATTTGCGACCCTCAAACACACCTATCATTTTTGACACAATCATTTCAGGAAGATCTTTAGGAAGATGACGGTCAATGCAGTAAAGGACATATCCCTGATCTTGGGAAATGTTAGAGTTGTGGGTGGTGACATGGATGTTGGCACACACTATGATATTTAAAAGGCAAAAACGGGAAAGAAGCTCATTTTGCCGAATAAGCGCCCCGGCAATCCAAGTTCGGGGAGTGCCATATAATTTAGTGGCGACCGCGTCAAAATCAGCGATATTACGGGTAGCAAGAAATGGATAGTAGCAGTTCCGAACTTCAAGAAGGTCAAGAAACTTCCTAATGACCTCCTGATCAATGAAAAGCTCTTTATTGCGAACCCAGGTGTGAAAGGAAGGGGCTATCTTGCTGATGGACCCAACTAAGGTTTTGTGGACCGGAGAAATGAAGGACTTGGTCACCCCCCAAAGCATCAAAGGCAGACCGGATAGGGATAGAGTCGAAGGTGCTGGGTTGGACATTCCATTCTAAATGAACAGTCCGAGACACATAAAAATAAAGGTTAGATTTGTCTTTGGATTGGAATTTATCGGTATTGTAATTGGGACGGTATTGTAATTGGGACGGGACACAGTGGTTTTGCGGGGTTTGGAAGATGCTCCATGACTGACAGACACAGGAAATACCACCACAGTATAACCCCCAAGATACCCCACCAAGATAGAACTAAAACCCCAATAGCAACCCCCAAAATCAAATCACAAAACCAAGGAATGTTAGTAGCCAGGGTCCAAAACAATGAAGTGCAGGATAAAGGTAGCATGGTGAGGACAAATTTAAGCTCAAAAACTGAGGGCATCAAGATAAACCAAAACCAAAATCAAAATCCGACCACAAGCAAAGAGACACAAGCACACATTGTAATGATCAAGGCATGAGAGAGCATGAGGAGAAAAACAATAGAACTAAACAAAGCATGCAGAATAGTCACATAAGCAACCCCCAATCAGATTAAAAAAATGGAGGGGAAAAAAAAAAACTAGCAACCCTAGAGGCCAACCATTGGAAAAAATTAAAAAAAAAAAAAACAGCAAAACAAACAGTGAAGTAGACAAATGCAGACTCAACAGACTCAGCCTACCTTGACAGCTTGTCGCCCGGTAATGTAATTGGTAGACTCCAGCAGCTTTGAGTTGTACTCTGCAAAAAACTAACACCAGAAATTGTGGAGAATATCAAATTCTGGCCTACAAGAAACCCAAATAAAACAACCACCACCACAATGAAGACACTAACAATGGTGGTGGCTAAGTTGATAAAACAAATAACCATGTGAAAATTTTATGTTCTCTGGTATATGTATATCACAAAATATGCAAGTAACATGCAAGACTTCCTTACACACGTTAGTTTAAACCACATCAAATAGCACACACAGGCCACAACTCCATACATATTGACTTAATCTCAAGCACATAAAATGTGCGATATATCAATAGTTCAAGCATGTGCTAGATAGTTCTGTAAGTATGAAATGAACACGCAATACTTGTACAAGTTAGTTTAAACCTCATTAAATAGCACCACAACTCCACTCATATTGACTTCTTCCCAAGCACAAAAAATGTGCAATATATCAGTACTTTGAGCATGTGTCAGGCAGTTCTGATGTAAATATTAACAGAGGGATTTCACTGAAGAGTGAAGATAGTTTATTTGGAGATCAATTTATGAAGACATCGATACAGATAAATCAAACATAGAATTTAAATGCTTGCAATCATAATTCTTTACGAACAGTACTTCAATGTAGAACTAATACATTTCCAAATCAAGCACGCCATAAAGCTTCTTAACTAATGCGTGTGGACATACATACATGAAAACCAATATACATACATACACACATTCAAACATCACTTACCCAGTCAATTTTTAGAAAGAAATTCACCTACAGTTGATTTATGCATTGTCAAGAGTTCCTGCAACAAAAAATCTAGTCGAGTCATAATCATATGCTAGCACACCTCATCCATTGGTGAGGAACCAACAAACCAGAAAAGAAAATAAAGAAAAAAGCAGCCACACAGCACACCAATCTGCACAAACAAAGCACAGCTGGGCACACTCACAGGTCCACAATACCACCTAAACTCCTCCTGATATGTCTCAGATTAAATGGGCAATCCTGGGTTGAAAAATGGAAGTCAAGGAACAAAGGATTCATCAACAAAGCAATTCTAATCTTGATCAACTCACAGAGCTCAACCCAGTTTGGATTAGAAGCATTGAACACCACCTCATTCCTTTGCTTCCAAATTGACCACATTGCAGCCACCAATTTAGCATTTCAGTCCAAACCTTCCACACAAAAGGGCAAAACAGAAGTACATGGTTCACTGATTCAATCTCTTGGCTGCAGAAAGCACATTCAATGGAAACACTCCCATTTAAAATCCCTATTTTTTGAAGAAAATCTGAAGGCATGACAACTGAAGTGATCACAATAAAATATAGGCCCTAGACAACCTTAATAGCATTAAAAAATGTAGTATCATTAATAGCAACATTTAGTCCCCTACTCAACATTCAAACATTCAAAACAAGGTAATAGTGTAAGTAGCATCAATAGTTAGGTGGCTTTCCTCTTGGTCAATTCTCAATTAAATATACGTAGAAATTTTACACACTATTTACGGAACTTGTACTTGCAGATTTATTGACTTCTTCATGTGCTCCACCAGTCCTTCCATCTCTTGCAAACTTCTTCCACACTTCAAGGAGGAATGCAGATAATATCAGTGCCCCTAACACAACCCCATATGCAATCATCCATTTTTTCGCAGGCTTCAAAATGCTGAATCCTAACCATATGTTGAAGAAGCTCAAGAGAATGACTGCGTATCCCGTGTTATGGTGGAACAAATTCCAGAGATACCTATACTTGTTGTCCTTGCTAGGTCGCAGAAGTAGAGCAGAGACCTAAACACAAAAACAAAGATTTGTTAGCATGATAGGAACATACTAATTATAAAATAATAATAAGAATTAAGAAGAACAAACAAACAATCTGAAATTGTTATATAGATTTGTGGAGCAAAGTGCTGTAATACCTGAAGTAGTCCAAGGGAAAAAAGTATAATCCCAATGCCTAGATGGCAAGGGTGATGAATGCCAGAAGATTTGCTGAGAAGAAGAAACCCAGTTGCACCTCCTGCCAAGCCGATTATATAGGCTGAGAGTTGAACAATAATATGGAGGTAGAACCATAAAGGGTCCGCCGCCGGTCCAACCGCCTTCAAATATCTTGCCACCAAAAGGCCAATTGGCATCATAATGCCCCAGCTAATTGTGTTGAGTACACCATGTGACTGTTAAATTTGAAAATCATTCACCATTAGAACACTGTAGGAGGCTAAATCTAAATTAATTGTAGTAAAGCCATTGAGATACTAAAACAAAGCCCTAAAACAGGACCTAAACTCCCCTGTTTTGACTAGATTTGGTTTTTATCTATGTTATGTAGCAAGCATTTTAAACTCATCTAGAAAAATTAACAAGGTAAATTTTACTATGGATAGAAAAACATGCGTGTACCAATTTATATCCTCAAAAAGGGTCAGATCAAACAATCAGATTAAAACAACCAAAAAGCATTAAATTAAATTTGTATTTGTAATTTGAAAATAAATCAGTAGAGCATGCATGAAACAATGGTTCAGGGCAGGGCAAAAAGCAAACAGACTGAAGCAAAAATAAGAAAGACAATATTAAAAATAAGGATGACATGACATAGTTTCAAAGAGATTGAATTACATACAATCTTGAGTTTGGTTTTCGAATCAGATCCGTGAGAGGCGAAGGCCCGTCCAGATAAAAGATTGAGAGTTCCCATGGATTGAAGATGACGTCCAGATAGATCGTGAATGCCAAGATGGTTGCCAGTTATGGGTCCATCTTGCCACACGTGGTTGATAGTAGAACTGTTGTTGGGAAGTTGTATCGTTGCGAAGATAATGATCTCATCATTAGAAAACAAGGCAGACAAATCAGAAACAGGGAAACTCAAGTTTCCCTTTTGCAGTTGAGTCGCATAGCTATCGACAGACGTGGTGTAGACAGCCATGTTTCCATCTGGCTTCTGATATGCAATGATCGCCTGAGTACCCACCATCTTGTTTGGCTTGGGATTGATGCCCCATGCAACCCATGTGGAGGGAGGGACATGACTGTGACGGTATGCCATGTCGAGAGTTGTTGATGATGGGTTCTGACTCCAGTAGAGAAAGGAGTTGAGTGCGGACAGATTGGTGCATGACGTGAAGACTTTGTTGTTGGGAAACATGAAATCGGAACATGAATCAGCAGCCGCAGAGAACAAGAAGACTATCAGAACAGCAATCAAAAGCTTCATGTTCATGGTGGCTTCAACAAGAGAGTAATCGAATAATAAGAAAACAGAATGTATATTTGTTTTAACGATGAGAAGAGTTAGGAGAGTGAGGGTTCTATTTATAATGATTGAATCCTAATTCTTTCATGAGTCCTAATTCTTTCATGAAGAAATTAGTGGGACACGGTTTTATAAATTGACATTATTACCATACTAATCAGACCTAGAATTTCTCTTTTACATGACTTCTACTGAAACTAGGAAGCCTTTGTAAGATTTCCTAATCCTTATAAGATTCACATTATTACTAATCAGTCCTAGAATTTCTCTTTGCATACACTTGTACTAAAAAAGTAGAGTCCTAATTTGGACCCAATTCAATTTCTCTTTGCATACACCCCTGCGCACTCCTTTCTTCAACTACCTCATCTTTCACAGTCCACATTAATCCAACCAAAACTGTGTTCAACCCAAGACAAGTCTATGCACAGCCAGAGCAAGTAGGAGTCCAAGTATCAAAACCCACAATTTGGAAACAGAAATTGAACCAGAGAAGAGAAGGAGAGAAGGATTATGATAGGGACCCTGAATTTGCTGAAATTCTTGGGAGTTGTCTTGATGAATACTGCTGAATTCTTTGAAAAATGTTGTGGTTTATGAGTTTTGGGATAATTTTTTTTGCTGTTTAATTGTTAAATTTGGAATTTAGGGATAATTCATGGGAGTTGTCTTGATTATATTGGAAAAGTATATTTTAGACATTTGATGAATACATATATCGAGTTTAATGATTAAAATATTATTTTTTTGTCGATTTTATTTAACAAAGATAGACAAATAGTTTAAATTTAAAAAAAAAAAAAATCAAAAGATTAAGGTTTAAATTGATAAAATTAAAAATTCATGATTTATTTTGGTACACAACTCAAACTTTAATATTTTTATGTAATTGTCCCTAAATAAAAAAATAAAAAACGACTAAGGTCAAAAATACGTTCCACAGTTAGTTGAAGCGAAATATAATCAAAACGGTAATTGAATCCTAATTCATAGTGGGTTGGTTTTTTTGTTTTGCAAACGATGGGATATATTTTGTTCTCTTCAGTTCTTCATCAAATTGCTCATTTTAAGATTTTTTTTTTGGTCTCTAAATCTCTGGTTCACAGATAATACTTAAAAAAGGATCTCAGAGCATCTCCAACGGTGTATCAATTTTTTCACTAAATTTGAGTAAAAGCTTCCTTTGATATCAAGTGCTCCAACAAAGGGTTTTGGAGTTTCATCAAACCACCGGTCGACCAGGTGGACGACCGGCCTGTCGATCAGTTAGTGTAATTTTTTCACAACTTTTTCCCTTGATGTGGTCATCTGGGGGACGATTGGGAGGACATCTAAGAGGACATCCAGAGGATATCCGGTAATGGCAATGAATAATGATTTGATAAAAAGCACATTGGTCCTCAATTTGATGAAAGAAAAGTGAAATAATGGAATTGATACGTATTTGATAAACTGTTGGAGTAGGTTTTGAAGCTATTTTTCATCAAATTCAATTTTGAGGATAGTTTTGAGTAATCATTGGAGATGATTTTACCAAGCAAAAAAAAAAAAATATTATGGGTTTTCTTTGATGGATCCCTAACAATTTTATCATATGTTTTGAGATTCACAATTTTCTTGACCGGGACGAAGTGATCCATGTATCTAGGACATTTCCATGGAAGTTGCCAACAAAAAGCTCGAATCTGGCCACATTTTCATTGTGTCTAGTTGTTGTATTCTTGTCTAAATAACCATGACTTGGCTATTTCATAGCAGAAAAACAGAACCCATTTTAATTTAAATTTGAAGCCTTGTACTCATTGCATGTTCAAACATGAAATTAAAGAACTACCACAAAAAAAAAAAAAAAAAAAATGTCGTATTTTAATATAAAAATCGAGAAAAATAATCAAAACCACTAGAAAATTGTAATAATTTCTTTATCTGTCCAAACCAGACAACAGCTTATTGACAGAGAAGTCATTTTCTTGGTTTGAAAAAAAAAAAAAAAAAATTTAAAAAGAAAAAATCTGCAAATGAAATCTAATAGTAATTGATTTCAGACCAGACACTAACTCAATGCATCTAATAATTCTTTTTCAACATTCAAAAGCTCAATGCATCTCAGCTGTGAATTGCAAAAAAATAAGACAAACTCCATTTTGGTTTAGCTCCACCGTTTCGATCAAATTCAATTCCTTCGCTTTCTTGAACATCCCATCAAACCTTTAAAATGAGTGAATTCACTTGTGGGGGATCCATTGATCTTGATCAGAAAAGACAGAGAAACGGTGACATTAATCCAGCTGCACTATTTCATACCAAAGTCCTTTTCTTTCAGCATACCAAGCAAGTAATTCCAATTGACACGGTCAAAAACCCTTTCATCATGTTTGTTTGGGTAGACATGTGTTTGGAATTGGACTAATAGTTCAATAAATTATTAATTCAATATTTGGTTAAAAAATTGAAATATGTATTAACAACCCATTGAGATATGGTAACCACATATGATGTCCAACATAGGGGGTGGGATATAAATTTGGGGACTGAATCAAAGTCTAGACTAACTTATCAAATGACCATAATAGAGGTATTGTCTCTGTTTGATAGGGCTTATTTTCAGCTTATTTTAGCTGTTACCTTAATTTAAGTTATTTTGATGTGTTTGGTTCAGCTTAACAATACAGATTATAGCTTTTTGTAAGTCAAAAATCAACTTATTGTTTGAGTGGGGGAAGAGAAGCTTAATTTATAAGTAAAAAATCAGCTTAAGCGCGCA
This sequence comes from Camellia japonica, assembly GCA_030407325.1. NCBI lineage: Eukaryota > Viridiplantae > Streptophyta > Magnoliopsida > Ericales > Theaceae > Camellia > Camellia japonica. The sequence continues at coordinate 5,870,870 of JAPPVO010000014.1, read as the reverse complement.
GCTGAGATGTGAGGGGTAAAATGACTAAAATGCACCTCACAATTTCAAATTATTACAAGTGTGCCATGTATATAAACCAAAACACACTCATTTTTGTCTCTCACACGAGCCAAAGAGGCGATTTCCGACGAATAGAGGTGATTTCTGGTGACGGGTGATTTTTGGTTCTCTCTCTCTCGTGATCTGAAACCCTAACTAGAGGGGCAAAACCCTCCCGTCGTAGAGGGGAAAAACTCTCTCTCTCTCTCTCTCTTTCTCCCTCTCTCTCTCTCTCTCTCACGAACCAGAAGGGCTAATCTCTAGCTCACCATCGATGAACCAGAGTTCACCATCGACGGTGTGACGATCGAACGGTGACGAACCAGAGCTCGCGATCGACAACCCTAACTACACCCATCGCGATCGCAGCAGATCTCTCTCTCTGGCGTCGCGATATGAAACCCTAGTGCCCCGTCCTTCGTCGCAATCGATCGCAGCAGATCCCTTCCATGCCGTTGCGATCTCAAACCCTAGTGTCCCGTCGCCACTGTGCCCACTGCCAGGGCTGCCCGAGAAAAAGGGTTGTTAGTGTTTTTTTAATAATAATAATAATAATAATAATAATAATAATAAATTTTATATTAATTAATACTAAAAATTTATTTTTTATTAAGCCATTAATGAAATAAATTTTATATTAATTTATACTAATTAATAATTTTAGTATTAATTGATACTAATTAAGCCATTAATTGATAATAAATTAAATTATAAAATATTAATAAATTGGTATATTTTGTAACAATTTTGTAATAATAAATTAAAAAAATATTAATTGGTATTTGTAACAATTTTTAATAAATTAAAAAAATATCAATTAATATTCATGTAGTTATAAACTAAAATGAATATAATTTGAAAATTTTAATTAGTATTTCAACATTTTTCTAAATTTTAATCTCACCATGCATGCACCACTTTTAATTTGAAAAAATAAACTATAAACTAAAGAAAATAAAATAAAATGAAAAAAAAAATTAAGAGAAGAAAAGAAAAAAAAAAAAGAAACAAGGAAAAAAAATTATTAATATTAATTGATACTAATTAATAATTTTAGTATTAATTGAGACTAATTAAGCCATTAATTGATGCTAATTAATAATTTTAGTATTAATTGATACTAATTAATTTATAATGAAAAAAAATTGTTACAACAATACTTCCATTATATTTTTATCAAATGTATCAATTTTTATATAAATTGATACTAATAAATACTAATTATGTTAATTGAAAAAAAAAAGACAAAATTATCATTTTTATATCATATAAGGGCAAAAAGGATAATTATACAAAAAAAAGCTATTTTACAGCTTATCTACCAAACACTACTCTGCTGCTTAAATCCATAATTCCACAGCTGCACCAAACAGATTAACAACTTATGTTCACAGCTATAAGTTATAACCTGTTAAGCTATAATCTATAATCACTTTCTCACAGCTCTTGTCACGACCCAATCCCAAGGGCTTAGGGTTGGAATCGCAACTTACTAATTTTTTCTATTTGTAGCAAATTAAACTGTGCAAGCGGAAACAAAAATAATTAAATAGGAAATTACTCTATTTTACTATTTTAATAAGAGAAATACATTTATAAGGCTTTTATTATTTTATTATTCAGTGACCAGCCCCAAGTAGAACAAAAGGGAGCAAAAATATAATAAAAAAAAAGAAGGAAAAAAAAAGTGGTTTAACATCAATCCACGTGCGGGTTCCATTTCGTGAGGTTATGGGTTTCCCCTACATCTCGTCACCTGAAAGGGTAACATCTATAAGCACACAGCAGAATGAGAAATATTATGTCAAGAGTATAGGGAATACAAAATAACCATGGATAGTTAGTTAGGGCAAAATATTTACATAACTCAATTTGGTAAATAAATCATTTAAGTCGCAAAAACTGAAATACATAAATTATGTAAATAAATAACCATAACCATGATACAGAACAGAACGGAGGTCACAGAAGTGACAATCAGAATAGAGGTCAATGGATTCATGACAAACAGAGGACCACAAAGTGGCCAAACAAAGGCCAATGGTTATTTAAGTTCCCCAAGGCGTGGGACTCCCGTGGTGGTATTTACAAAACATAATTGTTTATAAGGTTATAGTCAAATATTCTTTAAAATTTAAACAAACATATCCATGGGTTTCATTTAAACAAATAGAGTTTAGAAATTAATCCACGTAACTGAAATATTTCTAAAACTTAACTTGAATTAATATCACTTATAAAATATAACTTGTATAAATAAATTATGGTAAGTCAAGACATACGTAAAATATATTATGGTAACTCAAGGTATAATATAACTTACCTTAATATTAACCCTTAGCCGTTCCTTCACTATCACAACCTTCCTATTATAAGTACTTAGTTCAGTAACTTATGTGCCTCTCTCTCTCTTTTCTTTTCTTTCTTTTCTTTTTCTTTTCTTCCCACTGATCCCAGTAACTCCACGGCTTTTGATTAATTCTTCCCCATTTATAGGGAAGTAAAAGCGTCCTGTGCCTGACACGTGGCCGATCTTGCTGATCTCGAATCCTTCTTCATAACTCACCTAGCTTTGCTTCATTATAACCATAGATTATTACTTATCTTAATAAATATTTAAGATAATTACATTTTGGCCCAAATTCCTAATATAACTATATAAACAAATTAATCCCTAATTAAATTATACTTTATCGTATACCCACAAAAAGTTAATTATTTATTTTACTACTACACCCACTATTATTATTATTATTTATTTATTTACTATCGTTAACTCTAATTTGGCTCAACTAGTACTATAATTCTATATTTGTGTTAATTTGGCTCCAAATAATAATCCCTAATTAATCTCATATTTGATAACTCAATGACGAATTAGATTTATATATTTATTATTAATTATTTATTTAATAATATATCATCACATACAATCATAATTATATTTAACTATAATTATTTATGTGGTATTTAATTAAACGTTCATGGTGTCACATTTTTCCCCTCCTAAATAGAAGTTTGTCTCCAAATTTGATGTACCTTAATTTTCGAAGAGGTGTGGGTATTTGACTCACATTTGACTTTCTGTTTCCCACGTAGCTTCTTCGATACGATGATTTCGCCATAAGACCTTTACCAGCAATATGGTCTTGTTTCGGAGAATTTGATCACGACGATCGAAAATCTGCACTGGTTGCTCTTCATAAGAGAGATCTTCTTGAACTTCCAGGTTCTCATAGTCGACGACATGTTCTGGATTTCGGAGGTACCGTCGGAGCATTGAAACGTGAAACACATTGTGGACATTGGATAGTTTAGGAGGTAGTGCAAGGCGATAGGCTACAGGACCAATCATTTCTAGTATCTCGAATGGCCCAATGTAACGTGGGTTTAACTTTCCTCGCTTTCCAAATCGGATAACTCCTCTAGTTGGTGAGATTTTAAGGAACACATGATCCCCTACTTGAAATTCCAAGTCCTGCCTCCGTGTATCTGCATAATTTTTCTAGCGGCTCTGAGTAGTGGGAATTCGCTGTTGGATGAGTTGGATTTTCTCACTTGTGACTTGCACGATCTTGGGGCCTAACAATTTCCTGTCCCTGACTTTCATCCAGCATAGAGGTGATCGACATCTCCTTCCATACAGAGTTTTGTACGATGTCATTCCAATGCTTGCCTGATAGCTGTTGTTATAGGCGAATTCCACTAAAGGTAGGTGCTCATCCCAGTTACCTTTGAGGTCCAATACACACACACGTAACATGTCTTCCAATGTCTGGATTGTTCTTTCAGATTGCCCATCTGTTTGTGGATGATAAGTCGTGCTAAACTTCAGTGTAGTCTCCAGAGCTTCTTGCAATTTGTTCCAGAAGGGAGACACGAAACGGGGGTCCCAGTCAGACATAATTGAAACTGGGATACCATGCAAACGAATAATCTCCTTGATGTATAAAGTGGCAAACTTATTCAGGGAGTACATGATTTTGATTGGTAGAAAATGCGCTGACTTCGTCAATCGGTCTACTATAACCCTTATTGCATCATTCTTCGAAAATGACTGTAGTAGCCCGACCACGAAGTCCATAGTAATGTGTTCCCATTTCCATTCAGGAATAGGGAGTGGTTGCAGCAGTCCTGCAAGTCTCTAATGTTTTGCTTTAACACACTGACAATGCAAACATTTGGAGACATGGCTTGCTATGTCTCTTTTCATTCCTGTCCACCAGTAGTATTCCTTCAGATCATGGTACATCTTTGTGTTGCCAGGGTGGACTGCAAATCTTGAGTTATGAGCTTCCTCCAATATCTTCTTCTTGAGTTCCAAGATGTCGGGTATGCAAATTCGATTATGAAATTTTAGTATCCCATTGCTTATAGTGAAATCAGGATCAGGCGTACTCTTTTGCTCATCGTAATTTTTCTTCAAAAGTTTATCTTCTCATTGGCGCGCTTTAATTTCTTCAATCGATGTAGGTTCCATGGTTATATTGGCGAGTAGTCCATTGATCTTGCGGGAAACGAAAGTACATGCCAAACCTCTGGTCGTCTTTCGGTTTAGTGCATCTACCACCATGTTAGCTTTGCCTGGATGGTGATGGATCTCTACATCATAGTCTTTCATAAATTCTAGCCATCGTCGTTGCCTCATATTCAGTTCCTTCTGTGTGAACAGATATTTAAGACTCTTGTGATCAGTGTAAATCTTGCAGGTTGCACCGTAGAGATAATGACGCCAGATTTTGAGGGCAAAGATCACCGCAGCCAATTCCAAATCATGAGTCGAGTAGTTCTTCTCGTGAGTCTTTAATTGTCGCGACGCATAAGCAATGACTTTTCCGTTTTGCATGAGAACGCAACCCAAACCATTGTATGAGGCATCACTATAGATTACGAACCCATCTGCTCCTGTAGAGAGTGCTAGTATAGGGGCTGACACAAGTCGACTTTTTAATTCTTGAAAGCAATGCTCCTGTTTATTAGTCCATTCGAAAGATGTATTCTTCCGAGTTAGCTGGGTCAAGGGTGATGCTAACTTTGAGAAATCTTGCACGAAGCGTCGATAATAGCCAGCTAGACCCAAGAAACTTCAGATTTCTGACACATTAGTAGGTCGTGGCCAGTCCACGATTGCTGCAACCTTTTGGAGGTCAACCGAGATGCCATTTTTGTTAATGACGTGACCGAGAAAGTGTACACTAGTGATCCAGAATTCGCATTTCTTCAACTTGGCATAAAGTTTGTGATCACGTAGTGTTTGTATAACTGTTCGCAAGTGTTACTCATGGGCCTCTGGTGACTTGGAGTATATGAGGATATCGTCAATGAAGACGATGACGAATTCATCAAGATAGGGTTTGAACACTCGGTTCATGAGGTCCATGAAGGCTACTGGGACATTTGTGACGCCAAAAGGCATGACAAGAAACTCGTAGTGCCCGTAACGAGTTCTAAAGGCAGTTTTTTCGATGCTTTCCATTTTGACTTTTAGCTGATGATAGCCAGAACACAAGTCGATTTTGGAAAATACTTAGGCGCCTTGAAGTTAATCGAACAAGTCATCGATTCGCGATAGAGGATACCGATTCTTGATGGTGACCTTGTTCAGCTCCTAGTAATCGATGCATAATCTCATCGTGCCATCCTTTTTCTTTACGAACAATACTGGAGCTCCCCAGGGTGAGGTATTAAGTCGAATGAAACCTTTGTCCAGTAGTTCCTGGAGTTGAGTCTTTAGCTCTTTCAATTCTGTCATCGACATGCAATAAGGAGTTTTTGATATTGGTTGTGTGCCAGGTTGAGTTTCAATGGTGAATTCAATTTCCCAATCAACCAGAATATCGGGTAGATCTTCAAGAAAAACATCCGGAAATTCTCGAACCATGGGGATTGCACCAACGGTAGGGGCCTTTTTTTGTGTATCAATCACATAACAAATATAACTACTACATCCCTTTCTTAGAAGTCGTTGGGCTGTCATGGAGGATATAATACAGGGAGGGTTAGAAACTTCAGTCCCATCAAAGACAAGTTCGGGTTGGTTTAGTAACCTGAGGAAGACCTTTTTGGCTTTACAATCAATAGAGGCGTGGTTGGCAGCTAGCCAATCCATACCTATGATCACATCAAAGTTTCCAATGCAGAAGGGAATCAAGTCTACATATAAGGTTTTGCCTTTTAAGAATATAGCACAAGATCTGTACACATCGGTACTACAAGCAAACTTACCAAAAGGAAAAAACACAGACAATATATATCCTAATGGTTCGGGTGTTGACGCTAACTTGGTGGCAAAGTGTGGTGCAACAAAAGAATGAGTTGACTCAGAGTCAATGAGGACATGAGCTAAATGACCATGGATAGAAAGTATACCTGACACAATGTTTTCAATAACTTCTGATTTTCCAGATACTAAGGCGAAAGCCCCGCCCTTGATGTTTTTGGTCCTTCCTCTCTCCTCCAGGTCCTGCGGGTTTCCTAACTGGGCCAGAGAGGCTGGCTGTAGGATTAGTCAGCTTTGGACAATCCCTCAGCAAGTGGCCAACTTGACCACATTTAAAACATGCTCCTGTGTCTCGATGGCATTGTCCCCAATGAGCCTTCTCACAAGTGGGACAAATTAGAACAGTGCCATCTCGGGGGTTGGTAGGGCCTTGATGGCCCGAACTGGTTGTGCCCGTATTTACCTTTTTAAGAGGCACAACACCGGGTCTTCTGTTGTCTTTTTCCCAGAATCGCTTCTTGTGGCTTGGTTCCCCGGAACGCGAGGCTTTAATCCCCTTTTCTACAATGTATGCCCAGTCTACCACTTCTACATAGGTTGGCAATTCAAGACCTCGAGCCTGTCTTTAATTTCAGCATCAAATCCTGCTTCAAATTTTCTTACTTTTCGAGTTTCAGTGGGGATGATGAATGTTGCAAACCTAGCGAGTTGAGTGAACTTGCTCTCGTATTCGGCCACCGTCATGGTTCCTTGCTTTAGATGTATGAATTCGGATGCCTTCTGTTCCCGCAATGAATCTGGGAAGTATTTTCATAGAATACTTCCAAGAATCTTGCCCAAGTCGTAATTTCTTCTTTGGCCAGAGTGAGAAGCCACCATTCCTGTGCATTGTCTTTGAAAGTGAAAGTAGCGAAAGTTACCTTTTGTCTTTCGGTGCAGGGTAGGGCGCAAAAAATCTTTTCCATGTCTTTAACCCAAGCGTCTGCTATCATTGGGTCTGGGCCGCCAGTAAATGTGGTGGGTTTCAGATCTTGGAACTGTTTTATGGTAACCGGCTCTTCTCGCCGTTCCGGCATCCCATTGTTGATGTTAGTCTGTAAGGCTTGCAAAAAGTTAGTAACCGCTCTTTCCATTATTCTTTCCATCGATTCAGTGCCACTAATTGATACTCACTTCCGTTATCATTATTGGTCATTCTACAAAGTAATAAACGAGGCATTACATTCACAACGCAGCATATATATAAGCATGTGTAGTGCAATCTATATTTATATAAAATGTCAACTTTACATTTTTTTACAATTCATATTACATCAGTCAGAATATGTTAGTGTCCCATCCCTGTGGTAAACAAAAACAAAAAGGCAACAAAAAAGGGATTAGAACACATCATGGTTAGCATACAAAAAGATTTTCTTCTACCCAAATCTAAAGTGGTGGGTCAAATGGGCCAAAAAACCATGGGAAATAGTGCTGCATAAAAAGCTCAAATTCCTACCCCAACTGGACTACACCAAAACACATCCACGCTGTCTAGACTGTGAAAATGGGGACGAACTGTATGTATCCCAATAATGCTCGGTTGACAATCTAGCCAGGTGTCTCAATGTATGACAAGTCATTATTAAAGTCAACATTTTGAATATTAATTATCTCCAACAAGTTAGGGACTGCGGTGAAAATATAGTCCTCAGGGTACACATTCTCCCTTCTGGCCACAAAATCTAGGGATAGAGGGCCTATGATATAATGCGGGCGGTCATGTCCCGGGGCGACGCCAAGGACACGAGTGGGTCCAAGGAAATGTCTGCGTGTATCGATACAGCTTTGCCTCCACAGTAAATGTGGGACATCGGTAGGGTCAGCCTGGATATAAACTGGGCGACCCATCAACTGGGCAAGGCCTGGGTGCAGTCCTCTGATTATGTCCTTTGAATCTCCCCAACCCTTGGGTGAGACGGGGGCGAGGTGCTCGGCTAAGATCTCATCTAAATTAATGTTCCTGAGCTCATCCCAAAACGCATCATCAAGATTAATCTCTGACATTCCTACAACCCCAGAATAAACGTGAGATTTTACACAAAAGGACTAACGTTGCAGGTAAATATTTATTATTATTTTTTTAATTTTATCTTATTTTATTTTATTTTATTATGTTTACTTAGCTATATAGTTTTATTTATAGATTTATTTATAACTTTTCTAACTTCCTGATCAAATTAAAATAGCATTTTTTTTTTTGAACCACTTCTCTGATACCACCTTTGTCCCGACCTAATCTCAGGGGCTTAGGGTTGGCATCGCAATTTACTAACTTTTTCTATTTGTAGCAAATTAAACTGCGCAAGCGGAAACAAAAATAATTAAATAGGAAATTACTCCATTTTACTATTTTAATAAGAGAAATACATTTATAGGGTTTTTATTATTTTATTATTCAGTGACCGGCCTCGAGTAGAACAAAAGGAAGCAAAAATATAATAAATAAAAAAAAGAAGGAAAAAAAAAAGTGGTTTAACATCAATCCACGTGCGGGTTCCATTTCGTGAGGTTATGGGTTTCCCCTACATCTCGTCACCTGAAAGGATAACAGCTATAAGCACACAGCAGAGTGAGAAATATTATGCCAAGAGTATAGGGAATACAAAATAACCATGGATAGTTAGTTAGGGCAAAATATTTACATAACTCAATTTGGTAAATAAATCATTTAAGTCGCAAAAACTGAAATACATAAATTATGTAAATAAATAACCATAACCACGATACAGAACAGAACAGAACGGAGGTCACAGAAGTGACAATCAGAACAGATGTCAATGGATTCATGACAAACAGAGGACCACAAAGTGGCCAAACAAAGGCCAATGGTTATTTAAGTCCTCCAAGGCGTGGGACTCCCGTGGTGGTACTTACAAAACATAATTGTTTATAAGGTTATAGTCAAATATTCTTTAAAATTTAAACAAACATATACATGGGTTTCATTTAAACAAATAGAGTTTAGAAATTAATCCACGTAACTGAAATATTTCTAAAACTTAACTTGAATTAATATCACTTATAAAATATAACTTGTATAAATAAATTATGGTAAGTCAAGACATACGTAAAATATATTATGATAACTCAAGGTATAATATAACTTACCTTAATATTAACCCTTAGCAGTTCCTTCACTATCACAACCTTCCTATTATAAGTACTTACTTCAGTAACTTACGTGCCTCTTCCTCTCTTTTCTTTTCTTTCTTTTCTTTTTCTTTTTCTTTTCTTCCCACTGATCTCAGCAACTCCACGGCTTTTAATCAATTCTTCACCATTTATAAGAAAGCAAAAGCATCCTGTGGCCAACACGTGGCCGATCTTGCCGATCTCGAATCCTTCTTCATAACTCACCTAGATTTGCTTCATTATAACCATAGATTGTTACTTATCTTAATAAATATTTAAGATAATTACATTTTGGCCCAGATTCCTAATATAACTATATAAACAAATTAATCCTAATTAAATTATAATTTATCGTATATCCACAAAAAATTAATTATTTATTTTACTACTACACCCACTATTATTATTATTATTATTATTATTTATTTACTATCTTTAACTCTAATTTGGCCCAACTAGTACTATAATTACATATTTGTGTTAATTTGGCCCCAAATAATAATCCCTAATTAATCTCATATTTGATAACCCAATGCCAAATTAGATTTATATATTTATTATTATTTATTTATTTAATAATATATTATCACATACAACCATAATTATATTTAACTATAATTATTTATGTGGTATTTAATTAAACGTTCAGGGTGTCATAGCTCTACCAAACGGGGCCATTATGGTCAATATATTGGATGTCTTATGTCTTGTCATGTCCTATTGTGACAACCCTGACCTATGTTTAGTGTTAATTTATGATTAAGCATGCTAAGTAAATGATTAAGATGAAATCCCAAATTGATTATGTGAGTGTGTCGTTTAATTGCATTTTTATTTCTTTGATATAGAACGATCTGTTCACGTTTTAATTTTGAGTTGCGAATTGAAAACCTTATCGGCGACCGATTCAGAAATTGACTGGTGTTATATGCTAATTAGGAATTATAGAATTTTATGGTAGGTTTAACTAAAATTTGGTTTGGAACGATTAAATTAGATTAAATTAATGCCATTTGATTAATTATGATTAATTACCACCAATAAGGCCATTTTGACCCCACTAAATTGAACCTTACATCTCATTCTTTCTTATTTGATGCTCAAAACATGAGAGAGAGAGAGAGTAGAAGGAAAATTGAATTCAATAAGGGAATTGTTTGAAACTTAGAAGAAATTAAAGAGGGCTTGAAAGATTAGGCTAGTACACTTGGAAATTCAAGACTTAAGGTAGGAATTCACCCTCTTAATTATGAATTTAAATTGTTCATGCATGGTTCATGGAAAAATTAGAGACTAAAGTCAAGAAATAGCCTAAAGAGTAGACTTGAGAATCAATTCATGCATGCATGTCCATAGTATGGAATTTTGAAATTGTTTTCATGAAATTCACACATGCATGTTCATATTATAGTTATAATCTAAGAATTCATCATGTTTTTGGAAAGAATAGCTCATATGATCATGTGTTGGAAGTCATGAATTCAAATAAGTACATGCATGACATAATTACACCATGTTCTTCCATTTTAAGTTGATTTTGTGTACAATTGGCATACTTTTGGGCTTTGATTTTATGAAATGATCTTCAAAACATGTTGTGTTATGAGTTTCTAAGTATTTTCCAGAGAATTGGCCCAAAAGGATGAGTTTTGGAATATTAAACCCATGGTTTGAGCTTTGGGAGCAAATCTGGAAAACCCAGAATTTGGCTTCCTTGCTTGAGCGAAGGATTCCACGCTCGAGCGACCACCTTTGTTTTCAGTCTTTCGCTCGAGCGACGGAATGCTGGCTCAAGCGTAAATTGTAAGCTCTCAGGTTTTTGCGTGTACAGAAGCACGCTCGAGCGACAAGACTTACGCTCGAGCGAAGAATTGTGTCTTACGCTCGAGCAAACATCGAGCGAGCATCGAGCGGAGATTTTCAACAACCAGTACTTTTCACATTTTTGCAGATCGCTCGAGCAAAGAAGTCTACGCTCGAGCGACCAGGCACATTCTGCATGTCCGCTTGAGCGAAGGAAGCCACGCTCGAGCGAGACCCCTATTTTCAGCAAGTTTTGAAAATGTTCTAAGTACATTTTCGCATCCTCATTTCATCCTAGGCATTCCTAGGCCATGTTTAAGGCATCTTATTGAGGATAATGATATAGGACCACACCAAAACAAGATGGGGACTAAGTTATTAATTCCGAGTATGTAGTTTAGTGTGTGTTCATTCTGTAACTGTGTAGGTTTGGCATCCAAGGACGCTGATTAGCCTGCCTATAGCCCAGTAATCTGTGAGTAACAATGTTGTAAAGATATGTTCAAATTGTATTTATTTTTTGAATGATAAATTATATTGTTTCTGAACGGTTACTTTCTATCGATTGAATGATGATTCTCTTTTGAATTGTATTCGTGGCATCCATAGCGTAGTGTTATCGTTATTGTTATTGATATTGCTATTGTTACAGAGATCTCTGTTAGTTCCAAATCTTGGAACTATTGTTATTGTACGATGGCCATCAATTGATTGTTCGGTCTTTTAAGACCCAGTGTATTGTTGCTATTGGATGTACCACGTATGACTTAATAAATATGATGGATCGAATTGAATGATTGATTGACAAATGATATTGATTGAAAACGTTCTAATGCTAATTGACTGTTTTCAAAAGTGAAGGACATCATTCTCAACCTCTGTACACATTTGTTATTCACTAGGCTTTAGCTCACAGTTTGTATATATATATATGTAGGTGGCCAAGCACCGGACTAGAGCTAAGGGCGCCGACTTGAGCTCCCGTTTTTTCAAGCCAACCGTTGTACCTCATATCGAGGTTCCGACCCTACACGAGTCAAGGCTATTTTGTGGTGCTCCAGATTCACCATTTTTGTCCCTGTTACTGTAAAGAATGTTCAGACTTTGATTGTACAGTTATGCTGAGGGGATTAGGTCCCTAACTTGCATGCTACCTTCTGCATGTATTTTTGGTATATGTCTATAGCTATGTGCATGGAAGTCTTTTTCCCATTCAGGTTTTCACAGCTCATTGGACATCTGTTTATTATTGATTGGCTTCCGCCAGCCCCATTACCGTATTATCGACATTACTGTTAAGCAGGCCTTTGGAAATCACAGATTACTGGCCGGTTACGATGCTAAACCCTTAGGGGCGGGTTTGGGTCGTGACACCTATCTATTCCAATCCTCTTAAACAAACATCGGATTGGATAATATTTTGTTAATCCCTTCTTATAATCTTAACTCAATCCAAACATAGGATATGATACACAATCCAAAGAGATTCGTAGTCCTAAGACTATTTTAGTCATGAGAATGCTAATCTACCCTAATCCAGTCTGCCCAAACAAATATGGCCTTTAGGTATAAAAATGTTTTAGATAGAGAGAGTAGAGCACATTCAACATATCATAAAAGTAGTATTTTTTTCTTTTCTTATGTGGGGTGTGCTATATAAGTACACTTTTTATCTTTTTATTTTTTTTAGGGTCACGTCACCTCTCTACTTTTCTGTACATCTTTTCTTAAAAAGTCAAAAAGTGTACTTATTTAGATCATCCCAAACAACCAATACTTATTTTTTTTATTTTATTTTAAAAGTCACATCAACATGTTTTTTTTTTTATTACATATAAAATTATACACAAACTTAATTTCAATTATAATAACAAATTTTTTATGGATTGTATTATTTTTCATATATTTTTCGTTGTGTATTTAGTTTTGTCGTTGTCAAATTTCTTTATATAGTTGATATTTTAATTTAATTATTATGATATTTGAAAAAAAATTAATTCAATATACAAATAAATAAATAAGACAAAATATACTTAATTATGTGTATTGCACAGATTAAATTAATTTTCTCTTATATTTTTTTTTTGTCTATCTTATTGATGTATTAATATTAATTTTTATTTAATTTTTTATTTAACATGAAATTATTTATTACAAAATATTTATATTTAATTTAAATTTTATATACGTATATACAATATGTATGAATAATTCAAAAAGAATATTAAAGAAAAAATCAGTACTCAACATAATTAATTTATGCATTTTATTCTTAATCCAATCATAACATATTTATATTTAATATTTTAAATAAATTTTGTGTAGTTCTATTTCTACATATTTTTATTTTCCAAATAAATATAAAAATAAAATTTAAATTAAATAATTAGAATCACTTTTAGTTTTGGAAAAATTAGTGAAACATCCCTCTCCAACTTTGGGTAATCAGAGAGGTCCAATATGTTTTCTTTTTTCATTAGCTAATGTCCCTTGATGAAATTTTTCTGTGAAATCAGATAAATTTCTCTGTAAAAATTGAAATTTCTCTATGTGGGGGTGAAATTTTTTTGTGTTGAATTTTTTCTGTGAAAATATTGAGGGACCCTAACTACTATGAAAATATTATATGTCTTTTATCTTATAAAATCTTAATATCAGGGACCTTAAAAAAATTCCATTTAGTATTATATTACTAATTTTCTTTCTAATTTAACTATTATTTCTAATATCAAAATGAGTGTTTATTTTAGGAAAAATTAGTTTAGGGTCCCTCTCCCATTTTTAGTAATAGGATAGATCCACAATATTATTTTATAATGTCTAAGATCCTTCAACCCTACAATCATATATTACAGAGAAATTTGACTCTCTTAAACCAAATCTCATTTCTCTCTCTATCTTCCTTATTTCGTCTCTCTCTCTCTCTCTCTCTCTCTCTCTCTCTCTCTCTCTCTAAATCCAAACCTCCCCAAATCTCTCTTCCGAAAACGAATCGAAATCAGAATCCAAACCCAAATTCATAGTCAAAATCGCATTCCCCCCCTTCTTCACCTTTAAGAGACTCAATTACTTTCCCCAATCGATCGAAGCTCTTCGATCAAGCTTCAACTTTCTCTTCTCAGTTCGTAGCTCGAGACATCCCAGCGAGCTTGTCGAGGACCAACAATGGCTTGTCGAAGGAGAAGAAGAAGAAAAGGTTGTTGAAAAATCCGAGAGAGCTGTGGCGGAGATACATTGGCTAGCTCTATCAGCACAAGGATTTAGTGCCCCAAGTTTTAGGTGGCTTTCAAAGCCATGGAAGAGCTTGAAAATGGATCGATTGCGAATCTTGATGAGGGGCGAATGGTTGGGCATTATTGGCTTTGAAACCCTAAGCTTGCTTCGAAGTCGATCCTGAGGTTGCAGATTAAGAACACGCTTGAAGCTGTGTGCAAGTTTGCCGACAATGTCGTCAGTGGTAAGGTCAGTTTTTTCCACTCAAATTATGGATTATTTTTTTTATTTTTTTTTTTGGTAGAGAATTGATAAGAATGCTTGATTGAGTGTGTTTGTTGAAGCATATTTGTTATGTTGTAGTTTTATTGCAATTCATCAAAAGAGAGTGAGCAAGCAAACCCTGTTTGTGGACTTTGGTTTTTAGCCAGCAATAGAACTAGGAGAAGACTTATGTGAAGGTCTTTGTTTTGTTCAAATTTCTCTGGTATTAAATTTTCTCTGCATTAGCGATTTTTTCAACAAAATTGAAATTTCTCTGGAGAGAAACAGAGAATTTCTTTGGGTTTGATTTGTACTTTTCAACTCCAAATTGATTGTTTTTATTGCATTTATGGTTTTGACTTTGAATTTTCTCTACATTAGTGATTTTTTCAACAAAATCAAAATTTCTTTGGAAAGAAACAAAGAATTTCTCTAGTAGGTCTCTGGTTGTTCAAATTTCTCTAGTATTGGATTTTCTCTGCATTAGCAATTTTCTTAACAAAATTGAAATTTCTCTGGAGAGAAACAGAGAATTTCTATGGGTTTGATTTCTACTTTTCAACTCCAAATTTATTGTTCTTATTGCATTTATGGTTCTGACTTTGGGTTTTCTCTGCATTAGCTATTTTTTCAACAAAATCGAAATTTCTCTGGAGAGAAACAGAGAATTTCTCTAGTAGGTCTCTGGTTGTTCAAATTTCTCTAATATTGAATTTTCTCTGCATTAGCGATTTTTTCAACAAAATCGAAATTTCTCTGGAGAGAAACAGAGAATTTCTCTAGTAGGTCTGTGGTTGTTTAAATTTCTCTGGTATTGGATTTTCTCTGCATTAGCGATTTTTTCAACAAAATCGAAATTTCTCTTGAGAGAAACAGAGAATTTCTCTGAGTTTGATTTCTACTTTTCAACTCCAAATTGATTGTTCTTATTACATTTATGGTTCTGACTTTGGATTTTCTCTGTATTAGTGATTTTTTCAACAAAATCAAAATTTCTCTGGAGAGAAACAGAGAATTTCTCTGGGTTGGAAAGAATTTCTCTGGATAGAATTTTTCTAGAAAATCTAGAGAAATTCTTTGGATGAAATTTCTCTTGATCAATTTGAGGGACCTTAGACATTATGAAAACATTTGATATCCTTTATCCTATAAAATCTTAATACTAGAGACCTTAAAAAAACCTCCTTATATTTTACTATCTTATAATTTAATATATATCATATAAAATTATTCTATGATGGTAGCTCAGATACTATTTAAGATATTTTGAACCAATAAAGTCTTATTTAGTAAAATTGAGAATATTATCAATTTTTTCTAATTTTTAAAATTAAAAACATTATCAATTTTGCATAGTAATGTTCCAAATATTTGTTTCACTAATTGATAAAAAAACAGAACGTGAGATTAAACGTTTTTGTTATTCTACTTATTGGTTTGACTCAACTATCTAATAAAAATGAGAATATTAACAGTTTTTTTTCCAATATTAAAACTGAGAACATTATCCAGTGTGTTTGGTTTCAGTTTTTTGAATTCAATTTTTTGAAAATTGAGTTTTTTAATTTTTTTTTTAATTTTTAGTGAATATTTTTAAAATTTTAAGAATTTTTTTTTCTTTTTTAGATGTACCTTACTTAGATGTATCTAAATATTAACATATTTGTGAAAAAAAATATTTCAAAAAATTAATAAATACACAAAAATATAAAAAAAAAAAATGTACTGAATTTTTTATTTATTTATTTATTTTTTTGTATTTTTGGTATTTAGTGAACTTTTTAAAGATTTTTTTTTACAAAAATTGTTCTTTTTAAGTATATTTATGTTAGGTGTTAGGGCTGAGCAAGGAATCCATGAAATCCGTAATCCGATCCAGTCCAGTCCAATCCGGTAGGTTTGGATTGATTTTTTGAATCCGTGGTTCGGTTCCGAATTAAAGAATTAAAAATCCGTAGTCCACGGATTGGTTCCGGATTGAACTCCATGGTTCCGGATTGGAACCGATCTGGACCGTGTATAAATAGTCTATATTTTTATTATACATCCTCTCCCATAGTATTTTCTCTTATTCCATATAAAACCTAAATTCAAACCTAAACCCGCATAATATCTTCTTTTATTACTTTTGTTTGTTAGTTTTTAGTTTTAATTTGTAATGGTCTAAATACTTATGATGAAACCAGTTTTCTTATGGTTGTTTAAATTTTAGAACAGTATGTCGCTATTATAGAAAGACATGTTGCTATTGTGGAATTAATATAGCACTATATTTATGTTTTTATGAAATTAAAGTGTTATATATATTTTTTTGTTATTTAATTATGTGAATCCGTAGTCCTAAACCGATCCAATCCGTGTTTAAATGGATTGGTTCGGATTGGTTCTATGATTTAAACGGATTGGATTGGTTCTAATTTTTCAGGAACCGTAGATAACGGATTGGTCCTGGTTTTTTCCAAATCCGATCCAATCCAGACCATGCTCACCCCTATTAAGTGTGTCTAAAAATTACAAAAATTCAGTGAAAACAAAAAAAAAATCAGAAAACGAAAAAGTATAATTTTCTTTAAAGTGAATTCTGAAAATTGAAACCAAACAATTTTTTCATTTTTTAAAGTTTTTTTCTTCCAATTTTGCACATCAATGTTCCATCATCATGCTCCTTTATAGACAAAAAAAATTTTAGTTTTGCACAAAAAAATAATTCAATTTTTTCAAAAATAAAACATTAGTTTTTTTTTTTTTTTTGCACATAGTTTTTTAAAGTTTTGAAAATTAAAATAAATATCAAATCATCATGTTCCTTTATAGATAATCATAAATTATGAACAATCATTATTTGAAGGACAATTCCGACTATTAAAAATTTAACAGGACTTGTAGATCAAAAAAATCTTAGTTAGGACTTAATGGAGTATAAGTTCATAAATTAGAACTTGTGTGTAAATGTCCCCTAAATTTATTATATATAAGTATTCAAGTAACACTTTTACATAATATAAGACTAAGATTACTAAAATAAATCATTTAAATTTAAAATTTATTTTAAATTAAAATTAATATTATTCTTTTGTAACTCATATCATAATATAAAATATCATTACATTAATTAAAGTTAACTCCATTGTGATTTTATGTCAGACATCATATTTTTAGAAATAATTTACATACACGTGTAGCGTCTAATTTGATATTGATTGATTGATTAAAATTAAAATAATTGAACTCAATACTTTTTTTGTTAAGTTTTTAGAAAATAAATTGACAAATGTCAAATGATAAATAGTGTGGAGTATTATTTTAAAAAATGGTTGTGTATATTTAAGGCACTTATTAATGTTTCTTGAATAATTTTTAAATAAAAAATTTAAATTTATCGTATTACTGATAATGTACCTTCATGAGCTCTACCAGAAAAGATATGCAAAAATAATTTAGGTAGAATAAAAATTTTAGGGTTATTATGATGTGTCACACAATTAATCAGAACCCTTTGAGAACTAAAATCATTAAGATTATAGAGAATTTGTATTTGATTCCCTTTGAAGACACTGTTTATTATATGAATTTGTAATTTTTTATGCATTAATGTGAATAACTCTTACAATCTTACTAATATAAGTATAAATCCTACCTTTGAGTCAACCTACCTTAAATACTTTTTCGAGTAATAAAATACTTAAATATTGTCATATAAAAATATTATAATAGATCACAATCAAACACAACTTGAAGTATAATTAAAGACTGGATGCACCACTTTAGACATAACTAAAAAGATAAGAAACTAGCAAAGACATTTTCGATTAATAACCAAAGTAATACCCCATGAGTTATAACCAAGTCATAATTTGTATATTATAGAATTTTCTGTTGTTTTTATTTTTTTTTTCAGAAAAAATATTTTGATCAAGTGGAATTCATGATTTTTGGTAAATTTGATTAACACAAATAAAGATTTGATTTCAGGTTGAGAATAAATCCTTTCTTTTTTTTTTTAATTTTGAAAGAAATTATTTTTATGAGCCTCAGAGACAAAAAATTTCATCAGCCATTAGCCCAAGTACCCACCATGCCGACAGAAGATTGATTAATTGTTACATAGCATACAAGTAAACCAGCAAGTTAAACTTATATCAATGTCGCAAAAATGATCACTTTGGACACCAATCACATAGATTTCAAGTACACCATAGATGATTATGACTGACTGATTTACTTCACAATGTAACAGAACAAAACAACATAGTCAAATAGTAATAATTATTTCCAAGATGCAAATACTTATATTTGAAATATGAAGACTTTTGAGGCAGCCTCATATAAAATCATACTTGTGAAGTACTGCAAATTTGTACTGCTATAACCCGATACAAAGTTGTCAGATTAATTGTGAGATTACAAATAATTTTGGCACTGCTTATGTTCGCAAGCCAACAAATAATCATTAGAATTACCTAATATACTCTCGGCTAACAGAATCTCAGAAAACCAAATTGACAGAGCCAGAATGACCGCTGCTAGTTCCTTCCAGCTCCCATGGACTTCATTCTGATTGTCTTAATGCCTCCACAAATTTGTCCTTGAGAAGTGGATTTGAAGCTGCGACTCGCTGAGCCGTGATGTCAAATTCTTTGCCAGAACTGGTGCAAAACAAGCATGACATAGTAAGAAACTCCTTTATGCAAATTCTGTTCTATTTTCCTGATTAAGAAAATGCGTAATATACTTAGTATGGTCTACCATAGTGCAAAAATCAGTCTGTCAACAGAAGAAAATAATCCCTAAATGCTACCCATCAAAATGCTATGTTCTGTGTAGTCGGATATCAGTATCTTGGGTTTGAGGAAGGCAAAAGGGACCAAAATTTAGCTTTTATTTTTGTCACTTTCCCCTTTTCCTTTCCCACTATAAATCCTTGTTCAAATCCATCATCCAAACACAACCTTAATATGAGGATATGGAGATATGTATCTAAAGTTGAGTATGATTAGGTGGACACATCATGAACATTAAAAAATATGTACATCGTGTAATATTTTGAAATGCGTGTGTTTGGTTTGAGTTTTTTTTTTTTCTTTATTAAGTTTTTTGAAAATTGAGGGCTTGTTTGGTTTGAGTTTCGGAGATGAATTTTAGAAAAAAATTTCCCAAAAATTGTTTGGTTTGAGTTTTTTTCAAAAAAATTTCAAAAACACTTCTCTCTCTTACATACAATCAATCACTTTTTCTCTCTCATCTCTCCTTCTCAATCACTTTTTCTCTCACACACATCTACTCAATTCTTCCAAAATATCAAATCATCCCAAACTCCCACAAAAAATTTTTCTCTCAAAATATACAACCAAACAAACCAAAAAAATTTCTAAAACAACTCTCCCAAATTTTTTTCAAAAATAACTCTCCCAAAAACAAACTAAACAAGCCCTGAATTTTTGTTTTTAGTGAATATTTTAAAAATTTTAAATATTTTTTTTTACTTTTTTAGATGCACCTTACTTAGATGTATCTAAAAAGTAAAAAATTTGTAAAAAAATATTTTAAAAAATTAATAAATACATAAAAATACGAAAAATATACTGAATTCTCGTTTTATTTTTTTATTTATTTATTTATATTTTTGGTATGTAGTGAATTTTTAAAAGATTTTTTTTCACAAAAATTATACTTTTTATGTGTATTTATGTTAGGTGTGCTTAAAAATTAAAAAAAATGCTTAAAATATTAAAAAAAATTCAGTTAAAAATAAAAAACACGGAAAGTAAGAAGTATAATTTTCTGAAAAGTGTTTTTGGAAAACCAAAAACAAGCAAAGTGTATTATTTAGGAATGTGCTTGAAATTCTTTAAGAGAAATGGGATTCCTATGCCCTATTGTTAGTGTCTAGAAAATTTTCATAACAAAAGAAAATGGAAGTTTCTTCTTCAAATATCGTTAAAAAATAGGGGATTTCCAATTTTGGTAACCTTACCTAAATCACATCTTATGGACACAAATTACAGTGACACTCACAATATATGCAAGTTGATTTCTTCCTTAAGATAAAGCTAAGGTATGTGCCAAATGTGAGTTTCTTCTTCAACTATCGGTAAAAAAACAGGACCTATTCTCTCAATTACTTCCAATACCAGCAATGCTAAGTTGGGGAGAGCAAAGAAAAGAAGGGAACAGAAACAAAAATTGAAGAGCACATAATCAAAAGTATTTCTTACGGATCAAAAATAACTCCTCCAGCTTCTGTGACAATCACAGCCCCACCTGCCACGTCCCTACAATATGAGCAAAGATTGCCAATCATTTCATTTTATTTTTTTAGATCAGCAACAAAGGCATTTTAATAAAGAAAAGAAAGGAGGCTCAGAGGAGGACAAGGAGTCCTCAAAGATCATACTTAGTACGTTTAGAAAAAAATGACAAAACAAACAAATAGAAGAGACTATGTGGCGCGCACCCAGCCATCCAATCCCTAGAGATCAGAAAAAGTGGAATCCCTCTAAGCGGGGGGGCCACCAAAGCCCAAAAGGATGCCAAGCTACAAACTTTCTCCAACAAAGAATCCAGATCCCCGAATTTGTCTTCAAAAATCCTTGCATTTCTTTCAAACTAGATGACCCAAAAGATTGAATACACTGCACACATCCACAACACTTTTGTCCTCTTCTTGCCACCAAAACCCCGGAAATCAATTAAGAGGATTTGAAAACTTGTACCCGGAGCCACCCGCAAAACCTCCACCAAACAAAAAAGTCTATGCCACAACCTCAACACCACAGGACAATGCAAGAAAAGGTGATTCAACTATTCCTCACTTTCCTTGCACATTATGCACCACTAAGGGCAAGGAGCAATCGGGTCTTCTCTTTTGTACCACATAAAAATCTTCTCCTTTAGAAGCACAAAAGATTTCCAGATTTTCTTGTAGGGGGATAAAAAAGGCACACCTTGAGTTACCAATGATTTTGTCAAAAAGGACTTGCATGTAAAGTCACCCGAAAAGTGGATGGACCAAACCCTTTTATCACTCATATTTGGATTCAAAGAAAAATGATCAATGCGGGACAGCAAAGAGGTCAACTCACAAGTTTCTCAATCATTAAGGTTTCTAAAAAAATTGAAATTTCAAAAAATCGTTGCTACCAAAAAAAAGCCATAGAAGAGATGGAGGAATTATGAGAAGTATGGCGTATCACTTTAGAAAAAGATGGAAACCATACCAAGGGCCACCGAACCCAAGTTCATAGAATAGGTCGATCCTTCCACATGCAACACCACAGAGGTCCAATGCACAAGAGCCACACATCCGAAGCGATCTCACCTGATCACATAAGAAAGTCATACCATTAATTCTGCTTGTTGACAATAAATTTTTCCTGAAGTTCAGTAACTTAACCAGAAAATTCTGGTCTTACCTTGAAAAGTAAACTATTAATTCTATTTGTAGTGGCATCCAGAGTAAACTTATCACGTTGTGTTCCAGCCTGCTCTCTCAATCAGATAAAAACATATTTAGTTCCTTGCACGAAATAATAATCATGTAGTTCACATATCTGCCCCTTAAAGGATGCAAAGTATTTATGACAATTTTGCAACATTGGAAATATGTTATACATTTTGAATGCATGTACTAGGCGTTTCTCTTATGCACGAAGTGGGTCAGACAAACCAAACCAAAGCAAACCCAACCAAACTAAGCCTTGTGTCCCAATCAAGTGGGGTCGCCTACATGAATCTTTTTTGTCATCCAGCTCCGCCAATGGCTATATGCTCAGTAAAATTAAATAAATCACAAAGTCGATAAGATATGATGTAAAAAGGTCCATGTGGCCTAGATACTATCGTAGGACATACTATTGCAGGAAACGCCCTATCCATAAGTGCTTGGGTGTACATTTAATGCATCTTCACTCATAAACATGGGAAGCCTCGTTGACTATAACAAAATAATTTCTTTATATAGCTGAAACTACACCTTTGTAGCTTAAAGGAAACATTTAAAAAACTTTGATGCATATGATCGAGGAAGTGAGGTTAAGTAGCAAGAATCGGAAACCAGCAACCATTCCAACTCATTTTCATGCATGATAAGCTTCAGAAGTTGAATCATTAGGCAAAATTTGCATGTGCTACTTGCATATATCTGGATGTTCCAAGTGTCCGATTCACTTTTGACTGTAGTAACTAAGACAATTTTATTTCCTATCAAGTTAGTTTGTATCAATTTTGGTTTGGTTTGGTTTGGTTAGTTTGTATCCTACAGTAATTACATTGCACTATTAGTGTTAACAGTTTCCATGCACATATACCTCAGTGACAAGGAGGGACTTCACAAGTTCGGACTGAGAAGACACTGCAGAATTTCAAAGAATAGGATATTGTTAGAGATCTACCAAAGAAAAGCCATACTATTTTTTGGTTCATGGGGTAAGAACCCAAAATAACAGTCAGACTCAAAGATGAAAACAACAAACTCACCTTTTATGGGGTTTCCATTCAGAAAAGCACCTTTTCTATGGACTCCAGTGAAAAGCTGCGCAATACAAATACAAACCCAAAATCCTTACTTCACTCAACCAGTAATAGTTATCAAAATGCAATTTGTTATTTAGACAAATCAACATATAGCTCATAAGAATCTCTAGCCTGAGCAGATCAATATGGCTATACCAAATTAATCATCCGATCATAGGTTTCATGAATTCCATAATATTTATAAGGATGCTCCAACATAATAAAGGTGGAAGGAAGTTGTAACCAATACACTTCTCGGGGTACATAGGATCACACTCAACACATAGGGAACCACCCAGGCAATGTATCAATCAAGTTAAACTGATTGTCCCATCCATACTCTCTAATACTTTGTTCACATGAATAATTCCATGCCTGTATGAGTAGGCTGTAAAGGTTGACCATCAAATAACGTATAGTTGGAGTACCAAAATATATATATATATACGAACAAAAAAAAGTACGAAAATTGAGACTTCTCACCTCATCCATAATTGGGTTGTAGACAACACCAACTGTGGGGACCTTTCCAATTGTTAAACCAATAGAAACACACACAAAGGGGAACCTACAAGTTATTGTGCAGTGGCAACAAAATCAGTTAGGCTGAATGTATAAATAAAGAATAAATTCCCTACAAACTTGACATCAGAATTTAATAATTACCCATGCACAAAGTTAGTTGTTCCATCAAGTGGATCAACTATCCATGTTGGTTCATCAGTTAGCTCTGTAACACCACAAGCAGCAGTGGTTTCTTCCCCAATGAACTAACATAAAACAAAAAAAATTAAGAAACAATGAGAAACATGTCCGTGAAGTACCAAGCACTACCAGTGTACCACACTGAAAGCACCAATCATGAAATTTTATCAAGTCATCCAAAGTTATCTAGATGAAATAAGGGTTAACCTTATGGTGAGGGAAATGCTTCTTGAGATGATTGAATATGTGATCTTCACATGCCTTATCAGTTTCAGTGACCAAATCCACCTGCATTGGAAACAAAGATCATGGTAAACTTCTTCATTCACATTAAGAAATGATCAAACATAGTTTTGGACTAGTATAGTAAATAGATATACGAATCTCCTTAATTTAACTAACGAAATAGCCTTGGATAGAGTCAAGTGGAGAAGAAAGATTCATGCAACCGACCCCATTTGATAGGACTTAAGAGTTGGTTTGGTTTGGTTTGGTTATACACAATATGTCCACAAATATATGATTTATATATATGCCTAGATTATATTTGTGTAGTGATAGGCCATAAATTCTTCAGGGTGATTCCAACTATTTTATAATTTTTTTTTCATTCAAAAAGTTTGACCCCCTCTAATTTTTTTATTTGCATTTGAAGGGCTTGCATTAAATTTTAATGTGTCTCACAACCGAAAAGAATTTAGGGGAGTCATTTCGTTTTGGGGTTGGGATAAAAGGTTCAATAATTAAGAGTTTTATGCTGTATTTGGTTGGGAGATTTGAGGAGGAATTTGGAAAGGGAAATGGAAAAGGTAGGTAAAATGTGAATAAAAATTCCTATATTTCACCTAATTTCACACACATTTTCCCTTTCCCTTTCCCTTCCCAAATCCCCCAACCAAACCCAGTGTTAAGGATACCCACCAAAAAAATCTAATCCAATCCATAAGGCTGTACTGGAAGAAAATACAACATTTCTGTTACATGACCAACCATTAGGAGAAAGGCTTCATTCATTTTTATTTTCTTCTATTAGGATTTTATGCTCTTAAATAGTCATTTACAGTCCATCTCCTCCTTTCCCCCAACCAGCCCAGCAACACTACCACTACCAAATTCTCAAAGTTTGGCACTCTCAAGTCTCAACTTAAAACATTTCCTAATCTTCTTTATTAGATTTTTAAACTCAATTAACCATCGTTTTGCATCATAACTAAAGGTTGCCCATATTTGTTTCAAGCACAACAGATATTAAAAAAAAAAAAATGCATTGCCATAAAGCATATTCCATAATTTACGGAAATTCTTCAAGGAATCTTATGTCACACAACTGCATATATTTTACGCCGTTCCCGTCGCATTCACTCTCCATGTGAATAAAATCCAAGTTAAGGCAATGAAATTGATCACTGAAAATTTCTCTAATCATACAAACATGTTCTAATCTAACTAAATCTCCACAACATTGGCTTTTGGGTCACTCAATCCATCCCCTAAATTATAAAAAGGTTCTTTCTCTAAATTTAATTTCATTACCATATCAAAAAAAAACCCAGAACATATATATATATATATAATTTGATATAAATACATCTATACACAAATATAAATAAGGAAGTGAATAGACCTCGCCCTTATGCTCCACATGCTTAGTTTGATAAAACCCTTTACGAATTACCTGTAAAACACAGATTCAGAGAGAGAAAATAAGTTAAAATGAGGGGAAAATTGCGCAAATCGATGAATAAAACAGAGTATTAAAAAATTGGGTCTTGAATTTGATTTACGTCTCCAGCAATCTTCGCTGCTTCGACAGCAATGGCGAGGAACTGTGAGTGTGAATCTGAAATCAGTGGAATTACATCAGACAGCAAATTGATTCAAAAACAGACAACAAGAACATGGATATACACAAATTATATACATATATAGAAACAGAGAGAGGTGAGATTAATGGGTTCTACCATTTTCCGCCATTTTTTCAAAGAATTGTTTGATGAGAAGAGAGAGTATGAGAGAGAGAGAATATAAGCTTTGTTCTTGAGCTTTATGGCACACGAAGGAACAAGAAAGACGCCACAAATTTATACTGTGTTTGGCAAAGTGGAAAAAGCAGGGAAAGGAGAGCAGAGTATCTTGGATAGTCTATTAGACGAAAGTGCCCCTAGATTTACGGGAATCACAAATGCTGACATTTTAGATGAGAATATCCTATCATATATGGATCCGTCTCCTCTGCTGTATTATGCAATTCTGCTATTATTTTGTACTTTCTTTTAATGTTTTCAAAACTGGATTGGTGAGCGAATTGGAAAAGGGATTAGGTGGACGGGTCACCGGTTCAACCGTCAGGTTAAAGCGGTCGAACCGTGATGTCATAATTAATATTATATAATTAAAAAATATAATTATAAATTATAAATAAATAAAAATATATATAAATAATCAAATAAAAATAAAAATTGCTGCATAGTATTTATTAATAATATTTAATAAAGTCATAATTGATAAAAAAAATCACTTATTTCAAATAAATTAAATTTTTTAAACATTCCCTCCAAATAAATTGATTGAATGCCAGATTTAATTTTGGAGGGAAATGAAATTTTCAACTCTCCCTCCAATCAATATGTTTCAAATAATTTGATTGAATCCCACATAGAATTTTGTAGGTTCTCTTTGAAAAATCTTTTCCTATAAATAGGAATAGACTTTCATAATCTTCTCAAGCTTTTAATGAGACTCTTTCTTATGATAAGAGACTCTTGAAATAAGAAATTTTTAGTCAAAATTTTGAAATATATTTATATATATATATATATATAAATATATAAGAAAGAAAGAGAAAAGAAAGAAAAAAAAAAAAAAGTAAAACCCAAAAAAGAAAAGACAGACCGGTTTTGGCCGGTTTGACCACTGGGTCACCGGTTTTACCGGTTCGACCACTGGGTCACCGGTTTTTCCTGGTTTTTTCCGGTTTTGGCCCCAATCCGGGTTTAGGGGGTTGACCGGACCGAAACAAGGCCCGGTTCAACCGGTCCGACCGGCCGATCCGGTCCGAGTTTGAAAACAATGCTTTCTTTTCTTTCTTTTTTTTTTTAATTGGTTGTCTAAGCCGGTTATCCAATAACAAAATGATAGCGCGATCAATAAGGATGACAATCGCAGTAGATAAATGTTGCATTAGTCTTCTAGGTGATCATCCGACCGGTTGACTAGCATGCCCAAATGTGGCCTCGCCCTCGCCTTTGAATCCCTAATTATCACGTATTTTAATCACATGAAGAGTGCAGGGGAGTGCTGAAGAGAAGAATGTAGGAGAGGAAGTAGATCCATCATATATATATATATATAAGGCTCCCCATTTGGGATACATATTTGGACTAAAATAGTTATATATGACAAAATATGTTATTTTGGTTAAATATGATAAAATGTCACATCCAACCTATAATCATTTTATTTTTTCTCTCACAAAAGTCAAAAAAATTTAAAAAACCTATGTCAAATGAGCCTTTTTAGCCTCAGGCTAAAATAATCAAAAAGTCTAACCCAAATCCCAAACGAACTTTTAATAGTGTTTTTCTCCTTATTTAGGTGACACATTCTAAATTTTTTTTTCCCCTCTAAAAAAGTCACGTCAGCATGCCATTCCATTTACATATAAAGTTTTACACAAATTCAATTTCAATTATAGTAATCAATTTTATATGGATTCTATTTGAAACATATTTATTTTTCATATATTTTTTATCGTGTATTTAGTTTTGTCGTCAACAAATTTATTTTATATAATTGATATTTTAATTTAATTATTATCATATTTGAAAAAAAAAATTATCTCGATATACAATAAATAAATAAAATAAACAAGTTTAATTTCAATTTAAAATTAAAATTAAAATATGATTTTAATTATTTTGATACTATCATTACTATCTATATCTATATTCTATATCTATAATTTTAAATTTTAAAATTACTTATATGGAAAGTCAAAAAATAAATTTTATCCATAGCTTTTATCAAAATCTAAGTCATATCTAATTTGAAATTAAAAAACTTTTAAAATAACATTTCAAATGTAATTTTATCCTTATATAATTTAAAAATTTGAACGGGTTTATATTTTTTTTAAAAATAAAATATACATATGGCGTGAAACACGTGTGAAATTATTTTTTATTATAAATTTAAAAAATTAAATTTTTTTTGGTCTATTCTATTGATGTCTTAATATTAATTTATATTTAATTTTTTATTTAATATGAAATTTTTTATAACAAAATATTTATATTTAATTTAAATTTCATATATCTATATACAATATGTATGAATAATTCAAAAAGAATATTAAAGAAAAAAAAATTAATACTCCACATAATTAATTTATGTATTTTTTCTTAATCCAATCACAACATATTTGTATTTGATCTTTTAAATAAATTTTGTGTAGTTCTATTTCTACATATTTTTATTTTCTAAATAAATATAAAAATTAAATAATTAGAATCACTTTTAATTTTATATTACCAATTCTCTTTTTAATTTAACTATTATTTTTAATATCAAATTGAGTGTTTATTTTATTATCTTATAATTTAATATATATCATATAAAATCATTATATAATAATTACACTTTTATAGCACAATAAAACTAAAATTATAAAAATAAATAAATAATGTAACTAAATTTATTATATATAAGTATTCAAGTAACACTTTTATAGAACGACAAGGCTAAGATAATTAAAATAAATAATTAAAATTAAAATTAAAATTTTATTTTAAATTAAAATTAATATTATTCTTTTATAACACATAAAATGGTATAAAATATCATTACATTAATTAAAGTTAATTCCATTTTGATTTTATGTCAAACATCATATTTCTAGAAGTGATTTACATACACGTATAGTGTTCAATTCGATATTAATTGATTAAATTAATAAAACTCAATACTTTTTTTATTAAGTTTTTAGAAAATAAATTGACAAATGTCAAATGATAAATAGTGTGGAGTATTATTAAAGAATAATGATTTATTGAAAATGATTGTGTATATTTAAGGCATCCATTGATGTTTCTTGAATAATTTTTAAATAAAAATTTTAAATTTATAGTATTACTGATAATGCACATTTATGAGTTCTGCAAAAAAAAGATATACAAAAATAATTTGGCTAGAAAAAAATTTTGTGGTTATTACGATGTGTCACATAATTAATCAGAATCCCTTTGAGAATTGGAATTATTAAGATTATAAAGATTTTGTATCTGATTCCTTTTGAAGACACTGTTTATGATTTGAATTTATAATTTTTTATGCATCAATGTAAATAACTTTTACAATCTTACTGATATAAGTATAAATTCTACTTTTTAGTCAACCCACGTTAAATACTTTTTCATGTAATAAAATACTTAAATATTGTCATATAAAAATATTATAATATATCATAATCAGTGAATCATAATTAAATACCTAACGCACCACTTTAGACATAACAAAAAAATGAGAAATTAACAAAGACCTTCTCGATTAATAACCAAAATTATACCATCAGTTATGACCAAGTCATAATTTGTATATTATAGAATTTTCAGTTATTTTATTTTTCAAAAAAATATATATATATATATATTTTGATACAAGTGAAATTCACGATTGTTGGTAAATTTGATTAATACAAATAAGGATGTCATTTCAAGTTGAGAATACACCATTTTTTTCCTTTTTTTATATTTAATTTTGAAAAAATTATTTTTATGAGCCTATTTTACATAGAATCACACACAATAGCAAAAATTTTCATCAGTCATTAGCAAACATGTTTGTATTTGGCTTTCAACTGTTAAAATTTTCTACACAAAGTATTAATACTCAAAATTATTTTTTCATTTTAAAAATAAATTCTCGTAAATCGCAAGATTCACTTAGGCCTCGTTTGGCATCCAACCATTTTAGCTTAAAAATTAAAAAGTCAATAAAAAAAACTTACCATTTCTACAATTTGAAATCATGTGTCTAATAAAAGTCTATCATCCTATCATTTTAGCCTAAAAGCCTAATAATACTGACGAGGATTTTTTCAAAATACAAAAAATGGTCAAGTCCTACAATATATCTTTATGTTTTCCCAATAACCCACTGACTTCCACAACCAAATGGCAAGCTGTCGCGTCAGCACATCATTCATCTACAGGTTAGTACAAACAACCGCGATTGATAGCTCGAGACTTTTGAGGCTCGAATGGCTCGAGTCGAAAAACGACGACGTATTAGGGCTGGAGGCTGGAGGCTGGAGGCAGAGAGGGAGGAGGAAGAAAGGAGGAGGAGGGAGGACTGGAGGGGCCCAATTATTAGGGCTAGAGGCGGAGGCGGGGGGCGGGGGCACGATCAGGCGCGCGGAGGCGACGAGCTACGATCTGCGACGGCAGGCGGAAGCGACGAACGAGCTGCGAGCTGCGACGAGGACGGCGGCGCGGAGGCGGCGGAGGCGACGAGCTCCTCGCGGCGAAGGGCCCCCTCTCTTTGTTTTCTTCTCCCCTCTTCCTCCTCTTTTTCTCTTGCTTCTCTCTTTCTCTGAAATCAGTTTCAGCTTGAGGTGGAAGGAAGAAGGAAGAAAAGAAGAAGAAAAAAAAAGGAGAGAAATTCGGGCCATTTTCGAGCCACGAAATTCGAGCTACCACTCTTTTCTCTAGTACAAATACAAGGTCAAAATTGTCAATTTACCTATTTTTTATTTTATAAATTATTTTATTTCATGTTTTTTCGTAAAAAAGTTAAAAAAATTATTTTCAAATATATTAATTTTTTTAATCTTATATTTTAATTAAAAAATTAAAAAATTATTAAAATAGCATATTATCCGAACGAGGCCTTACTA
Organism: Camellia japonica; assembly: GCA_030407325.1. Taxonomy (NCBI): domain Eukaryota; kingdom Viridiplantae; phylum Streptophyta; class Magnoliopsida; order Ericales; family Theaceae; genus Camellia; species Camellia japonica. The sequence goes on along the minus strand of JAPPVO010000014.1, from coordinate 5,840,049 downwards.
ATTATATAGTAAAACACCATAGCAATGTAATGTAGTTACTTTTTAGGGCCAGACACATAAATTATTGATCACACAACTAATTGTATGTGAATGAATAAGATTTTTAAAAAGCAGTTAGAAATTATAAATTTTATAAAAAATTTCAAGTTGATTATGTGTTTAATTTTTATATTTGTAGCATAATTGTGTGTAAAATGATATATAATTTTATTAATATATTTTAGAGGTCACAATTGGCCAAAAATGATAAAAATAAGTCCCTAAAGCCCTACTATTCAGTGCTACCATGTGTTGTTGAATTAATGTTATCGATTTTTTTTACATCTTGCCTTAACTACATGACAAACTATATATATAATTAATCATATTAAAAAGATAATGATGAATTATATATATATAATTGATTTATATGTACATGTTGTTTGTTATGTGTAAATTTTGCAACACAACAAGTCCAACGTTTGACTTTTACACAACTTGTAATTTAATATTTGAAATTGTAGCTCGAGTTCTTGTCAATATACTCTACAATGGTGTGCCTAAATCACCATGAGAGGGCCTTGAAGTAATTTTTAATTGATTAATCTACTAAGTTAATTTAATTGGCTACTCTTGTATATTCATATTTGGTAAGTCAAGGGTTAATATTGATTATTTCTCTTCATTGCGGAGATTTTAATTATTGAAACACCCTTTTGTAATAATAAATTACTTTATTTCTAATTGCTATCCAAGCACCCTATGTTGTATCATTGAAATGCCATAATGTTCTAATATTGTGGTGTCTCCATGAAATTCTATTTATACCAAAAAAAAAAAAAATTATAAAAATAATATGATAGTTTTACTTTTGTAAATAAATTTATTTTTATGAATTTTTTGTTTTAAAATAAAAGAGTAATTACAACCCAGTGAAATTTTAAAAAAATAATTACCTATTAATGAAAAAATTTATAATTATAATTATTAATATTTATAAATTTTATCACTTATTTATAATTATTTTTATAAAATATCATTGATTTGATATTTCTTTTAAAATAAAAGATGCACGTTAATCATATTATTATATACATAAATTTTATATAATTTTTTTTATACATTATTTTATTACTGCTATGTGAAACGATAGCCAAGGCACCAAAGATGAACATGATTTCAAAGTAGAAAAATGCTTGAGGTATCGAGATTTTGAGGCTCGAATATCTCAAAATTTTCTTATTTTTAAGGGTGGTTATGTGTAGGAATATGTTAAAAAATTAGACGTTCCGTACCAACTCAGCCCGTGTGCTTTGATAAGGTAAGTGAGTGAGTTAAGTTTAACTGGTTGGGCTGCTTGTTAAAATTTGTTAATACTATATAGTTTTGTACGAGTTCATATTATATTTTTATTTCAAATCAGGAAGATTCAGAAGAAATTAAAATTAAAGTCATTTCAATTTCCTCTGAGTTTTTTTTTATTTAAAATAAAAGTATAATAGAGACTCATACAAAACTATATAGAATTAACAAATTTTAATCAACAGCCTAATTGATCAGTCAATTTTATCACCAAATTAATCTAATCCAACTCACTCATCTTATTAAACTATACCGACTAAGTTAATACGAGATGTCTAATTTTTTAACATATCTCTACGTTTAAAAAAAAACATGATTCAAAAAATTCGAGCCTCAAAATGCCTCAAAATTTCGAGCCTTCTAGCACCACTATTCAAAGTATATTTATGTCTCGTAGCTCAAATTTTGTGGCTCAAAAGTGGCTCAAATGGCCAAAACGACGTCGTTTTTGGCCATTTTTTATGTTGTTCTGTACTCAAAACGACGTAGTTTTGGTCATTTCAGCCACTTTTGAGCCACAAAATTTGAGCTACGTAGCATTGTCGTTTTTGTTATCATCAATGTTAGGTAGTTTAAAATTTTATGGCTTAAATGGTTCAAATCACTCAAAACGACGTCGTTTTGAGTGTAAAATAATATTATTTTAACAAATTTAAACCATTTAAATCACGAAATTTTAGACTAGCAAACATTTCCCTTTTGCTATATAATGGCATCTTTTGTAGTAAAGGTGGATAGTTGAGGGCATATTATCAGGGACATAAAAAGAGATGCTTGGAATATGCCAAAATATGCCAGTTCCTTATTCGCTTATTTTTCACTCTGAACCAAAAATATTATTAGTATATACTCTTTCTATTCCAAAAAAATGGTTCATTTTAGGGAATTTAATTTTTTTATAATATAATTATTATATTTTAAAATTATACTTTAATAGTATATGTTTTTAAAAAATATTAATTGTCATAATTATACTTTTTGTGTTATAGATAAATTTAAAAGAAAGATAAAATAGTAAATTCATATTATTTTATTTCTTAATTTTTAAAAAAGGACTAATATTTTAAGACAATAAAAATAAAATAAAGGACTAATATTTTGAGATAGAAGAAGATTTAGATGTTATTCTAATTATTTTTTTTTTTACTTTTATGAAAAGTCATAAGATAGTGATATAATAAATATTTTAATATTTTAATTATTTTAGCCGCTCCCAAATAATGTCTAAACTTTGCAAATTTAACATAATTACAATCACAATATTAATCTAATGATTATGTAATCTTAAAATGATGTGAAGTTACGTGTTCAATTGAATGTAGTTGCAATACATGATTCACGAATAATGCTATATATATTAATTAGTGTATTAATTAGTATACTAATTGATGATATAGTATAATTTAAAAAGTTTTTGATATTTGTAATTTATTTAATGAGTGGAGTCAATAATAATATCATAATTAATATTAATATATTAATTTATATATTAATTGATACATATAACACCACTACATGATCCACTGATATCTAAATCTCCCCATGCTGTGGGGTACTTTTCCCTAATAGGAAGGTGCTGTGTATTTTCCAAGCCAAATTATTATCTTCCCACACATGTAAAGCAATCACTTCAATTCCAAGCTAAATTATTATCTTCCCACACATGTAAAGCAATCACTTCAATTAGGACTATAAATGGATTGCGTAGCAAAGTCAAAATGTTATCTAGAAAAATAAGAAAGTTATTACTATTTACAAATTAAAAATATAAAAAAATTAATTTACACAAAAAAAAGTATAATTTAACTTTACACGTGATGGTATTGAAGTGATGGAAAAAATTATATACATACACTGTGATGTACAAATTACAAATTAGATATTTATATGGTACTTAAGTTGGAGGGTACTGTTAGACTCATGGGAGTCCATCACTAATTTCATTTCTATAATTCGAATCATTCAATGTGTAGAACTCGTCGAGTATTATATGCTTGTAAAAAATTACGTTGATTAGATATAGATAGTTGTGTTCAAATCAGATTTTTGTTAGCCGTTTATTTTTCACTATCTATTTTTTTCATACAAAACTGTTTTAATCACATAGCTATCGATATCCGATCAATGTGATTTTTTACAGACATATAGTACTCGACGAGATATACACATTAATCGGTTTGAATTATCAAAACGGGACCCGTGGTGGGCCCCCACGAGCCCAACAGTACCCGTGAAACCTCATGCTATATATATATATATATGTTCTGAAGTTATCAATATTTGTAGGGCAATCCGTACTATCCTTCAATCAGTACTATCACTGAGTCTAGAACATAGGGGTAATAATGTAATTTTGTTATTTTATAAAATATTTTAATATATATTTTTTTCGTAAAAAGACAAAAAGTTATCCCAAACACACATCTTTTTTCTGTCTACTTTTCTCACTAAAAAATCAAAAAGTACACCTACTTAAAACACCCCAAATAACCCCTAAATCTCCCCATGCCCCATGCTGTGGGGTACTTTTCCCTAATAGGAAGGTTCTGTGTATTTTCCAAGCCAAATTATCTCCCCACACATGTAAAGCAATCACTTCAATTAGGACTATAAATGGATTGTGTAGCAAGTTTTATAAAAATTTAAAGGGAAATAGCTGTATAGTGATAGTCAATAAAAATAATTAGAAAAAAATAGTAAAGATTATAAATATTAATAATTAAAATTATAAATTTTTCTACCATTGTGTAATAATTTTTCAAAATTCACCTTAAATGTTAATTTCTCCAAACTTTAATGCCTTTCAAAATGTGTAGCATGCTAATCTTAAAAATAAAATAAAATAATGGATAAGTCTAAAGGCCTTGCTAAAAAATATTACATAAAAAATTCACGATGGGTAAAACTTCTCTCCCAATATACTGCCTCGATGAACAAGTTATTTGGTTTAGTTTTTAAAAAATATTTTTAATTTTTATTTTAATTATATATATTTTTTCTTTAATAAACTTATTTTTTTATATATATTTCAGTAAATACATTTATGTATCTAATCTAATATTTAGTGAACTTTTATTAAAAAAAAATTATAAATGTTATATTTATTAAGTATATCGAGATCAAGTACATCTAAAAAATAAAACAAAATAAATTTAATTATGAAAAAAAGTTCTAAAGACGACAAAAATAAAAATAAAAACAAACAAACAAACAAACATGCACTCCAAATATAAATTCCAACCAAACAAGGTGCCCTCATAAACTCCATCACTCCTAATTTTTTCAAAGTACTATTCTTACCAATGGAAACGATTTCTCTTTTAAGGAGAGTAATAGAAAAGTATAGAGAAAAGAAAAGAGACATTTATCGATTTTGAGAAAGCATACGACAGAGTATCATAGGATATAATCTCGTAGGTGTTAAAGAAGAAATGGGTGACAAAATGATACATTGATGTGATTAAGGACATGTGTGAAGATGTGGTGATCACTATTAGATTATTTTCTGGAGAGACAAGTGAATTTCTAATTATTGTAGGATTACACCAAGGATCAACCTTAAATCTTTATCTTTTTACTTTAGTTATGAATAAGTTGACGAGAAATATTCAAGATGATATGCCATGGTGTATACTTTTTGTAGATGATATCTGTAGACACCCCATTTTTGACCGACCCTAAGACTCAGACGTCATCGATTGAGCGCTCGGTGATAGTGCATGTTGTGCTCGTTTCGAGTTTTCGGAGTTTTGGCTCAGAGCCTTGCCTTCGGGCCTCTAAACTCTTTGTGCTTTGGCTCGGTTTGTGGACCAAGCCTTGTTTCTCTTCCCTGGAGGAAGGGAGTGGCCTTGGAGACCACCTCTTTGTGGTCGTAGACCACTTTTTTCGCTTGGAGACTAGTTTCCGGTTTTCGGAGCCTTCGGCCGCGCGCCTTGACTCGGGACCACTTAACGTTCTCTGTTTGGCGTGGTTTTTGAACCACACCTTGTTGCCTCTGCCTAGAGAGACACTATCGTCTGGGAGACCACTTTTGTGGTCGTAAACCACTTTTGGTGCTCGTAGACTAGTTTTCGAGGCTTTTGGCTGAGCGTTTTGTCTCCCGAACTTTCGTCTTGCATCATTTTTGGTTTGTTTTTGGTACAAACCTTGTTTTCCTTGTTTGGAAGGTGGTACACGGGTGGGAGACCAGTTCTTCCCCTTGGAGACCACTTTTCTTCCCGCCAGCCAGTTTTCTGGTCTGCTAATTGGTCTCCTTGGTCTCTAGGCCACATTTTCTGGTCGGCCACCACACCACTGCATTGTTTTCATGCTGCTGACCTTCTCCCACCATGGCCGACCACTTTTTGTCTTGGGAGACCACTTGTGGTGGTCGGCCGACCACTTCAAGTGTTCGGTTGCTTTTCTTCACCTTTTTGGAGATATTTTTAGCCCAGCTGTGCCAGCTGAAAGGCACCAGAACCATCCTCCATACACGTGTATGGAGGGATGACTTTGAGGCCAAAGCTTGTCCAACAAGCTTGAGCTTTGTTCTCTATAAAGGAGAACCTCCTCCTTCATGCCTTAGGTTCAGAATTTGGTGGCTGGAGCTATACATACACATTTGTATCTATCTTGCACCTTTGCTTCATTTTTGTGCCTTAAAAGTGTATATTCATCATACTTTTGCACACAAACACACACTCAAACACCATACTCTTGGAGCTAAGGTCCCTTGAAGTTGTTTTTGAAGTTTTTGGACTGGTTTTGGTTCAAAAAGAGTGCTGGAGTTGCAGTCCTGAAGGTGTTTATCAAGGGTGAGTTTCTAACCCTTTAAACCCTCATCTTTGCTTAAGCTTTTAGCCATACTTGCATGCTGATTTAAGCTTAACTTTCTACTACAAAAAGTTCTGATTTTTGTCCTTAAAATGTTTGTTTAAGGTCACTTTTTTGTTGGGGTGGTCTACCCCTCTTAGGCCTTGTTTTGAGCCATCCCTTTTGGCTCTTGTCTTAGCCTTTGCATGACCTTTCTACCACTGAAATTCAGAGGATTTTCAGTGATGGAAAAGTGGTTTTGGGGTCTTAAATAGGAGAAGGTCATCCCCTCTCCTTGTGTCTTGAATACTTGCTTCATATACCTCATGTTTGAGCATGTTTGTCAAGCTTATGTTGGCCATATCTTAGCATGTATTTGGGGTTATTTTGGGATGGCATGCCACTGCGTTTGGTTGCCTTGATCACCTCATGCATGCTTAATACACTTGGAGTGTAAATTTCATAAACTAGTCTTGTATACTTCATGAAGTAGCATGTCTTTCTAGCTTATGTTGACTCCATCTCAGTAGGTTTTTGGTGTTTTTTTAGCATTCCATGACTCTGTTTTGGGTGGGTTTGATGGCCCCTTGCATGCTCCATGCACTTGTAGTGTAATTCCATGAAGTAGCCTAATGTGTATCACGCTTTAATATGTCATTCTAACATGATTTTGGCTTAACTTCAAGAAGCTTTTGTCCATGTTTTAACATGCTTTAGCTCTGATTTGTGTTGTTTTGGTCATGCATGCCATGCTTTGTATAGCTATAACGCGTTCTAGCTTGTTAGCTCTGTGTATCAAGTCCACTAGCATGCATTGCTTGGCCTATTTGAATGATTTGGCATCATTTGAAATGTGATTTCAGTCCATGTAGTGTGGCCATACACTTGCATCTTTCACTTATTCAATGCGTTGGAGGGTTTGCCCTTTATGCCTTAAACATGAGCCATTGCGTATGCCTTCATGCCTAAGCTTGCGAGCTATAATTTTAGTGTGTATTTGGGGTTATTTTGCCATGATATAACTCTGATTTTTGTTGGCGAAGCCATCCCATGCTTGGTCTTGGTAGGTGTAGTGTAATCCTCCCATATTGCCCTTGCATGATCCATGTTTTGGCCCTTCATGTTAGCTTATTTTGGCTTCCTTCCATACATGTTTTAACATCATTGTGACATGCTCTAGGATTGTTTTGGGTTGTATTTGCCATATGCTTCATGAATTGCATAGCTGTAGTGCAATTGGCCTTGTTAGCCTTGTGTTTTGATGCCTCTTGCATGCTATCTTTGAGCTATTTGGATGATTTGGAATCATTTAATACTTGATTTCAGAGCATGTAACATTGTCATATTCTCATGCATATCACTCTCTAATTGAGGTTTAAGAGTTGTGCATTGTTGCCTCATTTGTGGCCTAGCATGTATGACATCTTGCCTAGGTCCTTGAGCCCCCATCTCAGCATATTTTGGTCTTTGTTTTGACCTAATTGAGCTCTGTCTATGGTTGGTTCATGCATTTGTGCCATGTATTGCATGCCCCATTTGTAGTCCTCTTTACTAGCTTCATGCTTTAAGGGCCCTAGCATGCCATGATTATGTTGTTTAAGTGATTTGGCATCATTTCATACCTTATTTCAGTGCACTTAGTGTTGTTACACTTCCACATTTGTCACTCTTTGAGCACTCTTGAGGGTTGTGCTCTTAGGTCTAGTTGATGGGCCATTGCATGTGCATGCTTGTATATGCTTTTTGTGCCTTAGTTTCATCATTATGGCCACTGTTTTGGGCATGGCTGAGGTTTACCCACATTCGGTTTAAGTCCATTGAGCATTGTGTATGCCATGTTACATCGCATTGTGCATGTTATGTTGTTGTTTGCATTGTGTATGCCATAATCACATTGCATTGAGTATGCCATGTTATTTATTGCATTGGGTATGCCATGTTGCATTGCATGTTGTTGCATACTTGTCCCTAGCATTTCATGTTTGCATGCTTGAGTTGCATTGCATATTTGCATGCTTGATGTTGCATTGCATTGTGTATGCCATGTTATTTGTTGCATTTTGTTTGGAATAGGTGTTAGTCCAAACACGGGAAACGAGGGGCGTTTCATACTTGAAGTGATGAAGCGTGCCTTAATTCCTGGTCACCGACGCTCTTGATCATACATGATAGAGTTCTAGGCTTTGTGTGTTTATGTGTGCATTCATTTCATATTGAATTGTGTAATTTGGCTTCTCGGCCATCATGCATCGAGATGCGTGATTGGTGGCCCGAGGGTCGAGAACCACACTCCCTTGAGCTTATGACATGATAGGGAGGGTGGTTGTGCACATATATCTTGCAAATACATTGCCATGCCCTTTGTTGCTCTCTGTTGCAGCAAACTGGAGAAGTGCAGCAAAAACTGGCCGGCCAGCCAGAAAAACTAGCTGGCCGACCACTTTTTCTGGTCTACAGCAACAAAAAGTGGTCGGCCTGTGGCTAGAAGCATCAACAACTGGTCGGCAGCCCTCCCACAGGTCCCCAAGGTGAGTTAGAAGCTTTCTGGAGCTTGGTGCAAGGTTCTGAGAACAATTGCAAACAAAGGCAAGTTAGGGCATCGTGACGGATTTCCGAACGAGGTGACCGGGCATGCATGCACTCTTCTCCCCCTGAGGGCCTCATTGCTTTATTGTTTTACTTAGCTAATTTGCTTAGCTAGTTTACGCTTTGGTTTGTACTTAATTAGTTAATGTGCTTAACTATTCAATTCGTGTTGTAATAGCTTAATTAATTAGCTTGTTAGTTAATTAGTTTTGTTCTGTAATAATTAGTCTAATTAGCTTAGATTAGCTAGTTAGCTCTTATTCGGACCCTCCGTCGAGAGGGCCAACTGTTGTAATAAGTGTGCGTGTGTGTGATGCATGTCTTCCAACCCCCATTTCTTTTTCCCTTTTACTTAACTGCTTACGATGGTTAGTTTTAGGGCATATTTCGATTAGCATACCTTATGCTTGTATGTGTGCATCCATTCATCTATTTTGCATACACCGGGCTCGGCGCATCATACTAACTACATTGTATTTCAATACATTTACTTGAATACGTGTTCAACAACATGTTATCAAGTTGCATTTCATATGCCATCTTAGAATAGCCGAGCCTATATGAGTTATATTTTTGCATGTGTTGCATTAGCCATCTTAACATGAACTAGAATCATGCATAATTTCTAACTAGTTCTTTGTTTTGGCTTGGAGTACACTGTGAGTGTTTACGCTTTAGCATACTGCATGTGTGTTAATGTTGCCATGAAAGCATGCTTGCCATGATGCTAACTGCTTAATTGATTAACTGCCTGAATGCCTGTGGGTGAAGGTTGGATTGCTTGAATTGGAACAATTCATTAAATCCCTGATTTAGCCTACTTGTAAGTAGCAAACTTCAAATCATTTTCACAAATGAACATGCAATGTTTTGTTCCAATTTAGGCGATCTAGTCTATACTTGTATGTTGTGCGCATCACGTAGTAAGATTAGCTAATTAACCGGAATAAGAACATATGTGTTTTCAAAAACAAAATATCATACTTAGTAAAGGCCGATCTTTTGATCGGGCGAGCGGGGGTGCTCATTGCATGACCTTCCCCTCTCGTACCCAAGTTCCCGAGCCGAGGCAACTTTGGTGATGACAAACACGTGGCTTTAGGCACGAGTCAGGGTTCCTAAATTCCCCAAAATAAAATATTTAGGTGGCGACTCTGTATCTGGCAAAGCAGTTCATGTTTGGCACTTTTTTATAAAAATCAATTTTTCCCAAAACGATTTGCTGGATTTGGACTCTTTGGTGATTTATCAGTCTTGCATTGCACTTTGTGAGATTAGATTTAGAACCGTGACATTGAGTCTGAACTGTAGTAACTAGAGAACAAAACGGATTTCGTGCCCTCGTAGCGCGGAACCGAAGAGTTCTCGGGGTACGTCTACAGTTTCTGGCGACTCCGCTGGGGACTTAGAGAACTTGACTCGAACTCATGATATCTTGTTTTGACTAAACTTATGTGTCTCTTTGCATTGTATTTGCATTGGTGCGCCTAGGACATTGTGTTTTCCGTATGCTATTCCTGAACGGTTTGCCGGAGGCTTGCTTTGAGAAGCGTGCCATAAGGCTGACCGGTTGCGGGCTCTGCCACGACGGGAACACAAACTTCGGTTTTTACCGGGGCACCCCTTTTGACCATTCGACCTAGTGCATATCAGAATCCCTAGTGACTATTTCAAACTAGGACAGGTTGCTTACCCGATTGTAGGTTGTTTGAAACCGCTGCGTGCGTAGTGAAACCCTAGCTCCTGACAAAATAGGACAGGGAAACCTTACCTCTCCATAGGGGTGTTTTTGGCTCTCATTTACTTGCTATGTGCTTTTAGAGTATGCCTCTACAGGAACGCATGTATCAGTTTGCAAGTCTGAGTATTAGGCCTGAGGGCATCAGTATTTGGGGAATCAGTTTTACCTAAGGGTATCAGATTCAGATCTTGGGCAGTGATTTGGGAAAGAGTGATCAGTGGTGAAGAACAGTTATTTCAGCTTGTGTTTGCCAACTGTGTGTTGTTTTTAATTTATTCAGCTCATAACATAGCACACTGCACTTTCGGGTTGTTTGTTTCCTTATTATGCTTTATTTATCTTTTTGCAAGCTAATTTAGCACTATTGCTTCCGACCAGGCAGATATTCCCCAAGCACTCTGGGTTAGAGGTCGCAGACTTCATCGATCTGAGGATCTGATAGATGGACAACCAGTGTTCCACTCATTACCCCCGGTTATTAGACGGAGGTCAGCTAGGTGCAGTGCGTCAGTACAGTGGTTGCCAAACCAGTGGTCCTTGAATAGTTAGGCTGAGGTCTCAGTTTCTACTGCAGGGACAGATGTACCGGTTATTCAGGTAGATCAATATAGTATGGTAGGCATGGAAGAGATGATGCGTCAGCTCCAGGAAACTATGCAAGCCATGCAACAGGATGCTGCACGTCAAGTAGAAGTAGTGACCCAGCAGGCAGAGTTAATTGCCAGGCTACAGCAGTAAACCGGAGCATCTGCTTCACACCCACTTCCTCCTTCACCTAGAGTTCCAATACTCGGGGAGACTGCAAATGTCCAGGAAAATACGGATATTCCAACGGGGCCAGCTCCGCCCCCAATCCTACCCCAGCTGCCTAAAGCGTCCACCAACCTAGTGGATTCACCATTTAAATTTGAGGTGGATCCAACGACGCTAAAAGTGAGCAAGCTAGAAAAGCTTTTCAAGAAGGCTCAAGGCGTGAAATCCATTCCGGATATAGAGGATGGATATACCAACTCGGTCGTGACGCTGCCGGACCGGTTTAAAATGCCGTACATCGACTGCTTCGATGGTTCTGGAGATCCTATGGTGCACCTACGGTTGTTTTCGGATATCCTAAGGCCGATGGGCCTTTCCAGATTGCAGAAGCTTTCTCTGTTTGGCCGGACCCTGTCGGGTGTAGTGGCTATTTGGTATGCAAAACTGGAGGACTCTGTTAAGAGGAACTGGGAGGAGATGGCTGAGGCCTTTATAGCTCAATACTCCTACAACACTCAGATCGAGGCCACAACTCATGATCTCAAGACAACTAGGCAAGAGCCGAAGAAGAGCTTCTCCGATTTTGTGACCCGCTGGAGGGCTAAAGCCTTGATGATGACCACCAGGCCCGTTGACAAAGACCAAATACGGATGATTGTGCGCAACCTCCAGCCCAAGCTCATGCAGAAGATGATCGTCCTCCCCCTACCCACCTTTGTAGATTTACATAAGATCGGGGTGCAGATCGAGGACGCCATGAAACAAGGTCTGATTGACTATGAAAGAGAGCAGCCCAAGAGGGCGTTCAACCGCAGTACGAATGCAGGCACAAGCAGTGCTACATGGGTGGTGGTGTGCATGGTGTATGGGTGCCGTGAGGCTGGTCTTCTCCCTCTCCCCCCCGTAGGTGTGTGTGTGAGAGTCCAATGTTAAAGAGAGAAGAGAGAGTGTTAGTGCATGTCTTGAGTGGATGATGAGTGGGTGTCCCTCCTGTGAGTGTTCAGCTTTTTTGTTTTTCCCTTAAACAAAACCCACCCAAGACTAGTGCTGTGTTATTTTTTCATCATTCTTTTCTCCACCGAGAGAGAGATCCAAGTGGTGTATGTCAATGAGAGAGAGATAGTTAAACAAACCTCCCCACTCACTCTTTTTTTCTTTTAAACAAAACTTCTCCACAACCTCCCCATGATACACCATTTTTTATTTTATTTATTTAGTATTATTATTATTATTTTTTGATTCTTTTTTATCAAATCTCAAATGCCATTTTTTTTGGTGAGGGTGGTCAAAAAAATAACATGCCCAAGTTTTACCGGTGGTCCGGAAGTAGCTCGCAAACAGCCAGATATGCCCCTGAGGCCAAAGAACCTTCACCCCACTATTCATGCCTTTGTCCAAGGCTTTGGGGGTTTTGATCAAGAAAGGGCACCTGAAGCCCCTAGAGCCGCGACCCTTACCAGAAAAACTTCCTCCCTCCCACAACCCAGCAAAGTACTGTTCCTATCACCAACAACATGGTCATGAAACGACCAGTGCTTTCGCTTGCGTCATGAGATTCAGGATCTCATCGACAACAGGGTGATTATGCCTCCGGAGAAGCCGAATGTCACAACCAACCCTCTCCCACCACATAACCAAGCTCCACCTCCCAAACGCATTAACCTGATCCAAACTGGGGTTGTGTCATACGACCCTAGCATATATATCACCCCTTCTCACCTACCCAAGCCGGAGGTGTTCATTTTTGACAGCACTGATTTGTGCATGATGGACATCTCCCAAACCCAACCTGAACTGGTGGTGGTTCCTATCGAACATTGAATTGAGATGACTGCTGAGGCAGATGGTAATGAGGATTCAGAGCCTGAGAGGTCTGTGAGTTTTGAGTACAACCCGAGCGGTTATATCACACCAATGGATCAGCCTAAGCCAATGTTGGACTTACCAGTAGGGGCCGAGATCAGTGTAGTACGAGAGGATGGACCTAATCAGGGGCTAGATGACCTAGCGGAATTAGATGAAGACATTGCCAACCTTCAGTTCTTTAATGAACAAGATCCGGGAGACGTAACTGTCAACTGGTTTGATCTGGAAGGGTCAGCAGAAGCTACTAGGTGGCTCAGCGACGAGCCGGATGTTGTTGAGGTACCTCAGCCAGACGGAGTCCGTCAGATACGGGGACATTAGCAGTGGCCGGAGTGGCCGAGGAACAGAGAGAACCGCCGGAGAGCACAGGTGTTAAGAATTTTGCTCGAGATCAGAGCGTTTTGAGTACAGAAAATACTAAGCAACAGGCTGTACTGAAGTAGTTTGAGCGGGAAAAAGTTGAAGATCTGGAAAGGGCTAGAAAGGCCAAAGCCCCTACGGGGACCGAATGTGCTGTGAGCACAGGAACAGTCATAATAGAACCAGATAGCTGCCTGTCGATGGCCGACGGTATATGGTGGGAAAATGACGACCTATGTCTTGCCCACACCGATGAAGATTGGGGGCAAAGCCAACTGGATGATACCTGGTATGTAGGAGAGGTGGACCATATGACCAGAAGTGGGCGGTATTTTAAGCCCCCGTATTTGGATCAACCAGAGGCGTCTGGGAAGGACAAAGAGGCGGAGAGGCAGAAAGAAAAATTGCTTGAGGAGGAGGCTGTACTAAAACAGCTTAAGAAAATACAAGCGGACATCTCCATCTGGGGACTGCTTATGGTTTCAAGAGTTCATAGACAGGCTGTCCTTTCTGCGATGGACAAGGCCAAACTTTCAATTGACACCATACCTGAACAGCTGGTAGGATTGGTCTTTCCGGGAGGAGCTTCCCCGACGTTGACCTTCACTGACAAGGAGCTGCCGCCTGAGGGCGCAAACCACAACAAACCTCTCTATATCTCTGTCGAGTGTAGAGAAAAATGGATACCAGTAGTTCTTGTTGACACAGGATCTGCTATCAACGTGTGTCCGTCAAGGACGGCATATGCAATCGGGTTGAAGCCCGCGGCCTTTGTACCAACTGCCCAGGTGATACGGGCATATGACAATACCAGTAGAGAAGTGATGGGGACTGTACAGATTCGGACTCAGGTTGGTCCAAGACAACAGGATGTTGACTTTCATGTCTTAGACGTTCCCGCAACCTTTAATCTACTCTTGGGGCGGCCGTGGCTGCACCAGGTGAAGGCGGTCTCTTCCACCCTGCACCAAATGCTTAAATACCCCCACGGGAAGGGGGTAGCCATTGTTTTCAGGAATTCTTCAATCCATCCGCCGCCAAAGGTTTCTATGTCAGTTCTGGAGATTGAACATGGTGCGGAGGATGTGTTCCTATCAAGATTTACCCTAGCCGATGCCCTGGTTGTACAGAACATATTGGCTATTGATGAAGGGATATATGTCAGTGCATAGTCTATGTACCTCATGAACAAGTTCCAGTACATCCCTGGGATGGGATTAGGGAAAAGTGGCCGGCAAGGCGTTGCAGCATCGGCCGAAGTGCCGCATAACCCACATACCTTTGGTTTAGGTTATTTGCCTACCAAGGAGGACTGGGTGAGGAAAGGCAAAGAGATGGCCGGAAGGGCCAGAGCAAAGCAAACCAGGAAACCTTATGATTTGGTGCACTGGCCCATTCAGGGCACCCTGAACAGACGCTTTGTCCGGGAGAGGGAAGACTTTTCGTTCTGCGGCTTCCCAGAGCCATGGCTGAATGCAGAGAGGCGGCGGTTGCCGGGGTTCGAGATTTTCTTTGACTTGCAATTGTCTGGGGATAATGTTGCCGAAGAGCAGATAGACCCACCAGCTGAGGCTGAGCAGTGCAAGGAGGAGGATTCTGAGAGCGCATAGATTGAAATGGGGGTAGCACTGGCTTGTCTACTCTCAGATCCTCTGATCGTACATGAGTGCTTGGGGGATAACTTCTCGGTGTCCATGATCGGGAATAAAACGGCTGCGAGCCCATCTTCAAACATTCTGGATGCATCCATCGCACCCTCCCTCGTCTGGCAATACGATGAGGGATTTTTATCGAGCAGCACCAGGTCAGGTAGTGAGCCGGAATCTGATTCCACTGAGTCTGTGGAGCCGGAATCAGGTTCTAGCTCGTCTGAGTTTGAGTCTGGTATTCTTGGGGGTGACAACCCGAATGCCACAGTCCTGTCTAGGTCGTCTTTTTCTTTTTCCTTTGAGTTTGTTGTAACATAGGAATCAGGCGATTTAGAAGTGATTAATGAGAATGGAATAGCTGTGGCTTCTGAGTACTTTTCTGTACCCTTAATTTATTGCATTAATCAGGATTTTCAAAATTTTGATGAAAACGA
The DNA here is from genome assembly GCA_030407325.1 of Camellia japonica. NCBI lineage: Eukaryota > Viridiplantae > Streptophyta > Magnoliopsida > Ericales > Theaceae > Camellia > Camellia japonica. The sequence continues at coordinate 5,824,528 of JAPPVO010000014.1, read as the reverse complement.
CGAGGAAGAAATTCCTCCGATTTTGCAATATTTGCTTGATCAAGAGCAGGAGAGTTTTGTTAAACCCTTGGTTGATGAAATCATCACAATTAATGTTGGTATTGAGAAGGACCTGCTGTAGACACCCCATTTTTGACTATCCTCAAGACTTGGACGTCACCGTTGAGACACTCGGTGATCATCCATGTTTGTGTTCGTTTTGAGTTCCCGGAAGTCCCGGCTCCGCGCCCTGCCTCAGGATCTCTCAACTTGTTTGTTTTGTGTTTGGTTTTGCACCAAACACTTGTGTTTTTTTTGCTTTGGAGGGCAGGGAATGGCTTGTTGACCATCCCCACACCTCACCGGCCTTCCTTTTTTATCACCGGCCATTAATTGATGCCACCAGCCTTGGTTTCCTGTTACCAATGGTCAACCGGCACTTTGTTTGGCCGGTGACCTCCTTTCTTGGCCGGTATTACCCTTTTGAACCTTTCAGGCATGGTGCATGCTAGCTGTGCCAGCTGGGATGCACAGACCCGGCTCCCGTGTACGGGTATGGTTGTTTTGCCCCTTTTGCACCCTTTTGGTCTAGCTTCTTGAGAAAGCTTGGACCTTTGTCTTAGCTTCCTCAAGAAGCTTGCCAGCTGTCCCAGCTTCCTCAGGAAGCCTTGCCCCCCTTGCCCCCTTTGACCCTTTTTTTTGTTTAGCTTCTTTGAGAAGCTTCAAGTCATTTGCATTGTTTATATAAGAGCCTCTCCTCCTCCATTGTTAGGGGTTGTTGAACAAAAAACCAGAGCTTATACATATACATTCTGATATACATCACCCTCTCTCTCTATATTTCTCTCTCTCTCTCCTCTTTTGTGTGTGTTTTGTGGCCTAAAAGTGTGTTTAGTTCATAGTATTGCACCAAGACACACACTATTACACCATACTTCGACTTGGGAGGCCTTGAGGGTTTGTTCTTGAAGTTTTAAGCTGGTTTTGATCACAAAAAGGGGCTTGACCTTGCTGTTCTTGGATTGTTCTTCAAGGGTAACAATCTTGCTTTATTTTCCCCAATCTTGCACTAGATTTTTGCCTATCTTGCTTACTGTTTTAGACCTTGTGTATAACGGAAAAAAATCTTGTATTTGCATGCTTAAGATACTTCATTAAGGTCATTTTGTTGTTTGGGGTCGACCTCCCCCTCTTAGGCCTTGTTTGGCCCTTTTGGTGCTTCCTTTGTTGAGCTTTGGTTACCTTGGTGTATTGGTCTTTTCACCACTGAAATCCAGTGGATTTTCAGTGGTGAAGAAGGGGGTTTGAGGTCTTGTATAGGGGAGGGACACCCCTCTCCCCTTTGTGTCCCATTTGTCCATGTTTTTGGCTCATAAGGGTAGCATGTATGCTTGGTTGTTTTAGGCCCCATTTCAGAGGTTTTTAGTTATTGTTGAGTCATATATTGCCTCTGTCTTTGGTTAGATTTATGCTCCTTTACATGCATATTGCACTTGCTTTGTATTCCTTTATTTTGCCTAGAAGTGTATCATGCCATTTGACCACCATGCTCTCATGTTTTGACCTTGCTTTGTGAAGTTCTCGGTCATATTTTGCCATGCTTGAGGTCTGTTAGGTGCTGGTTTGGTCGTATTTGATATGCTTTGTATGGTTCCTTAGCATTCTAGCATGTTAGCATCGGGTGTGTGAGTCATTAGCATGCATTGGCTAGGCTATTTCAGTGATTTGGAATCATTTACCATGCCATTTTAGTCCATGTTTTGTGCTTAAATGTTAGCATCTATCATTCCTTCCATGCCTTGAAGAAGTCTCCTTTTATGCCTTGAAATGAAGCATTGTGCATGCCTATGTGTTTGGGTCATTTGAGTTGTCATAACAGTGGGTTTTGGGACTTATTTTGGTGCACTAAAACTCTATTTTTGGTTGTATAGCTCATGCCATGTTTGCTTGGGGTAGTGGTAGTAGAATGCTCCTTTGTTATGCCTTAATCTTGGGCCTATTGGTGTGCATGCTTACATGAATATTTATCCATCATTTTGGGCATCTTTTGTCACTGTTTTGGGGTGGGCTAAGGTCTGCCCCTTTGTGTTTTTAGGTCCGCCATTGCATGATCATATTGCATTGCTTTGATTTCATGCTTGCCTAGTATCACAATTGCATGCTTGCATATTGTTAGCTAGTTGCATTTCATGTCATAGTTTGCATGATGAGTTACATGGCATTACATCTTGTATGTTTGGCACATTGCATTGCTCGTGTTGCATACTTGAGCCACCTTGCATACATTGCATTACATTTTGCTTGGTTTGGGGTGTCAAACCAAGTATGAGGATTGAGAAGTGTTCATACTCCAAGTGATGTAACACGTCTCAACCCTCGGTCGTCAATCCCCTTGACCTCAACATGATAGGGTGTTGGCATTCATCTCTTTTGGTTGCATGCATTTACATTAAATTGCGAAATTTGGCCTCTTAGGCCATCATACATCAAAATGCATAATTGATGGCCCGAGGGTCGAGGGTCATGCTCCCTTGAGTCCATTGCATGATAGGGAGTGTGGTCATGCTTACATTTGCTTAAAAATTCCATGCCATACACTGCTTGCCCTCTGTTGCTGTCAAAACCAGTTTCTGCAGGAAGCTTTGGTCGGCCGGCCATCTCTAGTGCCGACCGGCCATCCATCAATGGCCGGTAACTTCATCAGCGGCCGGTGACCATTTTCCATGGCTGGTGGCCATTCCTCCTAGCCGGTGGTGTTCTACAGTGCGCAGAGAACCTATCCCGAGACTTTTGCAGTCTTCAGAGGAGCTAGGCAGTGTAAACAGAGGCAACAATGCTATGGCAGCGAGTTTCCGGGCAATGCGAGTCAAGCATGCATCATCCAAACATTTTGAGGCGGGGGCTGTGGCCACTTTAATTCTGCATTTAATTTGTTAATTAAATAGGAGTTTTGCAATAATTAATTAAGTAGTTAATTATTTATTCGGTTGTGTAATATTTATTCGGACCCTTCGAGTGAGGGCAATTGTGTAATAAGTGTGTGTGAGTGTGTGTGAGTGTGTGCATGTCTTCCAATCCCACGTCTTTCTTCCCTTTTATTTACCCGCTTATGATGGTTAGACTAGGGCATATTTAAATTAGCATACCTTATGCTATGCATGCGTGCATCCATACATTTGTCTTACATACACCGGGCTCGGTACATCATGCTAATTACACTTGTATTTCAATTCCAAATTGAGTACTTGTTAGTTACAACATTTCACATGCCATCTTTAGGGTAGCCGAGCCTATTCTAGCTGCATCTTGCATATGTTGCATTAGCCATCTTAACATGAACTAGGATCATGCATATGATTACTAACTAGTTTCTGTTTTGGCTTGGAGTACTAGGTAAGCTTTTATGCTTTAGCATACCGCATGCGTGCGAATGTTGTCATAATAGCATGATTACCATGAGGCTAGCTGCTTATGTGATATAACTGCTTGAATGCCTGTGGATGGAGGTTGAATTACCTGAATTGGAATAATACATTAAAACTGTGAGTTTTAAGCCCACTCGACAATGGCAAAACCATCTTTTCTAAAGCCCACTCGAGGGTGGCAAAACCTGCATTTTAGCCTACTTGCGAGTAGCAAACCATTTTCAAAACAAACATAAAATGTTTTGTTCCAATTTAGGCGATTTGGTCTATACTTGTTTGCTGCGCGCATAACATAGTAATTCTAGGCTAATAACCGAAATAAGAGCGTATAATGTTTTTAAAACAAGATATCATGGTTAGTAGAGGCCGATCTTTGATCGGGCGAGAGGGGGTGCTCATAGCTGACCTTCCCCAATCGTACCCAAGTTCCCGAACTGAGGCAACTTTGGTGATTACGGACACGTGGCCTTTGGCACCGAGTCAGGGTTTCCTAAATTCCCCCATTAAAAAATATTTAGGTGGCGACTCTATATTTGGCAAAGCAGTCCATGTTTGGCACTCCTTTTCTAAAAATCTGTTTTCTCAAAACGATTTGCCGGATTTGGCCTCTTTGGTTCAGATTAAGAACCGTGACAATTGGAGTCCGAACTGTAGTAAGCCCAAATGAACAGAACGGGATTTCCTCCCAGGGTATTCACGGGCGCGTCTACATCTGCGATTGGTCCAGATCGGGTCCACGTTGTCTTCGGAGGAGCGCGAGCGCTTAGTCGCTTTGTTAAAAGATTTCAAAGATGTTTTCGCGTGGTCTTACGAAGACATGCCTGGAATCGATCCTGAGATTGTACAGCACCGGATCCCTCTTGACCCAGAGGCTCGACCTATTAAGCAGAAACTCAGAAGGATCCGCCCGGACTGGGCTCTCAAGATCAAAGAAGAGGTCACCATGCAAATTAACGCAGGGTTCCTGCTGGTATCCGAATACCCAACTTGGTTGGCCAATATAGTTCCAGTGCCGAAGAAGGATGGCAGAATTCGGGTATGTGTGGACTTCAGGGATTTGAACAAAGCCAGTTCGAAGGACGACTTTCCTCTGCCGCATATCGATGAATTAGTGGACTTTACTGCTGGGTATGCATTGCTCTCATTCATGGATGGGTTTTCTAGCTACAATCAGATTCTGATGGCACTCGAAGACCAGGAGAAGACTGCATTCACCACCCCGTGGGAAACCTATTGTTATAGGGTGATGCCGTTTGGGCTGAAGAATGCTGGGGCTACATATCAACGGGCTGCGACGACAATTTTGCACGACATGATCCATAAAGAGGTGGAGGTGTACGTGGACGACATGATTGTCAAGTCCAAGGAAAGAGAGGGCCACTACACCGCCTTGCAGAAATTCTTCCAACGGATCAGGGAGTATCGGCTGCAGCTGAATCCTTAGAAGTGTACATTTGGTGTTACAGCAGGAAAAATGCTGGGGTTCTTGATCACACAAAGAGGTATCGAGATCGATCCTTCCAAAATCAAGGCCATCTTAGAAATGCCACCACCAAGGACTGAAAAGGAGGTGCGAGGCTTTTTGGGTAAAGTACAATTCATAAGACGATTTATTGCAAAATTAACCTTGACTTGTGAACCACTCTTTGGTCTCTTGAAGAAAGGAAAGAAGTTCCAATGGGACGGCAGATGCCAAGCTGCTTTTGAACAGATCAAGCAATATTTACAGAACCCACCTGAGCAAGAAAATGCTGGATTACGAGACCCGCTACACTCCGCTGGAGAAGGCTTGTTTGGCCTTGGTATGGGCTACCAGGAAACTGCGGCACTACCTGTTAGCTCACTCCGTAATACTGGTTTCGAGATTAGATCCCATCAAATATCTTTTCGAGAAACCAACACTTACGGGTAGGCTAGCCCATTGGTTGCTTCTGCTTTCCGAATTTGATTTGAAGTATATGACGTGCAAGTCAGTGAAAGGGAGAGCGGTAACGGAGTTCCTAGCCGATCACCCAGTTGAAGGGGATGAAGCAGTTGAGTATCTATTCCCAGATGAGGCCATTCTGCATGTTGAAGAAGAGACTTGGACGATGTACTTTGACGAAGCGTCAAACCAATACGGGTATGGGATAGGGGTGTTGTTGATAGCACGTGACAATTCCCGTATACCTCTAGCATCCAAACTCCAGTTCAGAGTGTCGAACAATGAGGCAGAGTATGAGGCATGTATTGCTAGACTAGAAGCCGCCTTAGAACTAGGGGCAAAACGGTTGGATGTCATTGGGGACTCGAACCTTGTTGTATCTCAAGCTAAAGGAGATTGGAAAGTTAAAGAAGAAAAGATGAGAATTTATCACCAGACGTTAGATGTGCTAATTCCTCGGTTTGAGAAACTAAATTTCGCCCATCTGTTAAGAGAGAACAACAGGTTCGCAGATTCATTAGCAACTCTATCTTCCATGATAGACATTCCTTTCGGAGTCCGGATGCGTCCGATCATCATCGAACATAAATTTGTGCCGGCCTACGAGTTGATTGCTGCCATAGATGAGGTACAAGCCGAGAATCCCTGGTATTACGATGTCTGGAACTTCTTGAAAAAAGAGACGTATCCACCAGGGGCAAATGCCAAAGATAAGAGGGCAATTCGAAGAATGGTTGCTCAGTTCATCGTCTGCGGGGGTAAACTGTACAAGAGAGGTCATCTCGGGATGCATAAACTGTGTGTTGATGCTGAAGAGTCCAAGCGCTTGATGGAGGCCATCCATGGAGGAGAGTGCGGAGCGCACGGGGTGATGCTAGCTCGGAAGATCCTTAGACAGGGTTATTATTGGTCCACCATGGAGGAGGATTGTATTGGCTTTGTCCAGCGATGCCACAAATGCCAGATCCATACAAACCGCATGAACATTCCGCCGTCGAAGCTGTACAACATGACTTCGCTATGGCCGTTTTCAGTTTGGGGGATTGATGTAATTGGGGCTGTCACTCCGAAGGGGTTCAACGGGCATGAGTACATTCTGGTAGTGATAGACTACTTCACGAAGTGGGTTGAGGCCCAATCTTACGCGGTGTTGAAGGCATCGCATGTCGCTAAGTTCATCAGGAACAACATCATCTGTCGCTACGGGGTCCCGAATGAGATTATTTTAGATAATGGTTCCCACTTCAAGAAGGAGGTGATCGACTTGTTGGAGAAATACAACGTGGCTTTCCATAAGTCATCTACATATCGGCTGCAAACCAACAGAGCAGTTGAGGCCGCCAACAAGAATATCAAGCACATTCTGCAGAAGATGGTGGAAACCTACCGGGACTGGCCAGATAAGCTGCCATTTGCTCTGTGGGGCTACCGGACTTCAATTCGAACTTCTATTGGGGCAACTCCGTATTCCTTGGTTTATGGGATGGAGGCTGTTCTGCCTATCGAAGTTGAGGTTCCGTCATTACGGGTATTGGCTGAGTGTCAGATAGCTGAGGCAGATTGGCAGCAAAACAGGTTCGAAGAACTCATGTTCTTTGATGAAAGAAGACTGAAAGCACTGTATCATGTCTAGGGTTACCAACGAAGAATTGCCAGGGCTTTCAATAAGAAGGTTAAGTCCAGGAATTTGAAAGAGGGGGATCTTGTGCTCAAAGACAACCGAGCTCCCATCCACGACCCTAGGGGCAAGTTCAGACCCAATTGGACTGGTTCTTACATCATCAAGTCTATCTGGTCAGGTGGAGCCGTCGTTCTGATGGACCTAGATGGCCTAGAGTTCTCCCAGCCGATCAACATGGACAAGTTGAAGAAATATTATCCCTGAGTGGCTCGCTAGGCCGAAAACCCGAAAGGGCGACTTAGGCAAAAGTTAGAGCACATAAAATTTAAAATGATAAAAACTGAGCTCACAAGGTTGAAAACCCAGAAAGGGCGGCCTTGGCAAAAGTTAGAGTGCAAAAGGAGAGTGTTAATACACGAGTGAACCCAAGCCGAACTACGTAAGGCTTGATTCCCATCTTTGGGATACGTAGGCAACTTCATTCTGAAGTCCAGCTATAAACACTTCCCTGATCAACTTTGTCCGTGTGATCATGTTGGTCATCTTTGTCTATTCTGCATTCAAGAGCTCGGTTGTGATCTCCAGTGCAATGCTATTCAGACTAGGGGCAACTTTCTAGTTGCTGAGGATCCTGGGTTGTACATCTCAGTGATAGATCTCGGGCATGTCTAGTTTTGATCCACATCGAAAATGGTTTTGAAAAGTTTTAATAAAAGTTGATTTTGCTCAAATTAATCTTTTTACAACTTAGACCATTTTTGGACCAAACGGAAAATTTTCAGTACCCACAACCTTCAATTACATTGATTTCAGTACAGAATTCTCCTACTCTTGAATACAAATTGAAGTTGCTTTTTTATTACATTCATAAAGAAAACTTGAAAGTACTAATTAAAGCAAATAAATTCGAGGTATAGTCAGGTGTTCCTGCGTTCCCTCCTAGAGCTTGTGGAAGCCTCTGATGCCAAAATAGGCCCAACCTACGTCTCTTTATCAAGCCAAGCTATGCACTCATCAGAGAGGGTGCAACTGAAAGCAGGAGCGGGGGCCAGAAGCTCTCTCATCCTCCATGTTGTGGCATACTGAGCTAGTTGTGCGCCTCAGACTGGAAATGCAGCAGGGTACTCTATCCCTCCCTCCAGGCAAGTCTGATCATGACCAAACTGACGCCGGATTCAAAACGAAAAATAAAGGACACAGTGTGTCAGGCCGATCAACTGAATCCCAGGTTGGCGAGTCATGCTGTAGCCCATCGCCGGTAGATTAAGCTAGGGGCAGCGCCAAGCAATGTCAAGAGCAGTCAAACTGCGCATCCATTCGTACCACCATCCCTCATCAGGGGCATTGACTAGACATCGCCGGAAGAAATAGCTGCGAGCTGAATATGCTAGGCATGAGTCCACAACCCTTAATTTATCCATCAACCATATCTGTGGAGGGATGAAAAATGAGAGATTAAAGAATAGAGAAGTGTACGTGGAGAGAAAAATGAGAGAAGGGTTTTGAGAGAAAAACCGAGCTTGAGGGCCGAGTGATGTGAGAAATATATGTGAGATAGGGTGGGAAACATTACCTGCAGTAGTAGTGGTCTCCCCGCGAATCTAGTCGTCTCTAGGCGATGGAAAGCGTCCAAACCCATCAATGTCTCGGCTAGTGTCATGGCGATGTAGTTTTTGCCCTCTTTCAAGCCCTCGGCAACCTCAATCAAATGAGCATTAAACCCTCTAGAGCCTGGGGCAAGCAAGAAATGTAACAGTATGCACAAGCAAAGCGCATGTCGCCGAAAGCTCTGCCAATGACGGTCGCCGCGGTCACCGGCATCAGAAAACCGATGAATCAAACTCGGAATGTCCAGCACTCCGTCACAAATCAATGACCGAGCGTCATGCAAAGTAAGCCCACACATCCGTCCTAAGGCTTGGACGTGGCCGAAGCAGAACTGGGGCACGATTTCTTCGTTGCGTTCGGATTCCATCAAAACTTGGAAGTCTTCGAAAGTAGGACACATCTCCTCTCCGCCAAAGCTAAAGACGTGAGTTACCGGATTCCAACATCTTGTCGCGGCATGAAGGAACGGAAAATGCAGCGGGGTGCGACCCAACGTGAATAGTGCATTTATGCCGAAGCCCCGGAAGTTTAGCCTTTCCGAGCCATCTAAGTTGGTGATCCAATTTGTGAGACTTTGGATGAGAAATGCCTCCATTTTGGTGCAAAATTGAGTTAGAATAAGGGAACCACGAAGCTAGAACCTTTATGAAGGATAAGGCACTGTTTGGAGGACAAGTGTCAGAAAACTAGAGGTTTCCAAGCAAAGTGGTCGGCTGACCACTATTTCTGGCCGGCCAGCCAGTTTAACTGGTCGGCCAGCTACCTTTTTTGGTTTACAGACCAAAAAACTAGTCGGCAGGCTCCTATGGTGGTCGGCCATGAGCAAAAAGGTGGTTTGCAGCTTTTTCTTGTCTCCAGAAGAGAGTCCCTAGCCTTCCTGTGTGCTGGGAGTGCTCGAGGTCTGAGTTTATCTCTGTTTCGGATGTGTTCTGTCGCTTCGTTTGTCCAAAATGCATTTGCTTATCGAGTTGTTAAGTTTTGCTTATCGAGTTGTTGCTCTTTGATTATCGAGTTGTTGCTCTTTGTTTATCGAGTTGTTGCTCGTTGCTTATCGAGTTGTAAACTTTTTAAGGTTTTGTTATTTCTTAGTGAGTTAAGTTGCTTAGTTTGTTGTGTTGGTTCACTACCTGACTTGGCAATACATGAATGTTCAGTTTCCATTCAATCTCATTTTTGTGCAAAATGATGCGATGCGATGCTTAGAATACAAATACAACCCTTTTTGAACAAAAAGCTGTTTTCATTCCATCATAGCTTCTTTTTACAACATTTTACAAAAGGGTACAAGTTTTGAAGAAAATAAAACTACCTAAGCTGTACATTGTGCTACAACTACATGTAAAAAGAAAAATAAAGTAGGAATATCTGCATGAGTGCTATCAAGCTCAAGACCGAGAGGCCTTCTTCACCCTCTTCGGCTGAGCAGCCTCTGCACCACCGCCGCCAGCACCATCATTTGAATCGGAGTCACCGTCCTCGGAATCCTCCTCGGCGTCGCCTCAGTCCTCAGAATCGGAACCGGAGTCATTATCCCTGCCTGTAGATGTCTCTGACTGTGGATGTGCTGACTCCTCCTCTTCGCTGGACTCCTCGTCATGACTAACAGGTGCTCTGCGTCCCCCTCGGCTGCGTGTTGAGGCCCCTCTCCTGGCTGCCCGAGAAGGCCTGGATGGCCCAGTTTGCAGAGGTAGGACCTGAAAAGGACAGTTTGAATGCATCAGCCAGTATGTATATCAGATGCAGATGCAAGAATGATACATAGAGTGGGTGCATGCAGATATAGTATGTGAATGTGATGTGTCAGATGTGCTCTACACATGTAATGAATCAATGCAGTGAAATGTTCAGTTTCCATATGTCGTCAGAAGTATGATAAATGCAAGGAAATTGAAAAGTACCGAAACGCCGGAGGCGTACAGCAGCATCTCCCTCCGCAAGACCATGCTCTCGAGTGAGGCCACCACTCCGAGCAACCCCTCAGTATACTTTCCGGGAGGCTGCAGATGCAAGTTCAAGTCATCAGTGAATGAATGAATGTCTAAATATCTGAGTGATAAATGAAAACTGTGGAGCATACCGGTGATGAGTCAGGGTCACTGACGTATCGATGATCTGGCAGTGGAGGCTCCAATGGAATCGGGTAAGATGTCCCATACTGCCAGCCCATCAGCTCGGTCGGAAGATTTGGCCACCTAGCATACTAGCAAGTCGAGGGCATCCCTCTAGCCCCACCCCTCGATGTGCTAGCCCTGCTAGTGGAAGGGATGTCTGCAGCTCGAGCGCGACTCGACGATGGCATATCAACAGCCCTCCTCGTAGGAGTACGGATGCCAGTTAGTGGAGGCATCAAGTATGTATGGCGGTATGTCACGTACTCCCCCTCTTCCAGGAAAAGAACTACGTCGACACCCAGTATAAGGTCGTCAGTCTCCCGAGGAGTGAGACGCTCCGTGGACCGCATGTCCAGTGGAGGCGGTGAGGGAATCTCCTGAGTGGCATTACCCATCGTTTGATGCATGAAGCGATCCCTGAGAAACCAGGCCCTGTCGACTGGTCCCTTAAACAAAACCCTATATCGGGAAGCGCCCCATGCCCCAACGAATTGGAACCGAGAATATCCGGGTATCTCCAGCCAAGGCTGCCAAGTGATCAGCAGATAGCAAGTGCATAAACTGATTAGATGTCATAAATATGCAAGACGAATCAAAACTGAAAGCATGAAGAATTGAGAGTTCTGGATTACCTTCGCCGCTCGCACGGTGTCGAAATACTGCCGAAGATATGGCAGAGTCTCTCGGGGCCTGGACTGGCACCGACCCTCAAATCTGCGTGAATAAGGGATCTCGAGAGGTGCCTCAACCTCGAGCTCAGGGGCGAGTATCGGGAAGTAGGCATAAACCCACAGCTGTGAAAGACAAGACAGTGGCTGTCAGAATATAGAATATATAGGAAATGCAGAATGCTGAGTGCGGAATGCAAAATACAGAATGTAATGTGTGCAATGTGTGCCGTGTGCAGTGTACAGATAATGAAAAGCAGAAATGTAAATCAAGAGGGTAGAATGTATCTCCCAGGCTCTCTAGTAGCCACCTACTATGGTCCCCCGTTCGCGGGAGGTCGCACTCATGTAGCAATAAAGGGTAGCGAGGCCAGTGCCACCCCAATCAAAGTGCCGGACCTGTGATAGGTCTACCAAAGCACTGAGCAGATAAAGCCCAACTGTGTTCCCCCTATCGGAGAACAGAGTGGTCCCGAGGAGGAACATAAAAAATTCCCGGGCATACTGCTGTACGGCCTCAATAGTCTCGGGTATAGTCCCCCTGTACTGCTCGGAGAACCAGGTGTACCTGACCATAGAGGTGTACACGGTCCGGATTGGTTCGGTTCTGAGAAAATCCAAGAACCAAACCGATCCTAACGGTTCTGTGATTTTGAGAACCAGACCAGACCGTTACACTTGTAAAACCGGACCCGAACCAAACCGAAAAAAACGATTCAGTTTCGGTTTGGTTTACAGTTCCAAAAATTTCTATTTACAAGAATAAATTGTTAATATTAGCAAAATAATTACTCAAATTAATTACATTTAACTCATGATAAAAACTAATAATATTAAGGCATTACTTAATGTTACATATATATACCATCCTAATATCATTAAAATTATAAAAAACCAATTAATAAAAATAAAACTTGATATTATGTATATATATATATATATATCTTTTAAAATTCGGTTCGGTTCGGTTCGATTCGAACCGCGATTTTTTCATAAAATCCATTATTTACGGCTCTCATATTTCTTAATCCGAAACTGAACCAATTCTTAATAGAACCGAACCAAACCGTATGATTCGGTCTGGTTCGGTCCCGATTACTGGTTTGAACGGATTTTTGAACAGCCCTACTTGACCATGCATGGTGATCTGCAGGGCGGCGGATGAGCTCCGAGCAGATAAGTCCAAGCCGCCTCCCACTCACCCATATCGGTATCGTATGGGATAGGCCGGCCTGCCACGTCAAGGCCCGTCAGTATGGAGAAGTCATACGGGGTCATCGTCATGTCCCCGGTGGCAGAAAAATGGAAGGAGTTAGTGGTGTTCCACCATCTCTCTACAAGTGCACCCAGAAGGGTCCTGCTCGTTGGATGACGCGACAATCTCGCACAAAATGGGCCTAACCCCGCTTCATCCACAATATGCCGAACAGCATCCGGGAGCTCCATGTACCACTCCCTGGCAATGATTGACCCGTAACCCCGTGTGAAACGGGAAGATATCTACATGTAGAAAGAACAGATGTATTCAGTTCTAAATTAAATAGAATGCTATGTTATGGACTGTGTGTTCAGATTGAGCAGTGTTATAAGCCGTGTGCAAATTAAAAAGAATACTATGTTATGAGCCGTGTGTTCAGATTGAGTAGTGTTCTGAGCCGTGTGCAAATTAAAAGAATGTTGTGTTATGAACTGTGTGTTCAGATTGAGCAGTGTTATCAGCTGTGTGCAAATTAAAAGAATGCTGTGTTATGAACTGTGTGTTCAGATTGAGCAGTGTTTTGAGCCGTGTGCAAATTAAAAGAATGCTGTGTTATGGACTGTGTGTTCAGATTGAGCAGTGTTCTGAGCCGTGTGCAAATTAAATAGAATGCTGTGTTATGGACTGTGTGTTCAGATTGAACAGTGATGTGAGCCGTGTGCAAATTAAATAGAATGTTGTGTTATGGACTGTGTGTTCAGATTGAGCAGTGTTATGAACCGTGTGCAAAGCAAAAAGAAAACTGCGTTATGAACTGCGTGTTCAGATTGAGCAAATCCTGCGTTATGAACTGCGTGTTCAGATTGAGCAAATCCTACGTTATGAACTGCGTGTTCAGATTGAGCAAATCCTGCGTTATGAACTGCGTGTTCAGATTGAACAAATCCTGCATTATGAACTGTGTGTTCAGATTGGGCAAAACTACGTTATGAACTGTGTGTTCAGATTGAGCAAAAACTGCGTTATGAACTGCGTGTTCAGATTGAGCAAAAACTATGTTATGAACTGTGTGTTCAGATTGAGCAAACCTTGCGTTATGAACTGCGTGTTCAGATTGAGCAAAAACTGCGTTATGAACTGTGTGTTCAGATTGAGCAAAAACTGCGTTATGAACTGCATGTTCAGATTGAGCAAAACTGTGTTATGAACTGTGTTCAGATTGAGCAAAAAAACTGCGTTATGAACTGTGTGTTTAGATTGAGCAAAAAAACTGCGTTATGAACTGTGTGTTCAGATTGAGCAAAAACTGCGTTATGAACTGTGTGTTCAGGTTGAGCAAAACTGCGTTATGAACTGTGTGTTCAGATTGAGGCAAAAAACTGCGTTATGAACTGTGTGTTCAGATTGAGCAAAACTGCGTTATGAACTGTGTGTTTAGATTGAACAAAAAAAAAAAAAAAAACTGCGTTATGAACTGTGTTCAGATTGAGCAAAATACTGCGTTATAGACTGTGTGTTCAGATTGAGTAAAATACTATGTTATGAACTGCGCGTTCAGATTGAACAGTGTGCTATGTTATGTGCTGCGTGCCCAAAAAATGTGCTATGTTATGAGCTGTGTGCCCAAAATGAGCTATGTGCCCAAATGTGCTATGTGCCCAAAATGAGCTACGTGCCCAAAACGAGCTGCATGCCCAAAACGAGCTGTGTGCCCAAAATGTGCTGCGTGCCAAAATGAGTTGTGCGCCCAAATGAGCTGTGCGCCCAAAATGAGCTGTGTGCCCAAAGGTGTTGTGTGCCAGATTAACAGGGTGTTATGTATGAGTTGTGTGCCCAAATGAACCGGATGCTATGTGCAAGTTATGTTCAGAACATGCAAAAGTACTGCGTATGTGAATGTGTTCAGAATGAACAAAAAGAAAATACATAGCGCAAGCATGAAATGTGCAAGAAGTACGAAATACTTCACAGGAAATGTAAAAGTGAAGTATGCACCTCTCGCGCATGATGCGATAGATGAGGCTCATGCTCCCGTAGCAGTAAGTCTGCGGGCGCCCGTCACGCGAAGTCGGTAAAATGATGGAAGGTACTGGGAGGTAGTATATGCTCCTGCGGGTGGTACCTCTCTGGGTCAAATGACCGTATCCTCGGAGGTAGTGGCATAACGTCCGACTCATCCTCCACTCTCGGGGAGCCTCCGCCGTATGGAATATCGTCAGCCATCTGAAAAAAGAAAAGATGCAAAAATGAGCAAAAACGAGCGAAATGAGCCAAAATTGCGAAAAGTCAACAAAAGTTAACTCTCGGGAAGAGAAAAAGTCAACAAAAGTCAACGCCCGAGAAAAGGTGCTAAAGTTCGAGAGAAACTTACCTTAAGTGGTGAAAATGGAGAAAGAAGCTCCGAAAACAAATTCTAATCGGTTCAAAGCGAAGAGAATCGAAAGTTTTCGCGAAACAACTTTGCGTGGGGCGTTGGAAAACGTATATAAAGTGCAGATCTGAGAGGGAAAAGGGTCTAGGAGCAAAGGAGAATGTGTTTCGGCCTTGTGTTTGTGAGCAAAAGTGATTTAGAGTTATGTACTTAAAGATCCGGCCTTGAAATGACAAAACTGTCCCTGTTTTCATAAACTGGTCGGCCGACCAGTTTTTCTGGCTGGCCGACCACTTAGGTGGTCAACAACTGGTCGACCATTGTTCTAGGTGGTCGGCCACCATCCTGGATGATCTCTAAGGCCCCATTGTCCTCCCTATGTGTTTTGGTGATGATTGGAGCTCTTGTCTCTCGGGAAAGTACAAGAAAAGTACACTTTTCGGTTCAAAAATGCCCCCGCGGGAACTTTAATTCAAGTCTTTGATGCGTGGCTCATCAATTTCTTGTTAAGAGCAAGGTGTATCCTTTTGAATACGCTGTGACCCCTCTGAGAGGTAAATCGGAGGTTCCGATTAAATCGCTCGCGTTAAGGCTTGTATCTCATTTTTCAGTGTTTCGTTTCAAACATGCTTTTGAAGTTGCACTAAAATGCATTGTTATGCTCATTTTTCTTGCATTATAATGCATACCTTCCTCGCATTGTCATGCACACTTTCAGCGCATTGTTATGCACATTTTAATCGCATTGTTATGCGCACACTTAGGTTGCGTTGTCATGCACCCCTTCCACCCGCATTGTCATGCACTCTTCACATGCGTTGTCGCACACGTTCCATCGCATTGTTATGCGCACACTTAGGTTGCATTGTTATGCACCCCTTCTACCTGCATTGTCATGCACTCTTCACGCGCGTTGTCACGCACATTTCACTTGCATTGTTATGTACACTACATGCATTGTTATGCACATTTCACTTGCGTTGTCACGCACTTTTCACTTGCATTGCTATGCATGTTTCCATCGGCATCATATGTGCACGCGTTTATATTGTATCTTGATGTAACGTTGAACATATGTTGTTACTATATTGCACCTGTTGAATTTCTTTCTTTTGCAGGCACGATATTGTATGTATGGTTCATCTGAAGCTGGCGCGACCAGACGATATTGTATGTACGGTTCATTTGAGGCTGGCGCGACCAGACAGTATTGTATTTACTCCACGTGAGACGTAGCGAGAATTGTATAATTCTCTTACATCCTTTCTGCATGTAATGTAGTTTGGTTCTCATTCGCTTGCTTAAACTGTTGCATTTATTGTGTATACTTACTTCATTACAGCCTTCTTTGCATGATCATAAGTTATGTTCGGCATCTTGCATGTCCTTTGTATCTTGCCCCTGCCTGTGGGCGCATCTCTTTGTTATCTTGCCTGTTTGTTTAAGTCTTCGGCCTTGTCAAAAATGGGTCGTCTCTGGGCTTTGACATTCACTCCCGTCATCTTATTGACTTCCGAGTTCTGTCAAAGAGGGGCAACTATAGACACCCCATTTTTGACCAACCCTAAGACTCAGACGTCATCGATTGAGTGCTCGGTGATAGTGCATGTTGTGCTCGTTTCTAGTTTCCGAAGTTTTGGCTGAGAGCCTTGCCTCCGGGCCTCTGAACTCTTTGTGCTTTGGCTCGGTTTGTGGACCAAGCCTTGTTTCTCTTCCCTGGAGGGAGGGAGTGGCCTTGCAGACCACCTCTTTGTGGTCGTAGACCACCTTTCGTGGTCGTAGACCACTTTTCTCGCTTGGAGACTAGTTTCCGATTTTCGGAGCCTTCGGTCGCGCGCCTTGACTCGGGACTGCTTAACGTTCTCTGTTTGGCGTGGTTTTTGAACCACACCTTGTTGCCTCTGCCTAGAGGGACACTATCGTCTGGGAGACCACTTTTGTGGTCGTAAACCACTTTTGGTGCTCGTAGACTAGTTTTCGAGGCTTTCGGCTGCGCGCTTTGTCTCCCGAACTTTTGTCTTGCATCCTTTTTGGTTTGTTTTTGGTACAAACCTTGTTTTCCTTGTTTGGAAGGTGGTACAAGGGTGGGAGACCAGTTCTTCCCCTTAGAGGCCACTTTTCTTCCCGCCAGCCAGTTTTCTGGTCTGCCAACTGGTCTCCTTGGTCTTTCGGCCACCTTTTCTGGTCGGCTACCACACCATTGCATTGTTTTCATGCTGCTGACCTTCTCCCACCATGGCCGACCACTTTTTGTCTTTGGAGACCACTTGTGGTGGTTGGCCGACCACTTCAAGCCGTCGGTTGCTTTTTTTTCACCTTTTTGGAGATATTTTTAGTCCAGCTGTGCCAGCTGGAAGGCACTAGAACCATCCTCCATACACGTGTATGGAGGGATGGCTTTGAGGCCAAAGCTTGTCCAACAAGCTTGAGCTTTGTTCTCTATAAAGGAGAACCTCTTTCCTCATGCCTTAGGTTCAGAATTTGGTGGCTGGAGCTATACATACACATTTGTATCTATCTTGCACCTTTGCTTCATTTTTGTGCCTTAAAAGTGTATATTCATCATACTTTTGCACACAAACACACACTCAAACACCATACTCTTGGAGTTGAGGTCCCTTGAAGTTGTTTTTGAAGTTTTTGGACTAGTTTTGGTTCAAAAAGAGTGCTGGAGTTGCAGTCTTGAAGGTGTTCATCAAGGGTGAGTTTCTAACCCTTTAAACCCTCATCTTTGCTTAAGCTTTTAGCCATACTTGCATGCTGATTTAAGCTTAACTTTCTACTACAAAAAGTTCTGATTTTTGGTCCTTAAAATGTTTGTTTAAGGTCACTTTTTTGTTGGGGGTGGTCTACCCCCTCTTAGGCCTTGTTTTGAGCCATCCCTTTTGGCTCTTGTCTTAGCCTTTGCATGACCTTTCTACCACTGAAATCCAGAGGATTTTCAGTGATGGAAAGGTGGTTTTGGGGTCCTAAATAGGAGAAGGTCATCCCCTCTCCTTGTGTCTTGAATACTTGCTTCATATACCTCATGTTTGAGCATGTTTGTCAAGCTTATGTTGGCCATATCTTAGCATGTATTTGGGGTTATTTTGGGATGGCATGCCACTGTTTTTGGTTGCCTTGATCACCTCATGCATGCTTAATACACTTGTAGTGTAAATTTCATAAACTAGTCTTGTATACTTCATGAAGTAGCATGTCTTTCTAGCTTATGTTGACTCCATCTCAGTAGGTTTTTGGTGTTGTTTTAGCATGCCATGACTTTGTTTTTGGTGGGTTTGATGGCCCCTTGCATGCTCCATGCACTTGTAGTGTAATTCCATGAAGTAGCCTAATGTGTATCATGCTTTAATATGTCATTCTAGCATGATTTTGGCTTAACTTCAAGAAGCTTTTGTCCATGTTTTAACATGCTTTAGCTCTAATTTGTGTTGTTTTGGTCATGCATGCCATGCTTTGTATAGCTATAATGCGTTCTAACTTGTTAGCTTTGTGTATCAAGTCCACTAGCATGCATTGCTTGGCCTATTTGAATGATTTGGCATCATTTGAAATGTGATTTCAGTCCATGTAGTGTGGCCACACACTTGCATCTTTCATTTATTCAATGCGTTGGAGGGTTTGCCCTTTATGCCTTAAACATGAGCCATTGCGTATGCCTTCATGCCTAAGCTTGCGAGCTATCATTTCAGTGTGTATTTGGGGTTATTTTACCATGATATAACTCTGATTTTTGTTGGCGAAGCCATCCCATGCTTGGTCTTGGTAGGTGTAGTGTAATCCTCCCATATTGCCCTTGCATAATCCATGTTTTGGCCCTTCATGTTAGCTTATTTTGGCTTCCTTCCATACATGTTTTAGCATCATTTTGACATGCTCTAGGACTGTTTTGGGTTGTATTTTCCATATGCTTCATGAATTGCATAGCTGTAGTGCAATTGGCCTTGTTAGCCTTGTGTTTTGATGCCTCTTGCATGCTATCTTTGAGCTATTTGGATGATTTGGAATCATTTAATACTTGATTTCAGAGCATGTAACATTGTCATATTCTCATGCATATCACTCTCTAATTGAGGTTTAAGAGTTGTGCATTGTTGCCTCATTTGTGGCCTAGCATGTATGACATCTTGCCTAGGTCCTTGAGCCCCCATCTCAGCATATTTTGGTCTTTGTTTTGACCTACTTGAGCTCTGTCCATGGTTGGTTCATGCATTTGTGCCATGTATTGCATGCCCCCTTTGTAGTCCTCTTTACTAGCTTCATGCTTTAAGGGCCCTAGCATGCCATGATTATGTTGTTTGAGTGATTTGGCATCATTTCATACCTTATTTCAATTAGGGGTGTTCACGGGTCGAGTCTTACCGGGTTTGACATGCATCCATCACCCGAACCGACCATCTCGGGTTAGCTATGGAGGAGCCCGATTTCGACCAGTTGGATGCTTGCAACCGAACATGTTCCGGTTGAATGGTTTCAGTCGAAATGTCGAAACCGACCAATCTCCATCACATTGCAAATCTAGCTCAAAAAATCAAAACAAAAATTTAACTTCGTATATGTTATTTTTTAGATGAGAAACAAAAAAAAAAAAAAAAAAAAAAAAAAAAAAAGAAAAAAAAAAAAAAAGAAGGAGAAAGAGACCTAATTTCTGAGAAGAAGAGCTTTGGGAGGGAGAGAGAGAGAAGTGTAAAGGCAGAATAGAAAGAAGAAAAGCTTTAGGGTGAGAGAGGAGATTGTAATGATAGAGAGAGAAGAAAGAAGAAAAAAGAAATGAAAGAGGAGATTGTAATGACAGAGAGGAGAAAGTGAGATCTGTGACACGGAAGCAACAACGAAGTGATCTCTAATGGTGAAGGCAGCAAAAAGCAGCGTCGGCGTTGGTTGGTGGTGAGGCAGCGAAAAGCAGCGCCGGCGTTGGTGGTGAACGGCCGAAAGTAGCATCGGCATTGGTGGTGAGGCAATCGTGAAAAATAACAGCAGTGGCCAAGTGTGGTAACTAGTCTTCAACAAATAAAATGAAAATATGAGATCAAGTTTTGAAAATGGAAAGGAAATGTAACGATGATAGGGAGGTGAAGAGGTGAACAAAGTCAGGAAGATGGAAGGATGAAAAGTTGCTTAAAATAATTATTTGTGCAGGTGGAAAGTTGGATAACGTGTAAAGAAATGAGGAAGATAATGATGGCATTTGAGATTTTCAAAAAAAAAAGTGAATGATTATTTAATATTTTTTTTTTGTCAAGATGATAAGGTTGTAATACCTCCAACTAATAAAATGAAGACACTTGGCAGCAAAAATTCATTTTATAATATTTCGGTCGAGTCAGGTTCATTTATTTTTTGATATGTTCATCTGATATCCGACCGAAAAAAATAAAAATTTGCATTCTTCATCCGTGGCCGACCGAAATGACTGGCGAAACCGTTCGTGAGCTGTCGGTCCGAGTCGAGTCAGTCGGATTGATCGGGTCGGGCAAATTTTTGAACACCCCTAATTTCAATGCACTTAGTGTTGTTACACTTCCACATTTGTCACTCTTTGAGCACTCTTGAGGGTTGTGCTCTTAGGCCTAGTTGATGGACCATTGAATGTGCATGCTTGTATATGCTTTTTGTGCCTTAGTTTCATCATTATGGCCACTGTTTTGGGCATGGCTGAGGTTTACCCACATTCAGTTTAAGTCCATTGAGCATTGTGTATGTCATGTTACATTGCATTGTGCATGTTATGTTGTTGTTTGCATTGTGTATGCCATAATCACATTGCATTGAGTATGCCATGTTATTCATTGCATTAGGTATGCCATGTTGCATTACATGTTGTTGCATACTTGTCCCTAGCATTTCATGTTTGCATGCTTGAGTTGCATTGCATATTTGCATGCTTGATGTTGCATTGCATTGTGTATGCCATGTTATTTGTTGCATTTTGTTTGGAATAGGTGTTAGTCCAAACACGGGAAACGAGAGGCGTTTCATACTTAAAATGATGAAGCGTGCCTTAATTCCTGGTCGCCGACGCTCTTGATCATACATGATAGAGTTCTAGGCTTTGTGTGTTTATGTGTGCATTCATTTCATATTGAATTGTGCAATTTGGTTTCTCGACCATCATGCATCGAGATACGTGATTGGTGGCCCGAGGGTCGAGAACCACACTCCCTTGAGCTTATGACATGATAGGGAGGGTGGTTGTGCACACATATCTTGCAAATACATTGCCATGCCCTTTCTTGCTCTCTGTTGCAGCAAACTGGAAAAGTGCAGCAAAAACTGGCCGGCCAGCCAGAAAAACTAGCTGACCGACCACTTTTTCTAGTCTGCAGCAACAAAAAGTGATCGGCCAGTGGCTGGAAGCATCAACAACTGGTCGGCAGCCCTCCCACAGGTCCCCAAGGTGAGTTAGAAGCTTTCTGGAGCTTGGTGCAAGGTTCTGAGAACAATTGCAAATAGAGTCAAATTGGGGCATCGCGACGGATTTTCGAACGAGGCAACTGGGCATGCATGCACTCTTCTCCCCCCTGAGGGCCTCATTGCTTTATTGTTTTACTTAGCTAATTTGCTTAGCTAGTTTACGCTTTGGTTTGTACTTAATTAGTTAATGTGCTTAACTATTCAATTCGTGTTGCAATAGTTTAATTAATTAGCTTGTTAGTTAATTAGTTTTGTTCTGTAATAATTAGTCTAATTAGCTTAGATTAGCTAGTTAGCTCTTATTCGGACCCTCCGTCGAGAGGGCCAACTGTTGTAATAAGTGTGCGTGTGTGTGATGCATGTTTTCCAACCCCCATTTCTTTCTCCCTTTTACTTAACTGCTTACGATGGTTAGTTTTAGGGCATATTTCGATTAACATACCTTATGCTTGCATGTGTGCATCCATTCATCTGTTTTGCATGCACCGGGCTCGGCGCATCATACTAACTACATTGTATTTCAATACATTTACTTGAATACGTGTTCAATAGCATGTTATCAAGTTGCATTTCATATGCCATCTTAGAATAGCCGAGCCTATCTGAGTTGCATTTTTACATATGTTGCATTAGCCGTCTTAACATGAAGTAGGATCATGCATAATTTCTAACTAGTTCTTTATTTTGGCTTGGAGTACACTGTAAGTGTTTACGCCTTAGCATACTGCATGTGTGTTAATGTTGCCATGAAAGTATGCTTGCCATGAGGCTAACTGCTTAATTGATTAACTGCCTGAATGCCTGTGGGTGAAGGTTGGATTGCTTGAATTGGAACAATTTATCAAATCCCCGATTTAGCCTACTTGCGAGTAGCAAACTTCAAATCATTTTCACAAATGAACATGCAATGTTTTGTTCCAACTTAGGCGATCTAGTCTATACTTGTATGCTGTGCGCATCACGTAGTAAGATTAGCTAATTAACAGGAATAAGAACACATGTATTTTCAAAAACAAAATATCATGCTTAGTAAATGCCGATCTTTTGATCGGGCGAGCGGAGGTGCTCATTGCATGACCTTGCCCTCTCGTACCCAAGTTTCCGAGCCGAGGCAACTTTGGTGATGACGGACACGTGGCCTTAGGCATGAGTCAGGGTTTCCTAAATTCCCCCAAAATAAAATATTTAGGTGGCGATTCTGTATCTGGCAAAGCAGTCCATGTTTGGCACTTCTTTATAAAAATCAATTTTTTCCAAAACAATTTACCGGATTTGGACTCTTTGGTGATTTATCAATCTTGCATTGCACTTTGCGAGATTAGATTCAGAACCGTGACATTGAGTCCGAACTGTAATAGCTAGAGAACAAAACAGATTTCGCGCCCTCGCAGCGCGGAGCCGGAGAGTTCTCGGGGCACGTCTACAATATTGTATTAGTGGATGAGAGTAGAGAAGGAATTAACACTAAGTTGAAGATTTAGAAAAAAAACACTTGAATTTAAAGGATTTAAGATAAGCAAAACTAAAACAGAGTACATGGAGTGTAATTTTAATAACAATAACAATGGAAGCAGAGAAAAAGTGAAAATTGAGAACCAAGAACTACTTAAGAGTGAACATTTTTGTTATTTTGGATCGATTATCATAACGGTTGGGAAGATTGGAGTGGATATGGTCCATAGAATTAAGGCACGGTGGTTTAAGTGGGGGAGTACATCTGGGATACTATGTGATAAATGAGTACCCACTAGACTAAAAAGAAAATTCTATAAGACGATTATTAGAGCAATAATGTTGTATGGGTCAGAATGTTGGGCAACTAAGAAACAATATCTAGATAAGATTAGTATTGCTAATATAAGGATACTAAGGTAGATGTGTGGTAAGAGTAGAAAAGACAGAATTAGGAATGAATATATTTGTGAATGGATAGGAGTAGTACCGATAGAAGATAAGTTGAAAGAGAATAGATTGAGATGGTTTGGTCATATACAATAGAGAGCAACAAAGACAGTAGTGAAGAGATGTAATACAGTGACAGTAGATGGAAGTGTTAAAGGAATGGGCAGATCTAAATTGACGTATACGAGTGTAATAAATAGAGATATAAATTTTCTTAATTTGACTAACTAAATGATCGTTGATAGAGTTAAGTGGAAAAAAAAAAATTCATGTAACCGACCTTATTTAATGGGACTTAAAGTTCAATTTGGTTTACTATTCTCAATTTTGGAAGCACAAATTGAAGAAAATATAACAAAAACATTTCTAATATCAAACTAAACACCAAAATACATCTAAAGAAACACATTTTGCTACTTCTTGATGTTTTCTTTCACCGTTGCACCATCCCAAACATCTATCTTTTCAAGAAAGAATCTAGCCCTGGTTTTCCATGTACATTAATGCACTACTAAGCTGTTTAAAATTAGGAGATTTGGTCAAAACCTTTTCATAATAAAATTTTAATATATTAAGGACAAGCATAAAAAATTAAAAAATTAAAAATCCAACATATACCACTATTACTAAAATATTAAACTTTAAAATAATATAACTTTTGGTCTAAATGTCGATTTTTAATAAAATTAGTATTTTTAGAATATTCTCATCAAAATCTATCAAATAAGATCCATATTCACTATGAAATTCTTTTTTAAAAAAAAATTATTACCGTCAAAATTGATGTAAACAGTAACATGTTACTCTGACAATATTATCTAAGAAAAAAAAAAGAAGATATTTTATTTTGTCTTTGCCCAATTATGCGCCTTCTCAGGGAGGTTTATAAAGTAAAATAAATTGAGTTATCCCTTTTCACCAAATAAAAGTCCAGAGTTTTGGCTAAATTTCCCTTTAAAATTAAAAAAATATCACCCAAGAGAGTTCACTTTTTTCTGTTGTCCAAACCAATGTAATTAACTAAAATAAATAGATTCATGATTAGTTAAATTAAATTACAAACTAAGTAAATATGCTAGAATTTACAATGATATTGCATAGAAATACACAATACAATAAAATGATAAAGAAGCGCAAACCGAAGCCTGTATGATACCACAGTCTCCTTAAAACAGATTAGCTACCTCACCGTGGGTGTAGGAGGAACATCGACTTCTGTCTCTCAGGATACGACAGTTTAGACCAGCTAACGCAAAAGCACCTTTTGATAGCTTTGGCAACCAGACAATAGCAGCACTCTCTCACACAAGAAGAATATATTATAGGAGGAGACTGATTTGATTATAATATGAGAGAAAAAATTCTATATTAAACCCAAGGGAGATAGGCCTCCTTTTATACACAATGGGGGATAGAGGAGTAACTTTCCAACCTTGAAGGCTAGCAACCAATGCCCATTATTTCTGCAAAACTGTTGGAGTAATGCACACAATTGATGGGGATTCAATGTGTGAGTTACACATAATATACACCTGTGTGTATATACATATCTGCAGCAGACCTAGCCTAAAAAGATTAGGTTGGTGGACCACCAATCCAATCCAGCCCAAACCTAACCCATTCCATCAAGCCTCAAGCCCAAGCCCAAGCCCAAGTCCCAAGATCCACAACCCACGACCCATGGACCACGGACTTGGCCCGGCCCGGCCCGGTCTGAGCGGGCGGGCACGCGCACTCGTGTGGCAATTTTTCCATAACCAACTTGGACCATAGTTTTGGCCCAAGCATATCCTTGAAGTATCCATAACTCCCTTCCTTCGAAAAATTTGTATGCCCCAAAGGGCTCATGCCCTTATCAAAATCTTAAGGTTTAAATACCTATCAAAGTTTTCCTCTATAATCAATATGGGATTGGTAGTTATACACAATTCTTAATACCTCATTCATGAGGCCATCTTTATGAGACAATTTCTCATTTAATTCTTAATGAATTTTTTGTCATTCTTTTTGTGATGTAAAGGCCTTATTACAAAGAATCTAAACTCATTTAATCTCACATCAACCAATGGTTGGGACCATAAAACCATTTTTTCCAACAATCCCCCACATGAATAAAAATTGACTGAATAAAGAAAAACAAGCAACGTTTACAACAAAGATCCGGAGAGAGAGCACACAGACTAACCATGCCTCAGAAAAGGTAGCTGTTGGCCTTGAACCTTTTGTAGTGAAAGCCTATCAGATTTATTGGTTGACTAGTAAACGTCATGTCTTGAACTGTTCTGCCGTTTGTGTAAACTGAGACAATAGACCTCACACAGGAGTTAGTCTAACCATTGTTCTTATCCTCACTGGTGTGTTCGGTATAACCTTGGAACACTAGCCTAGTTTAGTGAGCATTGTTAAAAAATTCGGCCTTACAAATTCTTAAAGGAGCAGCCCCACTTCACACTCACATAGGTGACCTATATAAGGTATCTCATTATACCAGGGATGATTATTCATATCACTTAGGTCATTAAAAACATTAGTTTAACCGTTCACCCCCACAGAGTATCACGGTACAAAGGAATGGGCAAGAGGATTTACCTCTTTAGTAACTCACCCGTTACACGAAATTAGGTTGTCCATTTGAACCTAGATTTTGAGATCTCCAGTCAACTAGGTTGGATTTTCCATTTCGGAAACATTACTAAAGGCCTTAACCCTATTCCTCTTGACGACGTTTCTACTAGCTCTCGAGTTAATCCTTTGGTTAGCGGATCCGCAATGTTGTCCTTAGCCTTTACATAGTCTAGAGAGACAACTCCATTAGAGAGTAGTTCTCGTATGGAATTATGTTTACGACGGATATGTCTGGACTTTCCATTATACATATGACTCTGTGCCCGTCTAATCGCCGATTGGCTATCTCAATGAATATAGATAGCAAACACAAGTCTCGGCCAACATGGAATAGACTCAACGAATTAGCAAAGTCATTCAGCTTCTTCAGTTGCTTTATCCAAAATAATAAACTTAGATTCCATCATTGATCTCAATATACACGTTTGCTTATAAGATTTCAAAGACACGGCTGCCGCTCCGAGGGTAAATACATAACCACTAGTGGATTTGGAATCTTTTATATCAGATATCTAATTAGCGCCACTTACCCTTCTAGTACCATCGGGTATCTGGTATAATGCAATCCATAATCCTAGGTATAGCGTAAATAACCTAACACCCGCATAATGCCCCTCCAATGAGTAGCATTTAGATTACTCGTGTATCTACTAAGCCTGCTAACAGAGTAGGCTATATCCGGCCTTGTACAACTCATCAGATACATCAAACTTCCAATGACCCGAGAATATTTCGGCTGAGAGACACTCACCATTATTCTTGGTCAAATATAGACTCATGTCTACTGGTGTCCTAAACACACTTGTATCTGATTTATCAAATTTCTCAAGTGTCTTCTCAACATAGTGAGACTAAGAAAGTACAATAGTACTAGATGTTCTGGCAATCTTAATACCCAAGATGACATCTGCAAGGCCCATATCTTTCATGTCAAACTTAGAATTTAACAATCCCTTGGTAGTTCTAATCATTTCATCATTATTACTAACAATGAGTATGTCATCTACATATAGACACAAAATGACATAACCTCTGTCAGTATCTTTGACATATACGCACTTGTCACACTCATTGATTCTAAACCCATTTGAAAACATAGCGTTGTCAAACTTCTCATGCCATTGCTCAGGTGCTTGCTTTAAACCATATAATGACTTGACAAGCTTATAGACTTTCTTATTTTTCTCCATTTAAGAAAGCGGCCTTTACATCCATTTGATATATCTCCAAACCACGTAAAGCGGCTATTGCAATTACCATGCAAATGGATGTAATCCTTGTTACAGGTGAATACATATCAAAGTAATCCAGGCCTTCTCGCTACTTGTATCCTTTGATAACTAGCCTAGCTTTATACTTATCAACTAACCCATCCGCTTTCATGTTTCTTATAAAGATCCACTTGCTCCCCAAGGCCTTACTGCCTGGGGGTAGATCAACCAACTCCCAAGTATGGTTCTGTAAGATGAAGTCAATTTCACTTTTAATCGCTTCTTTCTATAAGGGACTTTCAAGTCACGACTTCATAAAAAGTTTGAGGTTCTCCCTCTAACATACAAGTCAAGAAGTCCAGGCCAAAGGACTTGGCAGGCCTAGCCGTTTTACTCCTTCTTGGCTCATCTACTTCCTCATCTTGATCATCTATTTGATCATCTTCAAGTTCATTTTCAGAACTTTGATCCTCTTTTGGGTTCGGCAAGGAAATACGTCTTCAAAGAATGACTCATTCCTTAACTCCATTATGGTATTCTTGTGGATATCTGAAATATCAAACTTGTACACAAGAAACCTATATGAACTACTAGTTTGTGCATAACCAATGAATATACAATTTACGATTTTCGGACTTATCCTAACCCGCTTGGGTGTAGGTACCGCCACTTTTGCAAGACACCCTCACATTCGTAGGAAATTATAAGAAGGCTTGTGGCCTTTCTATAATTCATATGGAGTCTTGTTTACTTTCTTCCAAGGTATTATATTTAAAATGTAATTCGTGAAGAGAATCGCCTCCCCTACAAGTTCTGTGGCAACCCATAACTTATTAACATTGCATTCATCATTTCTTTAATGTTCTATTCTGCCGCTTAGCAACACCATTTGACTGAGAGGAGTATAGCGCTGTGGTTTGGTGAATAATCCCAAAATGAGCACAAATCTTAGTAAACGGGGATTCATACTCACCACCACGATCACTTCTTATAGCCTTGATCTTTTAGTTTAGTTGATTCTCAACTTCATTCTTTAAAAAAATAAATTTATCAATCGCCTTATCTTTACTTTTGAGCAAATACACATAACAGTATTTAGTGCAATCATCAATAAAAGTGATGAAGTATTTGTTGCCACCACGTGATTGTACGACTTTCAAGTCACACACATCACTGTGCACTAAATCCAAAGGCTCAGTACTTTTTTTAACAGAATGAAAAGAAGTCCTTATCAATTTTGCTTCTACACAAGTTTTACACTTGTGATTCTGATTAATCTTGAAAGATGGTATGTGATCTAACTTGATTAATCTACGCAAAGAGTCAAAATTTACATGACCCAGTCTACTATGCCATAAATTAGGGGACTCAAGCATATAAGTAGAAGAAGAAACTTTCTTATTAAGTTTTGAGACAATAGTTATTACATTTAGCTTAGCATACCACTCCACATATATCCCTTCCCTACATAGACCCCGCTTTTGGTCAATACGAATTTGTCAGACTTAAACACCATGCGGAAGCCGTGTTTTCTTAGGAGCGACCCAGAAACAAGGTTCTTACGAATGTCCGGCACATATAGGACATTGTTCAGAGTCAACTCTTTTCCTGAAATCATTTTCAGGACCACCATGCCTTTACCCTCAACAGTTGAGGTTGCAAAATTCCTCATGAACAAGTTCTCACCGTTTGAAACCGGTTTGAAAGTTGTAAACATCTTTTTCTTTGCACAGATGTGACGAATGGCCCCAGTGCCCACCCACAATTCCTTCAGGTTGGACCCCACCATGTTCGCTTTGGTAACGACAGCTGCCAAATGCATGTCATCCATATCTTGTGATCGATCCTCTAGTTCAGCCATGTGGGCATAACTCTTGTTTGTGGAGGGTACTTGCTGTAAGGCTTTTTCTTTTTGCGGCAATCAATCACCCAATGCTCATCGCTTCCATAGTTGAAGCATTTTCCATTGAACCTAAAAGTAGGTTCTTGCGGCTTGTAAACCAGCCTTTTGGAGACACTGCCTCTTGCCCCCAGCTTTGAGCTTTTGCTTATTGGTGGCTTTTTCCTCACCCCCGAAGACTGGCCATGCTCAACCACATTTGCTTTTACAGTGGAGGTATTCCATCATTTCCTCCTATTGTTTTTCTCAATCCAGAGCCTGACAACTCGCTCTTCGACTGTTATCTCATTTCTTTGTGCTTCAAGTAGTTCTAAAAGTCTTTCCAGCCGTTAGGCAGCTTCTCAATTAGAGCAACGGCCTGGAATGATTCACTCAGAAACATTTCTTCTGTATGAATTTTGTGCAGAATTACTTGGAACTTTTGGACTTGACTGATGAAGGTTTTTGAGTGTACCATCTTGAAGTCCAGAAATCGGCCAATGACAAATTTCTTTGCCCCAGCATCCTCAGTCTTGTACTTCATGTCCAAAGCATCCAACAACTCCTTTGCCGACTTCTTGGCATAAAACACGTTGAAAAGTGAATTTGCCAAGCCATTTAGAACGTAGTTCCAGCAAAGGAAGTCTAACTGCTTCTAAACATCTAGAGCCATGAGCTTTTGTTTGTCTTGCTCATTCTCTTCCATAGCTAGTGGTTCTTCACTCAAAAACCTCGTAAGGCTAAAAGTAATCAAGTAGAACAACATCTTCTGTTGTCATATCTTGAAATTCACTCTGGTGAACTTCTCCGATCGCTCGTGATGGTTGAGCGGGCCTCCCGGAACAGCAAAAACAACAACAGGGTTGACCACAGAGGTCACAATAACTGGATTGACCACAGAGGTTACAGCAACCGGGTTGACCACAGAGGTCACAGCAGTAGGGGTTGGCAAGCTAGTTGTCCCGGAGTTCTGATCCCCACCAACATTAGCAGCAGCATCGGTGACAGTTGCCATTTCTGAAACATACAACAGAATTTCACTTTCTATGTTTCTAGAAATTAAACTTAATACTAGAAAATTCCACAATAATTTAATTCAAAATTAGTCTCACCACTTAACCTAGAATCGAACCATGGTCAGGAATGTTCTCAGAAAGACTGGAGAGGTCACATCGGTCCCACTTAAAACCCAGTTAACCTTTTGACAAAACTTTTAAGAGCATGTTTACTCCTAGTCCATGGGAAAAAAATTTCAAAATTAAGTTTTTCAAGGATGAAATAGGTTAAAACAAACCAAGTTCCAAATTTACAAGCAATGTAAAAAATTACTACAACAATTATAAGCAAATAAAACTTACTTCTACAAATTGGTAAAAGAACCAAATTAAAACTCAAGCACAACATTGTTTCAAATAAAAAGAAATGAAACCAATCCAATTAAGGAATCTTATTTGTTTAAAACTCCTTTTCTCGCTTAGGTATTTTTGTTCAATCAAAAAGGTTAATAGTCCAAATTTTTATTGCAATCCCAATTTTATTCATTTGGATTTGTATTTTTTTTCCCCTTCCCTTTCGCGAAGGTATTATTGTAAAGAAGGTTAGTAGAAAACCACAACAAAATACAAAACAAATAATCTAAAGAAACTGTAAAATAATAAATTCATTTTATAGCAAAATTACGTAAAATTAAAATGCTAGACAAGTTCTACAATTAAACTTATAACCCCCAAATAAATTACAAACCTTATAACTCTAAAAATTAAATTAAAAAAATTAATTAACAAGAGTTATAGGAAATTATTACACAATAATCATGTACATAACTTTAGCAATTATCATGTAAATAAATATAAACAAGTTACAAAAATTCTATAACTCCAAATACTTAAATTAAAATTTAATAAGCAAAAGTTACATGAAGTTTTAGAATTAAGATCATGCAAATAATTCTAGAAAAATAAAATAAAATCTAGAACCTAGACAATAAAGCACTTGTATATCATATAAGAACAGTAGGAAATAAAAACTAGCTCTAAAATAAATTTAACCACTTATGAACATGCACAACATGATAAAGATCTAGAATTGAAAGACATGAAAAATTTATTTAATAAACAAACAGAACCGAACACAAACTGAAAAGCAAACAAATTTGGAATAATTAATTCATTATTAAATAAATTGAATTGCAACAGTAGACTATGTGTTGCAGGTAGTCTAGAACAAACAAAACAATAGCATGCATATATATTAATCTAATATTCTAATCATGACTATCAGAGAAGTTCTTGACATATTATAACACGGAAACCAAAACAAAATCTGGGCAGCATGTAACCAAAATTTTCCACTAGAATACATAAACATGTAATTGGATTTTATATATAAAACATGACTTCTAGTCAGGAATGTATACAAATCAAAACTGTACACATGCAGCCAATAAACAAAACTAATAATTAAGTGCTATTAACAGTGACCAATTGTCTTCCGAGGAACAAATTAAAACAGTGTACAATTCACCGGAAACCAAACCAATTAATCTTATTCATGAATTTGAGTTATTCTAAATTACTAGATGAATATATTTGTTCAATTTCATGGGAAAGTATATATAATATGTTTTAAGATTGTTGTCCAAACCAATGTAATTAACTAAAATAAATAGATTCATGATTAATCAAATTAAATTACAGACTAAGAAAATATGCTGGAATTTATAATGATATTGCACAGAAACACACAATACAATAAAACGATAAAGAATCGCAAATTGAAGCATGTGTGATACCACAGTCTTCTTAAAACAGATTAGCCACCTCACTGTAGGTGCTGGAGGAACTTTGACTTTTGTCTTCCAGGTACGATGGTTTAGACCGGATAACACAGAAGCACTTTCTGATA
This sequence comes from Camellia japonica, assembly GCA_030407325.1. Taxonomy (NCBI): domain Eukaryota; kingdom Viridiplantae; phylum Streptophyta; class Magnoliopsida; order Ericales; family Theaceae; genus Camellia; species Camellia japonica. The sequence goes on along the minus strand of JAPPVO010000014.1, from coordinate 5,792,688 downwards.
GCTTTGGCGAACCAACAATGGCAGCACTCTCTCACACAGGAATAATATATTATAGGAGAAGACTGACTTGACTATAATATGAAAGCAAGAATCCTGTATTGAACCCAAGGGAGATGGGCCTCCTTTTATACACAATGGGGTAGAGAGGAGTAACATTCTAGCCATGAAGGCTAGCAACCAATGCCCATTACTCCTACAAAACTGCTAGAGTAATGCACATAATTCATGGGGATTCAATGTGTGAGTTACACATAATATACACCTGTGTGTATATACATATCTGCCTAATCCATTCCAGCAAGCTTTAAAGTCTCAAGCCTAAACCCAAGCCCAAGTCCCACGGACTCGGTCTGGGCGGGCTGCGCATGCGCGCGTGGCAATTTTTCATAACTAACTTGGACCATAGTTTTGGCCTAAGCCCATTCTTGAAGCATCTATAACTCCCTTCCTTCGGAAAATTTGGATGCGCTCATGCTCTTATCAAAATCTTGAGGTTTAAATACCCATCAAAATTTTCCTCTACAATCAATGCGGGACTGGTAATTATACACAATTCTCAATACCTCATTCATGAGGCCATCTTTATGAGACAATTTCTCATTCAATTCTTAATGATTTTTTGTCATTCTTTTTGTGGTGTAATGACCTTGTTACAAAGAATCTAAACCCATTTAATTCCACTTCAACCAATGGTTGGGATCTACTTTAATTTCTTATTAAAGTCACCATAAAACCATTTTTTCTAACATTTTCTAGATTCAATACTTGGTTATACCAAAGCAATATATTAAAACCCACAATCATTCACAAATCTGTTCCTCTAATGTATGTATACAGAGACACGTTTCCTTTAAAAAAAAATAAAATAAAATAACCTTCAAACTGTTCTTGCACAAAAAGATGTTGTGCACAGTATCATAGTTGTATCAAGTTCTCATGTTCATCTCTTTCTCGTTTATATCCCTCGAAGTATTATTCATATTTGAAACACACAAGGTCGGTAACAGATGATATTTGATGGAGTAGTTTGTTTTTGTATATTTTTGTTCTCCCTACAAAAAATGTGTATTGAATTTCATTATATATCTTTTCATTTTTGGTTATAATATGACTTACTTATCCCAAAAAAAAAATGATATAGAAATGGGAAAAACAAAATTGAATGAACAAAATACGATCATAATATAGACAATGAAAACTATTAATGCACAAATTAATTGGGAAGAAAAACACTTAATGAGGTTACCATTACACATACAACAGAGAGACAGTTCATGGGCGGTCTTTGGGTTCAAGGCTCGTAATTTCTTTGACGACTTGAGTTTTGTCTGCCTCAAATTGTTCATCCCCTGCAAAAAAAAATAAGGAATGCTTCTATCTGAATGCTCTTGCTCGACTCCTGAAAGAAAAGGACTCCACCATTTAATACATAAATGTTTAGGGGAAAAATTGTGGAAAAATAAATAATCCAGACCTACTTAACACGTTTGTCCTACAACAATAATTGAGACCCTTTTTTTTTGGATCGCTACAACCTCATTTGGATCTCAACCATTAATGGTGTGGGTCCCACACATACATCAATGGTTAAGATCCAAAGGGGGTTTGTATCTGGTTTTTCGTTGCTCCTTAGAGGGATTTAGTCTCCTCTGATACGATAGCCCTACAGTTCGGACTCCCGTGGTTCTGAATTTGGTTTCACAAGTGCAATGTGAAACAGTGAAAACATAAAAGAGCCTAAATCCGGCAAATCTTTAGACAATCGATTTTTAATAAAAAAAATACCAAAAATAGACCGCATTGCCAGATTTAGGTCGTCCTTTTAGGTTTTTAGCCTAGCGAGCCTCTCAAAGATAGTATTTCTTCAACTTGTCCATATTGATCGGCTGTGAGAACTCCAAGCCATCTAAATCTATAAGGATAATCACTCCTCCTAACCAAATAGATTTGATGATGTAAGGACCAATCCAATTGGTCTGAACTTGACCCTAGGGTCATGGATGGGGACTCGATTGTCTTTCAGCACCATATCTCCTTCCTTAAGGTTTTTGGATTTGACTTTCTTATTGAAGGCCCTAGCAATTCTACGCTGATATGCCTCAGCTTCTGCCCTGTTTTGTCATGAAAATGACACTGTTTGTCCAAACTAGGGTGGCTGGTTGGCCTTAAAAAGTGGTTGGTCGGGTGGAAGGGTGGCCAGCCGGCCACTATTTTTAGGTGCTGCCTTGCTGCCACAGAATTAAAACAGAGCAAAAACAGAATGTTTTCAGGGGATGTTTATCCTTTCTGTCTCTCTCTATCATGAAACTGATCAAGGGAGGAGTATAATCGGTCCACAAATCATCAATTGTCGCAAAGTTGTTACGTGAACCAATGGGACAAAAAGATCAATAAAATGAAATGAAAGACCAATAACACCTCTTTCTATCATGAAGTTATCTCAAGGAAAGGGGTGGACATTGCTTCTTGAACCATTGAACGTCACTAAAGAGTACACAATGAGTCAAGATGCAATAGGTTCAATATAACGTCCAATTGAACCCCGATTTGATTTTTATTACATCTTTCACCATTTTTAGTTCCATTTTATTAGCCCTCTTTATTACCTTTCCATTCTTTATTCATTTTTGCCCAAAAGTGATGGTTACGTCCACTAATAAAGAGAAGTGTCAAACAAGATGTTGTTCTTAGCATGAGAGAGATGTAATGCCCTGGTAATAAACCTTTGAAGAGATTAAACTATTAAGTATAGAAGGTCTCTTTCTCATGCCTTAAACAATGATCCATTGTTTGAAACAACTCTTAAACAAAGAAATCCAAGAAAGTAGAGAGGTTGCAGAGATGATTATTACAAGTGTGAGTATATGTATGAAAATTATGAAATAAAAACTATCAACTCAAATAGATTGGTATCTAACGCTTAAACCACCAAATCTATGAGGACTTACAACAATACAAACATGATATTCAAAGCATAAACTAAGCAAACAATTAAAACAGCCCCCAAAACAGCAAAAAATAGTGTTGAAATTACTTTGAAAAAGCTAAAAAAAGTAAGCAAAATAGAATAGAACAAAACTAGTAAGCAAGCCTAAGGGGGTGGCTAACCCCTCTACTTTTTGGACCTTAAAACCATATGTTTTAGCCTCTGAAAACTCTGAGAATCAGTAGCTAAAAGTTGAGAAAAAAAGTGAGAAACACAAGGATAAAAGCTATGTAATGAGGTTCAAGAAAGGGTAGTTAAGCCCTTCACCTTGAGTAGCTTTCAAATCACAAGTTTTAGCCCACAAAAACAGTCCAAAACAGAGTATAAATACCAAGAAAAAGAGGAGTGAAGAGTAGGCAAAAGATGACAAGAGTTATACCTTTGAAGAGAATATACTCTTTTGTTCACAAACCACAAGGTGCTCACTCTCAAGGGTTGTAATTTTAGCTCAATAACCTCAGCAAGGAGCCTCAAAATATTGGTTTAGGAAGTGTATGTATATTGCGAGATAGAGAGGGAGAGTGTTTAGCAAGGTTTGGGCACTCGGAGAATTTTTCTAATCTAAAACCAAGAGGGATGGTCCTTTGTTTATAGAAAAACAGATTCTTCAGTCGGAAATATCTGTGTGGAGCTAGTTGGTGCAAGGCATGCACATGGAAGGGGGGACAGCTGGCAGCAAATATCTACCTGCTAGGAAACATAGCCAACCAGCCATGTAAGGGGACATTCGGCCACTAAAAATTGGCCAGCAAGCCTGAGTGGTTAGGCTAGAAAAAAATTAGGTTTTGATCCAAAGAGGTGTAAGGTTTTAGGCTTTGAAACTCAAAATCAAAGCTTCTTGCTGAAGAATTTGAACGTTTGTACAACGTATTATTTCATCATCACCCAAGTCTTAACGGCCGTAAAAAATGAAGTGTCTACATGGTTGTAGAGGTTCCAAAAAAAGGGGATCCCAAGTATTTTTCATTTGTCCTATGAAGCATAAGCACTTCTCTGGAGGACATGTACTAGTGTTGTGACAAGTGTCAAACACATTGAGTAATTAAACAAGTTAGGTACACATTGGAACATGCTGGGAGACACGCAACATATGGCATATAATAAATATTTAAGGTTTATGAATTTGATGAAAATAAATATTGACATAGAATAATTTAGAATATTAAAAAAATATATGACATATAATAAACATATAAACTATTATGTCCCTACATCCCCTCGTGTCTTAAATTTTTTTGAAAAATTGCATGTCCATGTCATGTTGTCCCCCCAAATTTTGGGTTGCCTTGTTTGTGGTCACCATCATAGTTGTTGTATTGTGAATCGTAAGATTCACTTTATTTAGCATAATATATGATTTTATGTGTATATGCGTATAAAAATACACATCTAAGATGAAATAAAAAAAAGTGTTAAGACCCACAAATTCACCCACCATATAGCAAGGAAATTGAGCTATATATCATTGGGTGTGTAACAAATTAAAAATTGACACCTAATAAGTCATATCATTGTAGGTCAAATTGTGAGACCATTTTTGTGGAATCTCAAACATTTTCCATGAAATAAATATTAATATAACTAAATTGTATATATGTCAATAAATATTAAACCACATATATTTATATAATTAGTTGATCTTTTTTCTTTTATATTTTTATTTTTATTTTTTTGACGCCTTTTCATGCATTATGTAAATAAATTGAATTGTTTGAATTGCTGTGAATCACAATTGAATCATAAGATTCACTCTATTTAATATTCAACTGAACGAATTGAATTGTTCTACTTGAGTCTCGTATTGAATAGTGAATCATAAAATTCTAACAACCAGGGTCACCACAAACTCCACAACAGAGATCTGTGGTTCAAACCACAAAACTTCGGTAAAAAATGGAGACAGTATTTAAATACCATCTTGCCAAGGAAGAAGTGGCATATTTGGTAGCTCGCTGTCATGTAAAACAGTAAAAGGGAAAAGAGTATCATACTCTGAGAAGATTCATAAGAATCCTTAAGTTATCCCTTGAGCTCACTTTTTCTTTTCTTTTTTGGATGGGCATCCCTTGAGCTCACATATCATGTCATCACAGTAGAATCCCAGATATTTTATCAAAATATGATGCCACAAGCACCAGAGAAACTGCCACATCTATAAAAAGAATCATGACGATGCTGGACTGAAAAAAAAAAAAAAAATTATGCGCCATTTGTTTCGGTGGAAAACTTTTTCCAGTAAACAAAATCAAGAAGTTCATGCTATCATATAAACACATGTATTGTTACAATTAGCCAATATTATGCAAAATATGACATGATTCATGAATAAGGAGAAGGTAGCCTACATTTGTACACCAGCAAAAAGATGAGAAAATGATACATCTTCATACTATTCAAATACCTATCATCCATAAAGGATACAATTCTAGAGACAAAATTGCATTCCCTAGGATCAGCTATTGAGATGTCTATTTTTTTATTTATTTTTTAATTATTTACATATTTTCAAACTTTCATCCTACCTTGACAGCTTGTCACTTGGTAATGTAATTGGTAGACTCCAGCAGCTTTGAGCTATACTCTGCAAAAAACTAACACCAGAAATTGTGGAGAATATCAAATTCTAACCAACAAGAAACCCAAATAAAACAACCACCACCACGATGAAGACGCTGACGATGGTGGTGGCTAAGTTGATAAAACAAATAACCATGTGAAAATTTTATGTTCTCTGTATACAAGTAACATGCAAGACTTCCTTATACACGTTAGCTTAAACCACATCAAATAGCACACGCATGCCACAACTCCATACATATTGACTTAATCTCAAGCACATAAAATGTGCGATATATCAGTAGTTCAAGCATGTGTCAGATAGTTCTATGATATATAATATTTGATTCAAAAATTTACAACTCATAACCAAACACACAACTCAAAATCCTATTAAAAACTCATAAATTTTTTTTAAAAATTCAAAAAATATTTTTTATTTAAAATATAAAAAAATATAATAGGAGGCAATTGCCAAAACAAAAAAACAAACAAACACTGTTTTGGTCACCGGCCAGACGTCCGGATAGGCGAAATTTCAAAATTCAAATCCCGCCTAAAAAGTGTTTTCAAAAGTGGTGTGAAAATGTATTTTGAAAGCTCTATCCAAACACACAGCTCCAAATATGGTGTGGAATCATAATTAAAACTCCACACCAAACACAGCCTGGGGTTTTCTTTTGGTTTAGAAACTTTTTTCATATTTTAATCAACATTTTTTTACTTTTTAGAAGAATTTAGATTAGGTGCATCTAATAAATAAATAAAAATGGCCTAAAATATGAAAATAGTTCACTTAAAAAAATCGTCTAAAAACAATTTTTAAAAAATTAAAGCAAACAGAGTAAGGCTCTTCATTGGGTGAGAGGAAGATTTGGGTGCAGATTCTAGGGTTTTGGAGGTGTCAAAATTTCTGGCGTACTCTGTTGTTGGTAGTGGTTGTTGAAGGATGTAGATTTGATCTGTAAATCTTGAAGATGACAAGAACAAAACTGAGAGAGAACCATTAGAAATAAATGTAAACTGTGATAAGGTGGTCCGGTGGTATGATATCTCAAGCAAACTATAGGGTAACACATAAGTGGATGAGATGTTTTAATTCAAATATTCAGTCGAGTTGGTTTCACAATTTTCAAATGACCACATCCACATCACCCAGATTTATAAATAGTGAAAGGCCCACTGCCGACCGCACATTCTAACAAAACCATCTGTAGCTTTCAATTTTGGGTCGGGTCGGGTCGGTCAAATATTTCAAGTGGTCTGGTCCCATGAACAGCTCTAATCCATGCAATCTTTTGTTTTTGTTTTTGTTTATGTTTTTTTATTTATAAGTAAAGAGTATTATTAACTGAGCACCATGTTGAAGAGGGCTAACCCTTTAAAAAAAACAAAAAGCTGTAAGCTATCTATCAAAAGGCATAAACAAATACCCTATTATCTGCACAACAAAAGAGTCTAAGAAAAAAAAGACACTTGGCCCTTGGCCCAAAAAAACCAAAGAAAGGAGCAAAGAACATTTTAGGAAGAAAAGAGCAACGATCCTTTCAGGCTAATAATAGGGAGTTCAAGAGTATCAAAAGATCTTCTATTCCGCTCTGTCCACACTATCCATAGAATACATAAAGCAAATGCCTACCAAGTTCCTCACCCATATTTTAGCATAATTGGCACTCCATGCCTCAATAAGATCCTAAACTGAAACAAAAACAACTCCTACCAAACTGAAAAGTGAACAATCAGATTCAACAAATGACTAGCCACCGGACAATGAAAAAGAAGGTACACAGATTCTTCTAATACTTTGACATCCCATACTTCACATTTAAAAAAAAGTTCTTCCTCAAGTTTCTATTACTTGAAATAGAACAATTGGCACTCCATGCCTCAACATGATGCTACACTGATACAAAAATAACTCCTACCTAACCAAAAATTGAACAAATAAATCACTAGCCACGGAACAATGAAGAAGAAGGTACACAGATTCTACTAATACTTTGACATCCTTCCCATACTACACATTTTGAGATAAACTCTTCCTCAAGTTTCTATTATTCAAATTAATCTAACACGTCTACACCTTCCGAATCTGCTTTATACCCAAAACTAACCTCTTCTGATATTCATTTATACAAAATTTACTTAAATTGTAATCCATGCAATCTCTTCTTTTTTCCTTTTTTCTCTTTTGGATAAGAAGCATTATTAACCAAGCACCACGTTGAAGGAGGTGAACCCTATAAAAAAGGAAAAAATCAAAGACTATATCAAAAGGAATAAACGAATCTCCTATAAACTGCACGATAGAGTTGACTAACAGAAGACTCCTTTCTCATCCAAAACAAACAAAGAAAAGAACAAATACTAATTCCAAAATAATAAAAGGGTAAATTACATTGGCCTCTCCTGAAGTTTGAAGAAAATATTGTAAGCCCCACTATTTTGACATAGTAACATAGGGTTTTCTTAAGGTTTTAATTCACATAACACATAACACTGAACTCCCTTTTCATCAATAATTTGCTAATCATATGAATGGAAAAATGATGTCATATTTTTTAGGTTGAAATTTATATTTTTCTTTGTTTATCCTTGTCTTTTCACATTATATGTATTAGCTCTGATTTCTTTTGCCTTACCAAACGGAGGGCAGTGTAATCATGCCAAAACTGCGAAGCTTGCTATATTTTCTTCAAATCTCAACAGGCGTCTGTATATTTTACCCATAGGCTTTGTTTGGTTACAATTCTCATAAACTATTTTTAAACGGATTTTCGTTTGTCTTTATTGAATTTTTTTCATATGTTAATCAAAATTTTTTATTTTGCAAATACATCAAGATTAGATACATCTAAAAAGTAAAAAAGAGTAACTAAAATATGAAGGGAAAAAAATTCACTAAAAATAAATAGAAACCCAAACAAAAATGCACACAGATTTTTACTCAGATTTTCATCAATTTTTACTTATTTTGTTTAATATTTTAGTCAATTTGTTTTACTTTTTAGATGCATTTTGATTAGGTGCAACTAAAAAATAAAAAGAATTGATTAAAATATATATAAAAAAAAAATCACTAAAAATAAATGAAAACTCATCTAGAAACAGTTTTTGCAAAATCAAACCAAACAAACATAGAATTCTAAAGATCTAAGTCTCCATATTGAGGCCTATAATAGAAGCACTGAATTCCCAGTCTCAAAAGTACTAATGCACATAATTGTTGCCCCTACTAAAGAATGATAACATGTTGTCCACATCTCATTTTACATACAAATGTCAAATCTATGTAAAATGATCTTGCTTCAAACATTAGCTTCACACTACTTCAAACATACTAGATTTATAACACACTTGTAGAGATTTCATGGTGTCAGGGAGATGCAGAATATCTTCTTCTTACTAAAGAATTTGTTTCTAAGTTCTGTCTTCTCTTCTTTTGCCATGGATGTCTCAACATTTTCCATCTTAATACACCAATTCCCTCAACAAGTCTTTTAATTAGTGTTACATGGACTTCTCTATTCCCTTTAGTGTATCGGATATGATTAGGATAAGTGTATGGGATGTGTCCAACCCCTGTACCAAATTAGAGACATCAATCTTCCAATTTTTTTATGATGTTTGAAGAAGAAAAAACTCACATTTGACGTGGATGGAACATAGAAATCTCACTTGTCCCCTAAATACGCCATAGTATTATACACTATACAATATATTAATGTTCACATACTTGTACCTAACTTTTGGATATATATCCTTGTATCTTAAGATTTAGGACATCTGCCACTCATATCTAATTCCATGAAACATAGCTTTTAACCACAGAAAATTTTATCCCACAAAGCAGACCAGCCTCACATCTGTCTAGTATGACTTGTACCTAATAAACACATTCCAAGCAGCACTTGATTTGCTTCATCTATCTCGCTAATATGATTTGGCCAATATCCTTACCAACTCTCCACCTGTGTACTACATATTACACAAAGAAAAATGGGCACTCTTCAGAGGTCTGTTGGCTATCGTCCAATTTTTATTTATCTCTTAATTCTAAAGCTTCTCTACACAATGATAACCTAGCATTTAATCTAACCTTGATTTCACAATTAAAAACTAATATTATCAGGCACCATAACTAAGGCAAGAAGATAAAAGAGCTTAATGTTGGACATTGATGTAAGCCACTGTTAAAAGAAATTAACTCACCCTCATCAGGTTGTTTTCATGTCTTAATTATGTCAGTATCACTGTTTGCACCTGTTTCCTCTTCTGAAAGTCCAATGTCATATATCTATGGACATATCGCATGCCTTGTCTAAAAATTAACATAAAGCTCTTCAAATTCCTCAATAAACCTCTTGTTCCCTAGGTAAGTTTCCATAGTCCACCTCCCCTAGCTTCAGTTTGTTTATTTGTACACATTGTATTAATTCACTCCTAACCTCACTAGACACTGCAAATAACACATAAATCCAAAACTGGCATCCTGTATTCTCATTTCAAGATAGAATGATGATTCAGTTACATCCTCCAAAAGCTAGGGCATGATTTATTAATTTGATGCCACAAACAGCAGCTTTCAACGTGTCCTGTGTTCTTTCATATAGGTGCATACAAACACTAGTTCATCACTCAGAGGGTTTATACAATCTGTATGAGCACTTACTCAGAACATCAGGTGCCCATGTTGTAAACCTTATTAGTTATTGGTTTTAGTAAGAAATACAATTATAATATTTTTGGTAATGAATATAAAAAGGATTAGAAGAGATTATATAAGGAATACAAAAGCAAAAAGGATGTTTCAGACAATCTCAACTTGACAAATGAAATTGGAAATTAAAGCATTACTCCCATCATTGCGACATTTTCCTTTGGTCTTAAATTGTAACTCTTTGTCTTTTCTCTCTCTCCTTATTTCCCTCATATCATGCATATTTCCGTTATGTCACTGACACAATATTTCATCGGCTAATAAAGAATTATTCATAAAGTAACCCCATGCATGCTCCCTCCCCCCACATCCCACCCCCCTTCCAGCATAGAGAAAAAGCAACCAATATATGTATAAATGAAGAAACAAATGTAATATGTTTTGATTACTTCAGAGAAAATGAAAAACAAAATAAACAAAAAACAAAAACAAAAAAGAAGGGAAAAAAAAAGTTGAACATGCTTCATAAGTAAAACATTAAAGATTTAGTAAAACCAGAATCATGCAGGCACATACCTTCCAGAACCAGAGTATCTGTGGATCAGTTTCTCTGTACCCATTATATTCAGTATGTGCCTTCTAGTCCTCCACTGAAACAGCACTTTCACTCCCATGCAGCATCCAATCAAGATCTTCGAGCTCCAAACTTCGGAAAAAGAACTTATGGAGCAATGGTTGGCAAAGCATATCAGAAAACCGTTTACCAAAATGGGCTACCTGCTCAGAGATAGATGTGACAAAATGATGCCGAATAAGAAGATCAACATAATCCTCCCTATTCCTACTATTCACCGAAATGCTTTTACCACCAGCGCAAAGCTCCACAATTTCCCTGGATCCTAACTCTTCTCGCACAAATGTTAGACCCAGTGCATCTGAATCCAACATCTCAGCATCCATTTCCAAGATTTTCTTGCAACTGTTGTACAAGCATGGATCTGCATCATGAATATCTTCCAAAGAAACATCCTTTCCAGCCAATTGCAAGAAAAACACACGATCAAAGACAATGCCAACTTGCACCTTATGCATCAACGCTAGGGCAATTACCCTGCCAGAGAAGCTAAAATATTCAAGGTGCAAAGGATCTACCTCGGACGCTGCAAATAAACACAACATATAGAACTGCTGTTACTACTTTTGTACACAGACCAAACCCCTAAATTGATAAGATTGGTGTTGAATGTGCATAAATGTGTTGTCTAAGACATGATTTACAAGCAATCTTCAGCTTTGAATGTTGCAATGACAATGGTGGTGTGCTATAAATTAAAGAGTGTGTGTTCGTGTGTGTGTGTGAGAGAGAGACAGAGAACAGGAAATATGAATAATGAATGAACAACATATGCTCAAACAATTCAGAGAAGGTAAATAATGAATGTAATAAAACCCCAAACAATTCATAGTGTGTTCTCATTACTTCATTGAAAGCAAGTTTTTAAGCCTATCAAGGGCTAAATTAAGACCGCGTATGCATTTGTGATGGAAGATATCAGCTAGGGTAGGAGGGGTTGTTGGGGTGGTTCATCAGAGTCAAAGTTCCTATTCATTGGTACACTAACAGAAAAGAGAACCGAAGAGGAAAGGGAAGAGTAAGACAGTTCGAGTCATGAAAACCAGCCTCCCTGAAAAAAAGTGGGGGTAAGGTTGCCTGCCTACCTATGAAGCACAAACACGGACACAGACACAGACACAGACACAAGAACAAGCACAAACACAAGTATGTGCATAGGATGCAACGACTTCAAAAAAATTATAATATGGACACAATAGGGATATAACAAAACACATATATATATTACTTTTATATAATTTTATTTACTATGTATAGGAATATCAATTTTTAGAGCACGAAGATATGAGAGTCATTGATGTATTAGTGAACAAATTTTCATATATTTGCTATGTATAGGAATATAAATTTTCATATATTTTTCTTTGACCTCAAATCAACTTTTCAAAATTATTTAAAAAAAAACAAAAAAGTTTTAAGGCACGGCTAGACACAACAAAAAATAATAATTAAAAAATTTGACATGCTAGCTGCCTACTATACTATCCCTCAGTCAGCCAGCCAGCCAGACCCTGTTGTAAGTGGGAGCTTCCTACACTGGTAGGACATTTTTTATAACAAGGTGCAGGTACCCAGTGTTAACATGTACACTAACCTTAATTCAGAAACAATTTTATCCCCACAAGTTTCGGATTGTTTAAGAGTAAGGTAAACACAAGTAAAAAAATAAAATATTCAATTATTTCCTTCAAGATCACCTTTTGTTCTCTTTTCACAAATAAACCAAATGCTTGGGGTGAAGGAATTATAAAAGTTCATCATTTCCTTGTCTCGTTTTTTTCTCTCCTACCAAAGGAGTCATTAGTTTTCGTTGAAAGTTTAAAACAAGGAAGCAAGGTGAAAAAGAGAAAAAACTACCCAGCCTCATTTGTTGTGCTCAGATGGTAGAGTAGGGTAGATACAGACTGGGGTTTAAGAATTGCAATCAATATATACTTGAAGGAATGATAATAGTGTACCTTGATGTTAAATAGCTAGTGAAAGATCTTTGCTTAGTTGAGAACTAACAAAATCCAAACTAAACTTTGCTTGTTTTTTCTCCTTGGCATACATTACAGTTCGATTCATAAAAGAAAGATGCATCTATTGCAAAGATTAAGTCATCAAGCAAATAATTTGGTCTTTGTTTTTGTTTTTTGTTTTTTTTTTTTTCAATTTCTAGCCAAATCCCTTACTCAAAAGATAAGAAAATGTCCCTATCCACAGGGCTTGGAGAAGGAATACTCATTGGCAGCACATGACAATAAATAAAAGAAAAGAAAGCAAAGTGAAGACTATTATTCAATCAAATAATGACAACATGAAGATACCAACCATATACATAATATAATTTTCTCTGATAAGTATTTTGCACATCAAATATTTAAATTACATCCCTAGGTGTTCCATTTATATTATTTACAGTCTTTATCCTCTCACTTCATGCAACAAAATAAAATACATTATGAATTACATGTCAACTTTTTTATTTACACAATTGGATTTTGTAGATGTTTTTAAATATGATTTTCGATGTATATGATGCCTCATTTTTATATATTTACTTATCAAAAAAAATCAGAATACCCTCATTGTTCCCACGCCATTGACTAAGATCTACCATTTAACATGAAATATGTAATCACACAAGGTTTGCAAGGCTGGAAGCCAAAAATACATCATAGCTCATAATATGAAGCAATCTCTAACTTCTATTTCTGATGAACACTACTGTATTCTTTATAAAGTTATGCCCAAGTACATTAAACTACTTAAATATAATGTCATATTTACAAAATGTAGTTTCAAATATACACAAAATCCTACAATCCATGCTTATTACAGGTTCAAGAAACAACAACATATCAATGCAACATAGGGATTCGTGATCATTTCAACCTGGAAACAATCTCAAGAATAGACATTTATCAATGAGCAAAGGCATAACAAACAAATCAAATGTAGTTTAAAAAAACCATGCATGAAAGACTGCCAGCACATACCAGGATTCGGGAAAAATCTTCTACGATCATTTGGGCAAGCTACATAAAGGGCATTCTGTGGATTGAAAATTGCCTGGCATACCATAAAGAACCACTCCCGCAATACACCAGGCCCTGTAGCTTCCTCATTTTTAAACTCCATAAATAAACCAGCACGCAATGCCTCAGGTTCTGCACGTGCAATGTACTGGAACGATTCTGACAACAACTGTGACCTGTCAATGAGCATCTCATGAAGCTCCTCATACTCATCCTTCACTTCATGAAGCATCATCATTGCCAGATGCCTCCTAGATTCAAAATTTGTCACATCCTTGTGCTCAAGAAGCCATTTATGATCGTCACTCCGCTTCGCGTATCTGATGATAAGATAACAAACAGAAACCTTTCGCTGCCTCAATTTTGTCAAGAATTGTTCTTCAGCACCTTGATAAAGTTTAGAGATAATATTCAATTCCTTCAAAATAGCAAGATACTGGTCCCATCCTTGAGGAATTTGTTCACCTTCCCTTTTCTCTTTCGTAGCCAAGCACTCCTCCATTTTCTGAAGACACTGTTCCATTTTTCCCAATAAATCAGTAAATATACCATAAAGAAAATCTCTTCATCATAAAAGGGAAGATTATGATCACCCTCAGAAAATGGCATTGAGATTGGACCCCCAAAACCCACTTGCTCCATAATTGCAGTTCGTAGTGGGTGCAAGAACGCCGTGAAATCACGGACATCACTCGACAATGGCCCCACATTCGTTGGCGATTCGATACTCAACACTAGATCATTAGACAACCTAGCTGCAAGCTCTCTAACAAATTGAAAAACCTCTTGAACTACAACCAATGCCTTACTATTATCACTGCTTTTCGAACCCAACCCAGAGCCAATATATTCCACCATTGACCCAAGACTACTTCTACACAATGAATACAAAGGGTCGCCATGAACAGCTCTACCAAGCAACTTGCAAAATTCTAACACTATAGGTGCACACAGAGCGTGTATAGCTTTTGGCAACACATTTCGACTAGAATCAACAAATCGCCGAATCGATTCATCACCACACTCCTTGTTACCTTCATAGGGCGACATGTAGAGCATAACCAAAGCCGCTGGAGCGCAAGAAGATAAAAATATCTGAAGATGGCCGTAAGCAGCTTCATTGTCGTTCCTCGGCGTCATGGTCAAGAACTCCGATAGCCTCGACTTGACCGACTTGGCAGAAGGCGTGTTTTCGCCTTTACAAAGCCGAAAAATCAAAGAAACCATCTCATCCATCACTTGCCAAGCTTTGGGATGAGGGGTACTTCGCACACGACCCACTAATTGAAGCCCAGCATCGTTCTGAATCAAACACTCAGCCAAAGATTGTTCCCACTGAAGCTGCTTCCCCCGATAAATCAACCTCTGTTCGATCACGGGAATTCCCGTAATCTCCTCGATGCGATCGTGTATGTATTTCACAGTATCCTCAGAATTCGCGTGAATAACTAGGGTATTATTACCTTGAGAGAAGGTTCTGACGAATAATTGAAGACTGGAGAGTGATCGAATCGAGAGGAAATGGGACAAAGAAGAGCAAGAAGCCGATCGAGCATCCGAAACCCTAGTTTTAATCGGTGGAGTGATCCGATTGGTGGAGAAGATGGAAACGGCGGCAGCGGAATTCTTTTCGTCTTTCCTCATCCTGGCGGAGTCCGATGAAAAGTCGGAATCGGAGGGGGCATAATCGTCGAGTTTGCGTGCTATTGAGGCCATTGTGTTATTGTTTGGAAAATTTACCCATAAGTCCTAGTTTTTGAAACGTTGAACTATTTAGTCTTAAAAGTTTTCTTATGCTCCATTTAGTCTCATTTTTACATCAGTATGATGTAAATGATGTAAATGATCTGATGTTTCATTCTATAATTTCAAAATTTATTGAAATCTGATGAACATTAGATGTTTTTCATCCTATATTTTCAAACATTATTGAAATTTGATGAACATTAGATGTTTGAAATCTAATGTTTGTAACATGACTCTGATGTTATTAACATTGTATCTGATGTTATTAACATTGTAATGGGACCTTTCAGTCTATAAGAAAACTTTTAGGACTAAACAGTACATAAGTTATTAATTTGGGATTTATTGGTGCATCCCCCTTATTGTTTTTGTCTTAAGGGAAAGGACTTTTCTTAAGCGTGCAAGTTGCGCACCATATGTAATCACAAAAGGTGTAAATGTAAGGTGTAAGTGTAAGTATAAGGTATAAGTGTAAGGTGTAAGGTATAAGTGAGTTGTACACCATATGCAACCTCAAAAAAGGTGTCAGTATAAGGTGTAATTTTAAGTATAAGGTGTAAGTGTAAGGTGTAAGTTTAAGGTATAAGGTGTAAGGTGTAAGTTGCACACTATAACAAGACCCTAAGGTAAATTACACTGACACCTATGTAATATATTACAGTTCCCCTCGCTTTTTGAAAATTACATTCCTTCTGTAGTTTAAAGTTTCATTATAAATTTTCTTCAGTTCTTTTAATTTTTTTAAATATCAATTTTATCCTTATTGAATAAATTACATTGACACCCCTCACATTTTAGAAATTACAATCCCCTCCCTAAGGTTTAAAGTAATATTACCAATTGCCCACTCGATTAGTATTAGTTAGAAAAAAAAATTAATTAAAAAAAAAATTTATTAGTAAAATTTTTAAATTTTTGTTTAAAAATCAACGTAAACTCATTTTTTGAATATATATTTTTTCTTCAAATTTACAAACTGAGACAACTATTTATAAATCCAAAAAATTATCAAACAAGTTTTTATGATAGTTTTTTAAATTTTTGTAAATATAAATTGAAAACTGAAAATGAAATGGTTACCAAACACGTCTCAGATGGTAAAAATGTCGTAAAATTAACAAATAATTAAATAAGTTACCAACATAAAAAATGACTTATCAAAAGATTCTTAGGCTATGTATAATGAAAATTATTTTTTTTATTTTTTATTTCTTAACCAAATTAATTTTTAATTTAAAAAAAAAATCTAAAAATCAAACCATACATAGCTTAAGATTCTTTTGATAAGTCATTTCTTACGTTGGTAACTTATTTAATTATGCGGCATTTACATACAAGTCCCAGTTTGTGAACTTATAATCCATTAAGTCCTAGATAAAATTATTTGCTCCTTCAAGTCCCATTGATTTTTAATAGACCAATTTACCCTTCCAAAATCCCCTCCATCTGGCAAACAATTAATGTCTTCATTCTCTCTCTCTTACTTTTACACCCACTTCCCACAAAACCAATAACCAAACAGACTCTCTCTGTCTCTCAATCGTCCATCACTCATCCACTCAACTCAACCCATCATTGGCGTTGCCGCACTTCTTCCATTATATGGGACCCATCATCTTCTACACATACTATATACTATTACATTCCCTTTCAATTTCTCACTTTCATTTCAACAATAAACACAAACATCTCTCTCTCTCTCTCTCACACACACACACACACACACACACACACACAACACACATTTCTCTCTCTAAAAAGATGGAGGACAGCTCGTCGAGGCAGGGCACCGTGACGTGTGCTTTGTGGATCCGGCAACCAGAAAACGCCCATCTCATGCCAAGTGACAAAGTTGTCTGGTGGTGTTTTTTGAGTTGCAATTTGAGGTTTGGATTTATTAATTTCAGTTGATCTAAGCTGGAGATATATATATGTGGCCTCAAAATTTGATAAAGGCCTATTTTGAAGAAAAAAAAAGTCAGTTTATTTATTTGTTGATTTATTTGAATCATCAGTGTGTTTAGTTTTATAATTTTAAAATTGAGAATATTATCAGTTTAAAATTGAAAAAAATGATAATATTTTCAGTTTTAACACTGAAAAAAATTAAAAATTTCTCAATTTTACTAGATATTTTTGAGAAATTTCTTAATTTTTTTCATGATTAAAATTGAGAATATTATAAATTGAGAATGTTTTCAATTTCAAAACAGAGAATAATTTCAGTTTATAATTATCAAAACTAATAAATTTCTCAAAAAAAAAAAAATTGAAAATATTGTCAGTTTTAAGAAATTTTTCAATTTTTTTCAGTATTAAAAATAATAATATTATAAACTGAGAATGTTCAAATTGAAAACAAGAGAAGACGAGAGAGAAAGCTAGAGAGAGCAAGCCAATGATTTTGATCAATTCAAGAGACAGTGTTGTGAGAGAGAGTTAGGAAGAGAGAAACTGAAGCATCTCTTGAAGAAGATTTTGTGGGCTGTAACAGGGTGATTCAAGAAAACAAAACTAAAAGGTACAGAAAGAGGAAGCAAACAAAGATTTGATGTTCCATTAGTGGAAAAAGCAGTGTGTTCTTGAACATGAAATCAACCTCGATGATTTCTTCGTCAAAATGAACAGGAAATGGAAGGTGAACTTCAATGACGGAGCCACCGGCGCGAGTAACGTAGGCATAACCGAGAAATCCTTTGAGATCCTTCGAAATTGTATCTTCATCCACTTCCCATAATTGATTTGATTTTGTTTTTAGTAAATAATATCAATGTTGTTATATATATATATATAACTATTTGGGTTGAAGGGTAAAAATGTCTTCTTATTTATAAATAGGACTTATTGGTTCAAAAACTTTTAGATAGGACCTAAGTTACTACCAAATATGTAGATAGGACTTTTAGGTAATTAATCATTTAATTATTTGTTAATTTTACGACATTTTTACTATCTGAGACCTGTTTGGTAACCATTTCGTTTTCTGTGTTCAATTTATATTTACAAAAATTAAAAAAACTGTGATAAAAACTTGTTTGATAATTTTTTTGGTTTATAAATGGTTGTCTCAGTTTGTAAATTTGAGAAAAAAACGTAAATTCAAAAAATGAGTTTACGTTGGTTTCTAAACAAAAATTCAAAAATTTTACTAACAAATTTTTTTTTCAATTAATTTTTTTCCAATTAATATTTTTTTTCAATGAATTTTTTTCCAACTAATACTAACCGAGAGGACAATTGGTAATGCTACTTTAAACCTTAGGGAGGGGATTATAATTTCTAAAATGTGAGGGGTGTCAATGTAATTTATCCAATGAGGGTAAAATTGGTATTTAAAAAAATTAAAAGGGCTGAGGGGGAATCTGTAATGAAACTTTAAACCTCAGGGGGAGATGTAATTTCTAAAAGGTGAGGGAATGAATTGTAATAAATATAAACCTCAGGGGTATCAGTGTAATTTACCCTTGTCTTAAAGATAACTAAAATAAAAAAAAACAAAATACAAACATACTATGGCGGTGTTTGGCAAACAAAGGTTGAGACTATTATAGCCTAAATTGAGAAATAAGCAAAAAAGCTAAGCTGTTCACAGTTTTTCAAAAAAAAAAAAATAGCCTGTTGCCCGGACAGTGTAGGCAGCCTACATTGTCAATAGTCTGAAAAGTCATCATCAACCGGCTAAATTACCATTTTACCCCTTCACATTAATTTAAAAAATTATAATTCAAGGACAAATTGGTCATTTTAAATTTAAACATCATTTCAACACATTTTTCAATACAACAACTCAACTAAAAATCCATCTCATCTTCCCAAACACAAAAACTAAAATAGCCTATTAAAATAGCTAAAAAGTCAAAAAGCCTCTAAAATAGCCACTTCCCAAACGAGGCCTATAAATAAAAGAATTAATTGATTTATAAGAAAATTTTTAGACTAAAGAATTGTTTGGGGTGTCCTAAATAAGTGTATTTTTTGATTTTTTGGACTAAAAAATTAAGGAAAAAAATATGGTTGTTTGGGTTAACTTTTTGACTTTTTATGAAAAAAATATGTATTAAAAAATTGTATAAATTAATGTGTAGGAGAAGATAAGGACATTAGGCAGTACAAGGTACTAGCTGGGTAGAGGGAGTTGATAATAAGAAATGGTTGCCTACTTTCGGGCATTACATTGGACTGTGTTGTTCGGTCTGTGGAGGCCATCACGGGTCTCGTTTTGATAATCTAAGCCGTTCAATGTATAGAACTCGTCGAGTACTATATGCCTATCAAAAATCACATTGATTGGATACCGATAGCTATCTGATCGGATTAGTTTTTGTTCAACCATCAACTATAACACCATTCATTTTTTTATACAAAACTGATTTGATCATGTAGTTACCGATATCTGATCAACGTGATTTTCTATCATTGTATAGTACTCGACGAGTTCTACACATTGAACGGTTCAGATTATTAAAACAGGACCCGTGATGGGCTCCCACGAGTTGAACAACACTGTGAGGAAAATGCACCCCGCCTATGCAATTTTTCCAAAAAACTCAGCAACAGCCAGTGGACGTCAGACTGAGTTGTAATAAATTATGTGTAAAATTATTATTATTATTTTTTGTGAATAGTGATAACTTTTTAACTTTTTTAGTATCTTTTTGGTTTTTTGAATTTTTTTGGATATTCCAAACTAGGTCTAAATGGAGCAACATTTTCTCAAATAGGATTTTTGAGTAATTTTTCTTTTTATAAATACATACATCGAGTTTAATTATTAAAATATTATTTTTTGTCAATTTTATTTAATAAAAATAAATAAATGATTTAAATTGAAAAAAAATTAAAAAATTATGATTTAAATTGAGAAAATTAAAAATTTATGATTTATTTTGTTATAAGACTCAAACTTTAAGGTTTTTATGTAGTTGTTCCTAAATAAAAATAAAAATAAAACGACTAAGGTCGAAAACATGTTACATAATTAATTAAAGTGAAGTACAATCAAAACGGTAATTGAATCCTAATTCATAGTGGGCTGTTTTTTTTTATTTTTTTATTTTTTTTAAACGGTGGAATATATCTTGTTCACTTCATGTTCTTCATCAAATTGCTCATTTCAAGGATTTTTTTTTTGGGGAGGGGGGGGGTTGTCTCTAAATCTTTGATTCACAGATAATACTTGAAAAGGATCCTACCAAGCAAAAAAATATATATATTGTGGGTTTTCTTTGATGGATGCCTAACAATTTTATCATATGTTTTGAGATTCACAATTTCCACAATTTTCTTGACCGGAATGAAGTGATCCATCTAACCATGTATCTAGGACATGTCCGAGGAAGTTGCCAACAAAAAGCTCAAATCTGACTACATTTTCATTGTGTCTAATTATTGTATTCTTGTCTAAATAACCATAACTCGGTTATTTCAAACTGACTAAATTTAATTTTGAAGCCTTGTACTCATTGCATGTTTAAACATGAGAATAAAGAACTACAAAAAAATAAAAATGGTCTTCTTTTAATATAAAAATCAAGAAAAATAACCAAAACCATTTGAAAATCGTAATAATTTATTTTCTGTCCAAACCAGACAGCAGCTTATTGACAAAGAAGTCATTTTCCTTGGTTTGAAAAAAAATTAAAAAGAAAAAATCTGCAAATGAAATCTATTAGTAATTGATTTCAGACCAGACACTAACTCAAAGCATCTAATAATTCTTTTCCAACATTCAAAAGCTCAATGCATCTAATTCTTGTAACATTCTGGGATTTTGTGACTGTTGATTTTCAGACCATAAACTAAACTCGAAGCATCTAAGAATTCTCTTTGATATACAAACAAAAAAAGCTCATCAATGTCAGCATTGTAGAAGATTAAGGTCTCATCTGTGAATTGCAAAAAAATAAGAGAAACTCCACTCTGGTTTAGCTCCACCGCTTTGATCAAATTCAATTCCTTCGCTTTCTTGAACAACCCATCTAACCTTTAAAATGAGTGAATTCACTTGTGGGAGATCCATTGATCTTGCTCAAAAAAAACAGAGAAACAGTGGAGATACATTCATTAAGCCAACTGTACAATTTCACACCAAAGCCCTTCCCTTTCAGCATACCGAGCAAGTAATTCCAACTGACACGGTCAAAAACCCTTTAGCTATAGAAATGTCGTAGTTAGAAAGAGTAGGGCACATCCAACATATTCTTAATTATATCAAGAGTTAGATTTAGAAACGATGATTCCCATGAAAACTTCTCTAGTGGTAACTCTTTTCTTCTTCTTCTGGTTCTTCTTTTTAAATGCAAGAAAAACGTAAGGCTAGACTAGTCTATCATAGTCCACACCCGCCATGTCCACCATGATTAACTATGGGAACTAAATATCCATCTACCACAAAACCATCCCTTATTATAGCTCAAATGCCAACAAGTCCTGAATTCCCTGGGCAATGTTGAAAGTATTAAACTCAGCAACAATGTCATTAGCATAATTCATTATGTTTCTAAGAATCACATGATCAAGTTTAAATTTCCTATTGAAATCAAAATTATTTATTTCCATCCACAAGTGGCAGAGGGTAGATTAAAGCATAAACTCCAATGAAGATTGTCTACATTTGTATTGTCCTTCACATTCGCTTCAAGCCATTGTCTAAGATTGAGACCACGTGCAAGTTTAAGATGGAATTTCCATTAGATTGCTCCAGATCCCCATTGCCATTAGATTTAGAAACATTTCCACAAAAGTACCAAGCATTGCCACACTAATCGCCAAACCTGAATAGATGAAACAATGATTAATCTTTTGGTTAGGGAAATGTTGCTTGAGATGATTGACTAAGATACCATGATCATCCTCATGAAAAACTTGTAGCTTTTCCTCTATGTTGTGTTTGGATAATGGATTTGGATAGGGATAGGGAAAAAGGAAAAGGTGAGGAAGATGCAAATGAAATATAAGTCAAATTTTTTCTTTATTTTTTTCCCCTTCCAAATCCATGATCCAAAAACAGCGCTAGTGTTAACTATTGCTTCTTCAGGGGAGAGCAAAGTAAGCAAACTATAAAACAGCAAACTTTGTATTAAGCTATGCAAAGGGTTAGAGGGTTAAATTTTTTTGGTCTGATTTTATGGATAGGGGAGATAGCTTTAAAGAATAAAGAAAATAAGTATCTGAGATGGTTTTAAATATTCAAAGTTGGTTTTTTAAGTTATTGTAAGACTACTAAATTAGCTGACCCCATTTGATGGGACTTAAGGCTTGTTTTGCTTTGCTTTGGTTTGTCAGACTACTAAATTAAACCCTCAAGAGATTCAAGAGGATGCTTGTGCACTGAATTACTTCCACTTCCTAAGCTTCTGTTGAAGTTGAATAATTGAAGAAGAGAAAAGCTGCCTCATCTATTAGTTCTTGGTCTGATGTATGTATGGTTTGGAAATTCATCTTTGAGGTAGAGTTTTCCAAGATTGTTTTTGCTATCTACTAGAAATGGGGAAACAGTGGCAAAGGTGTTTGAAAATTGAATGGATTACATTTTCTATTGGAGAATGTTGTTTTAAACAGTAACAAGGCTGACTCATTACTATGGAAGGCTGAAAATGATGGTAGGTATACAGTAATCCTTCCATAGATGGATCTGGAAGACCTTTATTCCACCAAGAATTGAAGTTTTTTGTTGGTTGGCCTTACTTGAAAGAATTCAGGCTTTTTTTTTTTTTTTTTAATTAGCAAAAGTAATGAACCTTTATTGATGATTACCAAAAAATTACAAGATTATGGTAATTACAATAAAGGGGAGGGGGATTGCAGAAACGCATCACAGCTAAATCAAACCATCCCAACTAAGTTGGCACGGAATGAGAAAGCTCGATCACTTGCGAGCACCACCCAAAATAGGTTGTAGTGAGACCAACCATAAGAGCAACCAAGAGAACAAAAAATAGTGGACAGATAGGGATAAAAACAGCAGCAAGGAAAGACAAAAAACAAGAAAGAGCCAGCTGCAGAGAGCACCCCAAAACCATAACCCAGATGACAACTCACACCCCTAAAGATAGTCCTTTATGTTGCAATCGAAACATAAAATCACTTACATTTAAATACCTGCATACCTCCTTACTCTTTGCCCATATAAGAATTTTGCACTTATTTTTCCCCACCACCTCTTCCCAGTTTAGTTGAGATCCTCTAAACATGAATTTGTTTCGAGCAACCCAAACATTCCACATGATAGCATACGAAATGAACTTCCACACAACCTTCAGACCCCTTTTGAACTTCCAAACAATCTACCACTGAACAAGGGATTTGATCAAATTTGGAGCTATCCATGACATGCCCCACCATTTCAAGATAGCTGCCCAAACTTTTCAGACTTCGTAACAACCAATGAGAAGATGATCAGAGGTTTCAAGGCTCTCTTGACAAAAAATACATAACCCACTGTTCCCGACAACTGATGCAACGATCTAGCAAAGCCATTCAGATGTTTTAACTCTCCCAAACCATGCAAGCTATCCGAAGCAATGAACTTTTGAAGGCGCTGCATTGTTCCATACCAGTTTAAGAGAGTCAAATATGGGGCAACAATTTGATTGAAACATGACATACAAAGAATGCACTGAACAGAAGCCTGATCGGTAAGCTGCCCAACTCACCATGCCAGATTTATTGCTATCAATCAAGAAGCCGCGAAGAGGATCAATTAATTTTTTTAGCTCCACCTCCCCCCAAGCCAAAAGGTCTCCTAAAAATGGCAGTGTCCTCAGAAAGAGTTCCTCTATTATTGCAAAAATCAACCACCCTTCCATCTTTGTTTAAATTCAAGCAAAAAAGCCTTCTGAAATAATCATTGAATGGATTATCTCCAAACCATATGTCATTCCAAAATGACATTCTTCCCCCATTCCCAACCATTAGTTTGGCATTATCAAAGAGAAAAGATTAAATAAAGTGGGATTTGAGAACTCCACATTCAAGATATCTTTCCAAATTCTAGATAAATTACTAGCACCATTTGATGAAGTAAATCAATTGTTCATGTGAAGTCCATATCTACCACAAAGGGCTCTTCTATAAAAACCATCATCTTTTTCAGAACAGAATCTCCACCACCATTTGAGTAAAAGAGCTTCATTCATGATTTTTACATCTTTAACTCCAAGACCTCCCATTTTTTTCCTTAAAAGGATTTTTTCCCAGCAAACCATTCGAAATTTCCTCTCTGAATCACTGTCACCCCATAAGAAGCTGCGCTGAATTTTATTAATCTCTTTTGCCACGCTGTAGACACCCCATTTTTGACCGTCCTCAAGACTTGGACGTCATCGTTTGAACACTCGGTGATCATCCATATTTGTGTTCATTTTGAGTTCCCGAAGGTCTCGGCTACGCGTCCTGCCTTAGGATCTCTCAACTTGTTTGTTTTGTGTTTGGTTTTGCACCAAACACTTGTTGTTTTGCTTCTGAGGGTGGGAAATAGCTTGTTGGTCATCCCCACACCTCACCGGCCATGGCTTGAGGCCACCGGCCATTGGTGATGGCCGGTCAGCACTCTTGGTAGTCGGCCGGCCACCTTTGTTGGTCAAATGGCCATTTTTGTTGGTCGACCACTGTTCATTTACTTTTGGCAGATATTTTGTGCCAACTGGCACCCACTTTGCACCCCCTCCATACACGTCTATGGAGGGATTTCCCTCTTGCTTAGCTTGTTTTGTAAGCTTTACAAGAGTTGGAATTCTATAAGAGGAAGGCTTCTCCTCCCTCCTCAAGGGTTCCAAAAAAATTCCAGAGCTCTGAGATTAGGGTTAGGGTTTGTGTATCTATCCATCTCTATATCTCCCTCTCCTTTTGAGTTGTGTGTGTATAAGTGTGTGTTTGTTCTTACTTTTGTGCACAAACACCTACCATTACATTATACCTTGGTTACTGAGGTGCCAAAGGGGTGTTCTTGAAGTTTTTGAGCTGGTTTTGACCTAAAGAAGGGGCTGGAATAGTCTTTGTGAAAAGGTCTTCAAGGGTAAGAACTTTACCCCTTTATTCCCCATTTTGCTTAGGCTTTTAGCCATCCTTGCATCTGTTTTTAAGCTTAGTCTATAACTAATAAAAGTTCTGATTTTGAGTGCTAAAATAGTTGTTTAAGGTTGTTTTGGTGTTTGGGGTTGTTTGACCCCTCTTAGGCCTTGTTTAGCCTCATTTTTGTGCATTTTTGGTGAGCTCCGAGACCACCTTGTCTTGGCCTTCCCACCACTGAAATCCAAAAGGATTTCAATGGTAGGGATGGAGTTTTAAGGTCCTAAGAAGGAGAGGGCCATCCCCTCTCCTTATTGTCTTCAATACTTACCATTTTAGCCTCATGTGTGAGCTCCTTGTTTAAGTTCATGTTGGCCATGTCTTAGCTGGTATTTGTGGTTATTTTTCCATGTATAGCACTGTTTTAAGTTGGTTTAGACACACCATACATGCTTTGCATACTTGTCTTGTAATGCCATGAAATTGCCTTAACATGCTTTGTGCTTTGAGCCTTGTTTTTAGCATGATTTTGGCTTAGCTTTGTGAAGCTTTTATGCATGTTTTGATATTCTTGAGGTCTGTTTTTGGTTGTTTGGGTCATCTATGACTTGCTTTGTATAGCTACCATGCAATCTCCCTTGTAGGCCTTGAGTGTTGGCCCCTCTAGCATGCTCTCTTTGCATCATTTCAATGGTTTGGCACCACTTATCATGTCATTTCAGTCCATATAGCATGTTTGTATACTTGCATTTATGGCTCCTTTGATGCTTCAAAAGGTTTGTGTTTTATGCTCCATGTTTGGACCTTTGTGCATGCCTTTAGATTTAGGCCATTTAGATGCCATCTAGGTGTGTCTTTGGTCTTGTTAGACCTGCATTGGGACTGTTTTAGGTCTCCATGGCCCTTTGGGGCTTGCTTCATATAGCCTTGGTTTGAGTCCCGTGGCTAGTTTTCAAGTTTGAACCTTGCTTGCATGCTTTGATTGTTTTGTTTAGTTGGTTTGGCACCATCCTTAACATGATTTTCAGAGTTCATCATGCTTGTCATTTGTCCATGTTCATCTCCTTTTAAGTGTGCTTAAAAGTCCCCTCTCTATGCTTAAGTACTGGACCATATCTGTATGTACATTTGCCTTCATGTGCTTAGCATATTAGCCACTGTTTTGGGCTTAAAAGTTACTCCTTTATGCTCAAGTTTTGGACCATGTGTGCATGAATGCTTGTGTGTACATTTGCCTTGTATGTTGTCACACACTTGGCCCATAGGCATGTTGTCACATACTTAGTCTATTGGCATGTTGTTGCGTGTTTAAAGTTGTGTTGCATTTGGCATGCATTCCCCTTTTAGTTACTTAACATGTTGTCACATGTTTGCTTGATACGTTGTCACATATCATTTGCATGCTTGTTAGCTTGCATACTTGTTACATGCTGGCATCTTTGCATACTTGTTCACATGCTCATATTGCATGCTTAGGTTACATTTTGGCATGTATGCCTTGCCTCTTGAATTGATTATGATAGAGGTTGGGCCCATTGTGTGTTTTGTGTGCATTATTTTTAACATCAAAATGCACACTTGACTTCTTGGACCATCACGCATTGAAATGCGCGATTGGTGGTCCGAGGGTCGAGTACCAAACTCCCTTGAGTCCACAACATGATGGGGAGAGTGGTTGTGCAAACATTTGCTTCGAAATGCATTGCCATGTCTTGTCTGCCCTCTGTTGTTGTCAAAACAGGGTTCTGCAGGAATGAATGGCCGACCGACCACATTCAGTGTCGATCGACCAACAATGGATGGCCGAGAGCTCAATAGATGGTCGATGACCATTTTACCATGGCAGGTGGTGTTTCCTTTTGGCCGGTGACCTTCCACAGTGATCAGGGAGTGGTGCTGAAGCATCCTTGGGACTTGTGCAGTCGTCAGAGAGGCAGAGCAGTGCAAACAGAGGCAACTTGTGCACAGTGGTGGATTTTCGTGCGGAGCCGGGCACGCATGCATTGGACCTTCTTCCCAAGGCTGTTTTACCGCTTTATTAACTTAGTTAATTTGCTTTACTAGTTAAGTGGTCTGTAACTATTTAATTGGCTCGTTAGTTAGTTAAATTTGTATTATTCTTTTGGTCCCTCCGAGAGAGGGCGAATTGTGTAATAAGCATGCGTGTGTGTGATGCATGTCTTCCAACCCCCACTTCTTTCTCCCTTTTACTTACCTGCTTTTGATGGTTAGTATTAGGACATGTTTTGATTAGCATACTTATGATAGCATGTTTGCATCCATTCATTTGTATTGCATGCACCGGGCTCGGCGCATCATACTAATTGCATAGTATTTCAAATCTAACTTGAATACATGTCATCTGCTGCATTTCACATGCCATCCATAGATTAGCCGAGCCTATTCTAGCTGCACCTTGCCTGCGATGCATTAGCCATCTTAACATGGACTTGGATCATACATTTGATTACTAACATGTTCCTTGTTTTTGGCTTGGAGTACTAGGTGAGTGTTTATGCTTTAGCATCTCGCATGAGTGTGAATGTTAACATGAAAGCATGCTTGCCATGAGGCTAACTGCTTAGTTGATTTACTGCCTGAATGCCTGTGGGTGAAGGTTGGATTGCTTGAGTTGGAACGACTCGTTGAAATCCGTGTTTTAGCCTACTTGTGAGTAGCAAATTTCAAACTGTCTTTCAAACAAGCGGATATGCAATGCTTTGTTCCAATTAGGCGATCTAATCTATACTTTTGTGTTGTGCGCATCACATAGTAAGATTAGCTAATTAACCGGAATAAGAATGCATAATGTTTTTAAAACTAGATATCATGGTTAGTAGAGGCCGATCTTTGATCGGGCGAGCGGGGGTGCTCATAGTTGACCTTCCCCAACCGTACCCAAGTTCCCGAGCCGAGGCAACTTTGGTGATGACGGACACGTAGCCTTAGGCAACGAGTCAGGGTTTCCTAAATTCCCCCATAAAAATATTTAGGTGGCGACTCTGTATCTGGCAAAGCAGTCCATGGCCCCTGTTTGGTACAGCTTTTTTTCAGCTTATTTTAGCTTTCAGCTTAATTTAAGCTATTTTGATGTGTTTGGTTTAACTTAACAATGCAGCTTATAGCTTTTTGTAAGTCAGAAATCAGCTTATTTTTTGAGTGGGGCAGGAGAAGCTTAATTTATAAGTCAGAAATCAACTTATGGAAATAGTTATAAGCTATAAGCTGTTAAGGCATAAGCTATAAGCACTTTTCTACAGCTCTACCAAACAGGGTCCATGTTTGGCACTTCTTTCAAAAAAAAATCTGTTTTCAAAAACGATTTGCCGGATTTGGACTCTTTGATGATTCATCGGTCTTGCATTGCACTCTGCGAGATTAGATACAGGACCGTGACATTGAGTCCTGAACTGTAGTGAGCCCATATGAACAGAACGGGGATTTCCCTTCTGGGACGTTCGGGGACGTCTACAGTTTCTGGCAACTTCGCTGGGGAATTTAGAGAACTTGACTCGAACTCATGATATCGTGTTTTGTTTGCACTTATGTGTTTCTTTGCATTGCATTTGCATTGGTGCGCCTAGGACACCATGTTTGCCATCTGCTATTCCTGAATGGTTTGCCAGAGGCTGCGTGCCATAAGGCTGACCGGTTACGGGCTCTGCCACGATGGGAACACAAACCCCGGTTGTTACCGGGCCACCCTTTTGACCATTCGACCTAGTGCATGTTTGGAATCCATAGTGACCATTCCAAGCTAGGACAGGTTGCTACCCGATTATAGGTTGTTTGAAACTGCTGCGTGCGTAGTGAAACCCTAGCTCCTGACAAAATAGGACAGGGAAACCCTACCCCGAAATAGGGGCGTTTTGGCTCTTGCTTGCTTGTTATGTGCTTTTTGAGTTGACCTCTACAGGGAATGCATATATCAGTTTGCAAGTCCGAGTATTAGACCTGAGGGTATCAATATCAGTGTTTTGAGGAATCAGTTATATCTGCGGGTATCAGATTCAGTTTTTGGAGCGGTGATTTTGGGAAACAGTGATCAGTAGTAGAGTACAGTTATTCAGCTATGCTTGTGTCTGTTCTGATTGGGCCGAAATGCTGCGTGTTTTCTCTTTCAGTTCAGAGATTTAGTACAGAATAGCCAGTGTTCCCCTTTGCTGAGGCAAGACAGACACCTGATCCGTCAGTCACCGTTCAGTTCAGCGGACTTATGATGACGCAAAGTTCAGAAGAAATAGTGGTTATGGCAGCCGCATTGGACCAAGGAAACATCTTGCAGGATGAGACCAATGTTGAAGTACCATACTCGCCCAGGTCGCCTGCCGCGCGCCCGGTCTGGACGCCACAGTTGTGTCAAGCTCGTGAGCCCACCACGTTTGAATTGATGGGAATGATTGGTGATCTTCAGCGATCTGTGGCTGATCTCGCCTACGGAATATCGGTTTCACCACCAACCACATCCTACGCCAGGAATTTCATACTGCAGGAGCCCCTGCTATTGGGGCGAATTGTGATTGAGCTCAGCCAACCTGAGGTTGTCTCAAGCTATGACCATGACATGGCAACAACAACCAGGTTCCACTCTGATGTAGCAACCCAAACCTTCGATCAAGCTGAGGCTAGAGGTAAGAACAAAGTGGGAACAGATGCTGATCCCATTGAACAACTGTTGTGGGCAGTCAAGGCTTTAAAAGCTGGAGGATTGAGTAAACAGCAAATATTCGCAGTCGTGGCTAAGACTGTGGACGATGCTTTCCCCACTCCAACCGAGGGGAGTTCCAGCCAGGCGGAAAATCGGGATAAGCCCTGTCATACCAGAACAGTTCCCTCCAATCCCAACCTTGCACCGGGAAAGGATCAGAAAGTCAAGGCGGCACCTGTCGACCCTTTTTCGAGTACATCCAGCAAAGGTCCACAGACTTCGAAGTATCTGCCCCGAGGGCGCAGAGTCTTCCACGCCCTTTATATGCCTTTGTCTAAAGCGCTCCAGATCCTTGTCGAAAAGGGCCATCTTAGACCCCTTGAGCCTCGGCCTCTCCCGAAGAATCTCTCTCCCTCACATAATGCTACCTTGTACTGCGCGTACCACCAGCAAACCAGTCATAGCACCGACAACTGTTTCCGTCTTCGTCATGAAGTACAAGATTTGATCGACAATGAGGTCATCATCCCACCTACCTCAGTGAAGTCTGTCACTGCTGAGTTGTTAGATTTCGAGGATACTGCGAGTATGTGATCAGAAGTTGGTCCACCTGCGGGCGGCGCTCGGTTTACTTCGGATGTGGTGTATGGCACGCACTTTGGAGCATTTGCGAATGCTAGTTTTGTACTTTCTGACTTGGGTATTCAGTCAGTTTTGTTATCTTGTATGTAAGTAGTCTTTTTGTACTATGTCGGTCGGGTCTGTCTTGTTATATCGAGTCAGTCCCATTGTATAGAAGTTCGGTGATTTCGGGGGTGTTACCTCGGATATCACTATTTTATTTTGTGTTTATCTTTTGGCTTTCTCTTGAGTTTGTTACTGCTATGGAGCCAGTTGCAACCCAGAAATCTGAATGAAACAGCTGTGGCTGTCATGTTTTTGTGCCTATTGCTACTTTGAGCCTGTTGTGCCAGCAAGTTTAGAATGAAACGGCAGCGCATTTCACCTGCTCTTTTGTGCCTATAAGTCATTGTATTGACCTAAGTTTTTCAAAACTTTTCGAACAATGTGATGAAAACGAAGAGGAAGGAATTCCTCGGGATTTGTAAAAATTTGACCAATTGAGAGAAAGAGAGGCATGCTAAGCCCTTCATGAATGCGATCATGCTTGTTAGTGTGAGTACTGGGAAGGATCCTGGCTTGATCCAGATTGGTTCCGCACTGTCTTCAGTGTGAGCGATTTGTTGCCTTCTTAAAATTTTTCAAAAAATGTTTTTGGCGTGGTCCTGTGAAGACCTGTGTGGAATCGCTCTTGAGATTGTGCAGCCGAGGACCGCTCTCAGCCTCGAGGCTCGACCCCTCACTTTCAAACCTTGAACTGGGATTCAGAACGTTCAACGGTCAACCACAACGTGAGGCCTGTGTGGCCAGATTTGAAGCAGCCCTCGAACAAGAGATGAGAAAGCCAGATCAAAGAAGATCGGATATGATCAAAAGAAGCTTGCAAAGTTGGATCAGAAGCACCCCTCGAACTAGGGGCAAAAATTTCAGATGCACTCGAAGAGTCAAAGACGATGACTGGCAAGAATGCCAAATCCCAGAAGGGAAGAAAGAAGAAGGTATCGCTGAAGGACAACTGAGTTCCGATCCACAACACTAGGGGAAATTCGGCCCCTCGTTGGATGGACTCCTGCACCCTCAGCGAACAGCAGCCGTTCTCTTGGATTCAGATGACTTCAGGATCTCAAAAACCATTTGGCATGGACCAAGCTACACTTTTACCCTTGAGAGGCTCGCTGGGCCGAAAACCCGGAAGGGCAGGCAAAAGTTAGAGCAAAAAAAAAAAAAAATCAAAAGAAAAGATGAAAAAGAAAATATAAGAAAAGAAAAGAAAAGAAGAACAAAGCTCACAAGGTTGAAAACCCGGAAGGGCGGCCTTGGCAAAAGTTAAAGCGCAAAAGGAGAGGTTAATACCCGAGTGTACCTTAACTGGAACTACGTAAGGCTTGATTCCCATGTTTGGGATACGTAGGCAACTTCATTCTGAAGTCCAGCCATAAACACTTCCAAATCGATTGTGTCCATGAAATGGTTCTGATCATCTTTGTCATTTCTGTATCCGAGAATTCGATTATGATCATCGCTGTGAGGACTGATTACAGTTTGCTGCGGCGCTATCCAGACAAGGGGCAACTTTCCATTGCCATGTAGTGTCCTTCAGATAAGGAGCAGTTTTCCATTGTTATGGATCCGAGGTTGTGCATCTCAAGAGTAAGTTTCGTGTTGGTTGAGTAGTGGCCGTTTGTAAAAACAGTTTTTGGGATTATTTTACTGAGGTTGACTAATTTCTCGAAAATTATTTCATTTTCCAAAACTGGACCATTTTCTTGGACCCAAAAAAAAAAAAAGGAAAATTTTCAGTGCTCATAGCCTAACTTGCATGATTTCAAATCAGAAAATGGAACAAGCATGCTAATCTAACTCTCATTTTGGCCAGAATTGTTTTAGTATAAAACCAAAAAAAAATGGTCAAAATGATGAACTAGGGGCACAGTTGAGTTAGGCTTCCTGTCTTTCCCCCATCGCCAGCATACTTGCCAGAAGAGGGCACGACTGGAGCTATTTGTAAAGGGCTGAAAGCGCTCTCACCCTCCGAGCAACGCGGTATCAAACCAAGTACGAAACACGAATTGGAATGGGTCAAGATACTCCGCTCCCTCATCTGGGGCATCGGCTAGACGTCACCGGAAGAAATAGCTGCGAGCTAACAGCGTTGGGCATGAACCCACAACTTCTCGTTTATCCGTCAACCACCTAGGGGAGGGATTGAAAAATGAGAGATTGAAGAATAGAGAGATGTACGCTGAGAGAAAAAGTGAGAAAAGGGCTTTTTCAGAAAAACAGAGTATGAGGGCCGAGTGATGTGAGAACCACAAATAAGGAAGGGTGGGAATAATACCCAGGGAAACTGGTGTAGACGTCCCCGAACGCTCCGGGAGGATGAATCCCGTTCTGTTTATTTGGGTTTACTACAGTTCGGACTCAATTTGTCACGGTTCTAAATCTGAACCAAAGAGTCCAAATCCGGCAAATCGTTTTGAGAAAAATAGATTTTTAGAAAAGAAGTGCCAAACATGGACTGCTTTGCCAGATACAGAGTCGCCACCTAAATATTTTTTAATGGGGGAATTTAGGAAACCTTGACTCGGTGCCAAAGGCCACGTGTCCGTCATCACCAAAGTTGCCTCGGCTCGAGAACTTGGGTACGATTGGGGAAGGTCAGCTATGAGCACCCCTTCTCGTCCGATCCGAAGATCGACCTCTACTAACCATGATATCTGATTTTGAAAACGTTATGTGTTCTTATTCTGGTTATTAGCTAGAATTACTATGTGATGCGTATAGCAAAACAAGTATAGACTAGATCGCCTAATTTGGAACAAAGCATTGCATATCCGTTTGTTTGGAAACGTTTTGAAATTTGCTACTCGCAAGTAGGCTAAAACACGGATTTCAACGAGTTGTTCCAACTCAAACAATCCAACCTTCACCCACATGCATTCAGGCAGTTTATATCACATAAGCATCTAGCCACATGGTAAGCATGCTGTCATGTTTAACATTCACACTCATGCGAGATGCTAAAGCATAAAATACTTACAATGTACTCCGTGCCAAAACAATAAACTAGTTAGTAATCATGCGTGATTCCTAGTTCATGTTAAAATGGCTAATGCGTCACATGCAAAATGCAACTAAGATAGGCTCGGCTATTCTACAATGGCATGCGAAATGCAACACTTAACATGTATTCAACTTGGAATTGAAATACAATGCAGTTAGTATGATGCGCCGAGCCCGGTGCATGCAATACAGATGAATGAATGCACGCACGCATGCATAGCATAAGGTATGCTAATTGAAATATGCCCTAAACTAACCATCGAAAGCTAGTAAATAAAAGGGAAGAAAGACGTGAGGTTGGAAGACATACACACACTCACGCACACTTATTACAACATTGCCCTCTGTCGGAGGGTCCGAAAGAATAATACAATCCGAATAAATAACCAACTACTCTAGCTAATTAAATATTACAAAACCGAATTAATAACTAGCTACAACTAATTATTACACAACTTAATTAATTAACAAATTAATTATTACAAATAAATGAATGCTAACTAACTAGTAAGCAGTAAAAGAGAGTTGCTCCAGCTCTATTTGAAGAAGAGGAGGGTATGCATGCTCGCTTCGGTTCCTCGCCTCGAAACACCTTCCGGTTGCTCTTTAGAGGCTCTGTTTACAGGGTGTCTTCCAGTTCTGGGTGCTGAAACTTACCAAAATACTGCAGGGGAAACTCCCAGTGGCCTGCCGGCCAAGGATGGAAAGCTGCTGGCCAGAGATGGCCCACTGCCGGCCAAAGGTGGCACACTGCCGGCCATCAATGGCAGGCTGCCAGCCACTGGTGTGCTGTGACACCAAACTGCAATGAAGCACAAAATAGAGGAAAATGAGGGTTTCCCTAGGACATGTATGCACCATGGCACTCCAAATCACCTCAAAACATCAAGGGAGAGGCCAAGTCGAATCCACGACCATCAATCACGCATCCCGATGCATGATGGCCAAAGTTCCAACTTGTGCAAATCAATATAGAAATGAATGCACAAATACAACAAATAAAGCCTAGAACTCTATCATGAATCATCAAGAGCTTCGGCAACCGAGAATTGAGATACATTCCATCACTTGAAGTATGAAATGCCCCTCGTTCCTCGTGCTCGGATTAATACTTAATCCAAGCAATGCAACACATAAGCATGGCAAACATGCAACATGACCTAAGCATGCAAACGTGTAACTAAACCAAACATGCGACAAGCATATGAACATAATGTGAGGCAACAACCTATGACAAAATGCAATATGAACATATGAACATGCAAGGCATGTAAAGCTATGTAAGTATGCAACAACATACTACATGTAACGAGCATGCGACAACATGGCAAAATGGGCTTACACCAAAGATGGACAACTCTCAACTAGGTCCAAATTAGTAGCCAATAGCGATGAATTAAGCCACACAAAAAAACACTCAAGCATGCAAAATGCGAAAGGTTCAACAAAGGGGCCTAAAAGGGCAACTCTCGAAAGTGCCTAAGAAGTGACAAATGTGCAAGTGTAACAACACTATATGCACTGAAATGAGATGATAAATGATGCCAAATCATTTAAACAACATAAGTAAAGCATGCGAAGGTCCTAAGTCATGAAAGTTAGCAAAGAGCAATACAAAGGAGGCATGCGATACATGGCACGAACACATGAACTAAGCATGGACAGAGTTTAATTAAGCCTAAACAAGGACTTAAACATGCTGGAATGAAGGCTCAAACACCTAGACATGCAAGCATACAAGCTAAGCCTTAAACTAGGCAATAATGCACGACATTCAAAGGCACTTGAAGCATGAATGAAATGAGAATGTGACAATGGTACATGCTCTGAAATGAAGCATTAAATGATGCCAAATCATCTAAATATCTCAAAGATAGCATGCATGCATCACCGAAACACAAAGCTTGCAAGGTCAATTACACTACAGCTATACAAAGCATGCATTATTTGACTAGGAAGCATAAATACAGAGGCAAGGCAGCCCCAAAACATGAACATTTCTAGTTCAAAGCATGGCCAAAAGATGCTAGCATGATGGACTAACATAGCATGCAAGATTGGCCAACAAACATGGTTTACATGGCAAGTGTATGAAGCAGGTAAGAACTCATCAAACTAGCAAAAATCAGTGAACTAAACAAGCCAAAATATGCCCAAATAATCATGGAAATGTGGCCAATGCATGCCAAAATGAGGGGCTTCTTTGGAGGGCCACATAAGGGATTATTAGGCACATGCAAGATGGACAATCAACAAGACCAAACCAACTCTAGAAATGGCTCAAGAGGGTCCCAAAACCCACTGAAAAGGGCCTGGAACAAGGCCTAGAGGCATGCAAAATGGGGTCTCTTTGGAAGGCCAAAAAGGCCACCAAACAAGACAAGGAGAAAGGGGGTCACCCCCCTCTAATTTTGGCCTTCAAGAACACAACAAGGACACTGAAAATCCACTGGATTTCAGTGGCTAATAGGCCAAAACAAGGCCAATGCAAATACTCACATGTATGGCTCTAAACATGAAGAGATAAAGCATGCATGGGGGAAGATGACCCCAAAAAGCAAAGAGACCTAATCAATCTTAAAGAGGAGGTCAAAACAAAACTTTTTCCAGTTTATATCAAATCTCGAAAATAATCACAAGTAGGGCTAATCTATCATGCAAAAATGGCCCTAAAAGGAGAGATAAAGCACAAGGGATAGTACATGGCCTCAAACAGAGGAGAGCCCTTCAACAAAGTTGAAGAGGGGCTCAAAATAATTTACTTTGTAGTTTACATCAAGCCACGAAAATAATCACAAATAAGGCCAAACTATGATACAAGAAAAAGGCCTAAAAGAGGGATAAAGAGACAAGTGGTAGGAGGAGGCCTAAAACAGCAAAGAGTCCTTGATCAAACATGTAGAGGAGCTCAAAATATGATCTTTTTCAGTTCATGACAAAGTCCAAAAATGCTTTCAAGTAAGGCTTATAGATGAAGCAAGAAAGTGCAAGTTTGAGGGAAATAGGCACTTACCCTAGAAGAGCAGCTTCCCAGCAGGTTTTGGTCCAAGATTCTGAGCTTCCCACCTCTTCAAATGACTTCCAAAGTGCTGGAATGGAGGATGGAGGTGTATATCTAGGTGTTGTAGTGCAAAAGTGCAAAGAAATCCAACTCTAAGGCACAAAATACACACAATATAGAGAGAGACAGATTTTTTTCTCTTCAAAACTCAGAACCCTTGCATAAAGAAGAAGGCTCTTCCTTATATAGAACAATGCAAAGCCAAAGCTTCTTGAACAAGCTTTTCAAGGCTTCCATCCCTCTATACACGTGTATGGAGGGGAGCAAATGAAAATCCAGTTGGCTCAAAAGATCTGCCTGGAAACCAGCTGAGATAGGGGGGTGCCGGCCATCAGTAATGGCCGGCAGTGCCATACTAATGGCCGGCAGGGCTTCATCAGTGGCCGGCAGGGGAAAGGCCATGGCCGGCAGTTCCATGCCATGGCCGACAGTGCACTATGTGTCACGCCCCGCACTTGCCCCTAAAAGTTTGGGCATGACCTACACAGACACAGACGCATAACCTGGTATATATTTCATATGGGGCCTGAACGGAAGCATTTACCAATATAAATTAACATAAATAAAAGAACTGCATCCATTGAGCGACCACTATCATGCCAGGATCACATACAGAACATAAAGCAAATAAACATACAGTGACGTGCATAAGAGAATTAGCTATATACATATATATACATACAGACCCAGCCCTTAGAATTGGGCGTAAAACAACATGGACAGGCAAAGGAATACAATACGTTGTTCAGAGATATTACTCAGAAACTTATCAGGCCTTTCAAAGATATCAGTTGATGGAATAATTCTCAATAGCATTAAACTTATTGAAACTTTGACAGAATAATCTCCGATTCAACTTATAACAGATAGGGCAGAATAGCTTAAAGCTCAACATAGAGCTTCCATCAGTATGCAACAATAAATTATCAAATGAAGAACTCATTCATGCATAGCAAAATATTTCCTTCAGAAATCTTGTCATATCTTGAACATTCGGAGCTTCGTAGCGTATCTAGTCATTTTGGAAAATTATCCAGAAAGCTTATCATGTCATAAACATGTCGAAAGTTCATAACATTTTGATCACTTCGGAAAATACTTACTATTTAAAAACATGTGACCATAAATCATCATTATAGTATCAAAACAAAGAACATACAGTTTCGTAACTTCTCGCAACAGGATTCGTTTAACAAGTTGCATTAGAATGCAGAAACAGAATTCCAATTTTCGTCGTAGCTTAGCAGTTTTTTTTTTTTTTTTTTTTTTCAGTATCATATAGGCAGACTCATCATATAGGTGGGGTTCTTCATATTATTCGACCATTCCTTATAAGAAATCCTGATTACAGATCACAGATTACACATGAACAAAATAGAATCACTATATGTATAACTTTCTATCATAGTCAGTCCTTTTCAACACATTACAAAGTATCGTGTGAAACTTATTTTAGCAACTATCAACTTACAATAACTTCTCGAACTTGTAGGTTTAAACATTGATATAATAAGGAGGATGTGGCTATGCTACAGGAAGTACACATCGCACATATTATCTTATGTACGCACTAAATCGTATAAGTAAGTCATCTAAATAGATGCTTCGCAGATATCTATCAATTCTACAGTCACAATTAATAACACACATTTCACTTAGTCATAGATATATAACTTGTCTTACCGTTCAATGTGAAATCTTACCACGCTTCCGCTGCGCAACTTTATCGATTTAATCCCATCTGCAGGTCTCACCATGTTCTGCATAGCAATCATTCACAATATATACAAAAAATGTATAACAGACATGAATAATAACCATTACGGTTAGCGTCATTACATATACCATTATCGTTGCTATCAATTCCTTTCATATGCATTAAGGATGTCATGCATAATGCCTAAGTCTTTTCTAGACATCCTAAAGCTCAATGGATCCGTGTGTGAGATAGCAACTCGTGCTTTGATACCACTTGTCACGCCCCGCACTTGCCCCTAAAAGTTTGGGCATGACCTACACAGACACAGACGCATAACCTGGTATATATTTCATATGGGGCCTGAACGGAAGCATTTACCAATATAAATTAACATAAATAAAAGAACTGCATCCATTGAGCGACCACTATCATGCCAGGATCACATACAGAACATAAAGCAAATAAACATACAGTGACGTGCATAAGAGAATTAGCTATATACATATATATACATACAGACCCAGCCCTTAGAATTGAGCGTAAAACAACATGGACAGGCAAAGGAATTATATATACATCAACTTTAAGTAGACAATCAAAGTGTAAAATCAAAAGCTTAGCAAGAAGAGCTGCCTTCACTTAAGTGCTTGGACACTCTGAGGTTGGCAAAAGAGGCACGGATGCCAAGGGTTAAAACTGACCTCCAGGTGGAGTGCCTACAGAAACAGACATAACACAAGTGAATCAAGCTCAGTGAATAGTAGTATATAAATAAAACATTGCTTAACTTAAACAGATTACATATCAATACATTAGTCTGATTCTGTATTACGTACATAATGGCCTTAGGCCTAATCTTGTAACATAACTTGGTGGCTATAAGCCCTTGAAAATGGTGGCACGAAGCCCTTGGAACATATGGCATAAAGCTCTTATAACATGTTGGCACTATGGCCCTTGAAACTTGTTGGCATTGCAGCCCTTGGAAGTGGCAAGAAGCCCTTGAAAATGGCATAAAGCCCTTGTAAACATGTTGGCACTATGGCCCTTGAAAGTGGCATAAAGCCCTTGAGAATGGCATAAAGCCCTTGTAAACATATTGGCGTTATGGCCCTTGAAAGTTTCTTTTCTTTACATACCTTTAACATACCTTAACGGTAACATAAATACATAACATGCTTGAAACATTAACATAGTTGCCTTACATGCCTCAAAACATTGACATAAGTGCATAACATTTATAGAACTTGTAACATATACTTGAAACATACCTGAACATACCTGAACGTGTAACATACTGGAAACATGCTTGAAACATACTTGAACATCATTCATTAATTCAAATGGAACATATCATAACTAGAGCATTGCTTGTTGTATCATGACATTATCGTACGCTTAACAATGAGAGACTAATTCACATTCTCATGAGTTGACATAACACATGTTCATTGGATTACAGAGGACTTTATTGGTTTCACAATTTCACAGTTCGGCCCTTGGCCTGAGGGGTTCACACATGCACAATAGCCTTTGGGTTTCATAGATTTACAACTTATCACATCGGCCTTCGGCCCTTTGAGTTCACAAGTCATACCTTACATATCTTCACAAATTATGTCATTCATAATTTCACAAATTGTGTCTTTCATAACTTCACAAATTATATCTTTCAGAAAACGGCCATAGGCCTCATAACTTTCACATCGGCTTTAAGCCCAGTTCATATAGGTATGGACTCAAGAGGTGGCTCGTACGGATTCTAGAGGTGACTCGCAATGCAGCACTTAGTTCCGTACAGTACTTTGTTCCATACTAGAAATCAATAGTTCTTGAAGACTGAACAATTCATATTATGTCATGGCATAAACGAAGTGGATAAACAAAATAAATAATGCTAGGTTCGTACAAATACCGTTCACAATGGTGCACACAAATTTCCCTTTATGATTCATTACATGGTGCCATAGTCGTCATACGTATAACAAAGCATTAATAATAATTATTTACACAAACACATGTGTCGTTACAGTACTATTCATGAGGATAAAACAATTCACACCGTAACGTGAGTCATATAACAATGTTATTGGTATTCAATTCTTTGACGTATAAGGCAACCCATGGTTCTGTTCGATTTTCATTTCGTTAATCCATTCTAGGCAGATGTCTATGTCATAAAACATGTGTCGAACTAAATAAGGCTGTAGGAGTCCAGGATGGGACATTCAAAATATCATATCCCCATTAAGCGGGGTTTATATTCATAATTCCTTCTGGTCAACCAG
The DNA here is from genome assembly GCA_030407325.1 of Camellia japonica. Lineage (NCBI taxonomy): Eukaryota > Viridiplantae > Streptophyta > Magnoliopsida > Ericales > Theaceae > Camellia > Camellia japonica. Next base: position 5,751,698 of record JAPPVO010000014.1, on the reverse strand, counting down.
TCGCATGGTATTAATAATTCTTGTGCAGAGTCATAGGTAAGTTACAGATTATTACACATTAATGACAACCATTAACCTTAACCGGAATGTAGAGTAGTTTCAGAGTCATACCGAGGTACACATAATCTTTCAATGTTCTCACCGATCCCTAACAACATAAATGCTTACAAAGAACAGTGCATTAACAATAATAATTATTAATGGTAAGTAAACGTACGATTACAGTACTACTACTCACTGTGATCGGTTCCCGGTGGTAATGGTACAATGTCCTCGTCCCGACCTACAATTATAGTGCACAACACATAATATGAGGTTATACTCGATCCTTTACTTATTCTCTTTGATCGTTCAATCAATTAATCATGGTGGTACCAAGCTCATTATTCTTTAATAAGTTGTAATCCATGTCTTAGAAATCAGGAGAAATCGATGGGAAATGGTTTAGGTGAAGAAATGGTACAAAACTAGTTGACAGAAAGTGAACAGTCGTCACTAATTTGGGTATAACTTTTTCTGTATTTAGAATTTGGGAGTGAGACTAGCGCCATTGGAAACTAGACTTCCGGGGCTTGATTTTAGGCTCAAGAATCACTCAAAACGGAGTCCGGATGCAAAAGATATGCCTATTCAAAGTTGGTTGGACAAGCTGTCTTCCGCACGTGCGGCAAGAAGCCCCGCACGTGCGGCGATTTGGGCAGAAAGCTGTGCGAAAATGCAGAAAAATGCAACTTTTGGTACACTTCTTCAAGGCTCAAAATAGGTTCTTTTAAGGGATGAAACATGGTTCAAAATCATGTAAATAGGAGTTACAACATAGATCAACCTTCATACAATTTGAATCTTTGATCTTAATTTACAAACACAACTTCATTTCATAACATTCCCATCTTCACACATACATAGACATATATACACACATGATCATTTAGCTACATAATCAAGCTCAAGAAATATGATTCTATTTAATCATTAACCACTTACTTGTTCCCTACATAACCCTAATTTGTAGAACATGAAGAGCTTCCTACTTAATTATCAAGGAGAGGAACCAATTAGAATGAATTACACATACCTTGAGCTTTACATCCTTCAATCCTTTCCAATTTCTCAATCTTTCTTCTTGTTGAGTTTCTTCATCTCACCCTCTCTCACGTAGCTCTCCCCTTTCCTCTAGATATTTTGTTTTTTGATTCTAAGTAATGAGTCCATCCACTCATAAGGCACCAATTATATATATATATAAATATACACACACCAACATAACACAATAAAGAGAACCAAACGTGGCCTTACGAATCGCGCAAAATTAAATTTCAATTAAACTTTTCAGATAACTCTAAAAATCATGCTGATCATAAATATGTCCTCTGTTCTGATTTCTGAAGCTTCTATAAAAGTGATTTCTTATACGCATTTTGGGGTCATTACACTATGAGGGCTACTCTAACAGGACCTAGTCAGGGTCCAAAAATGAGGCAGAAAGGATACAAGGTCCGGGAAACTCGAACCGGTGCCGTTCCGCCGCGACAGTCGAATGCTGGGCGAGCAATCGAACCAGTTGTTGGGTGTACCTACAAGCACAACCAAGTCTTGAGGACGGTAAAAAATGGGGTGTCTACAACTGGCTCCTCGCGAACTGAGAGGTCTCTTGTCTTTGTAACACGTCTGTGTATCATGTCTTTTGTTTTGTTTACCTCAACTTTTGTTTTGAGTCTTTTTCGAGTTTTACTCGATGTGTTTAGGTCGTGTACCTTTTGTTGAGTCATAGTATGCTGTGTTCAGTTGTAGACTCAATACCCGGTTGAGAAACCTTTTCTCATTTTCAAAAAAATCGTTTTGTGCTCAGAGTGCTGTGCCATTCTCCACATTTGTGCAAAGCAAGACTAGTTCTTTCAACGACCGTAGGGTTTGACCCAGGTCATGTCAGAATAGTAAAACCTGGGCCTATCTGAAGCTTTTTTTTTTGGGTTCCGGGCTGCGAAGCAAAAAAGAAAGGGAAAACTTGGAGCATCTGAGTGTGTTTCAATTTCTGCCAATTCCACCTTTGTATTCCGTCTTTTCAGATTGGACTGTTTGTTCAGGATCCGCCGTGTGCAGAATGAACCAAGCGCTGTGTTATGGGTTGTATGTTCAGAGTGAGCAGTATTGTTGTATGAGTTGTTTTGTCGTTGGCCGGTTCATTACCTGGTTATTACGATGCAAGTGTTCCAATTCTCAAACAAAAGATCAATCTCACTTACATTGTTATGTAATGTGATGCAATGCGATGTGATGTGATGTGCAAATGTAACATTTTCGTTTTCAAACAAAAGGCTTGTTTCATTTCATCATCTTTTCAAGTACATAGCTTTGAAGAAAATAAAACCTGCCTGCGACAGTACAGTGTGCTCAAGCTATCAGCAAAAAGAAAAGTAAAACAAAAAGAAGAAAAGGCAACAAAAGTCTGAATCAGCAGCAGTCATGTCAGGCCTGAGAGTCTGTCCTCGTCCTCTTCCTGGACGAAGGTCTAGGAGCATCACCGTCAGCTCCATCATCTGAACCCGAGCTCGAGTTATCTCTGGTCTCCTCCTCAGACGACTCCGCCTCTGCCTCTGTCTCGGACTCATCATCGTCGGGAACCGGTGCTCGAGAGCTGCTCCCAACATGAGTGTGCCCCGCTTTGGTGCGGGGATATACTGTGCCTCCTCGCCCTCCTCCTCGAACAGGAACAGAAGGTCTAGCTGGAGCACCTCCTGCAGTCGGAATCTGGAATGGAGGCTGAAAAGCACAAATGACAAACGCATCAGTACGCTACGCAAAGCAGATTATGAATACTGTGAGCAGTGTATGAATACAGAATGCAGTGACTGAGTGCAGTGTATGAATGTCGTGAGCAATGCTGTGAACAGTCTACGGGTTACAGTGTATCAAATGCCGTGAGGGCCGTGTATCAAGTGCTGCGTTCATAGTACGATGCATCAGATTATGTGAAACAGTTTATGTAGAGTTTGAGGTTGTGGTTAGAAAAGCCTACCGGGATACTGTAAATGGCCAGTAGGTCGAGGCTCCGCTGAAGCATCCCCATCACGGAGGCGGTCAACTCCAGGGACTGGCGAGTATACTCGGAGGAAGCCTGCAAAGTGTTAGAAGTATCAGTATTCTGCGAAATATCAAACAGAGATGAAATGAAATGACTGTGCAGAATGGAAAATGTAGTAGTACATACCGGGGGCAAGTTGTAGAACCCGACTAACTCATGATCAGCCGGAGGGGGAGCGATGGAGATCTGATAAGTCTCCCCACCCTGCCCTCTGCATGTCATCATCGTAGGCAGCGCTGGCCACCCAACTCTCTGCCCTCTCCGGGGCCCACTCCTACCACGAACCCGAGCCATCCTCGGTGTTCCTGCTCCTACTCCAACCGCTGGCGCCACAGGCCTCTCCCTCTCAGCTCGGCGAGCACTACCCAGAGGCCGCATGATATAGGTTTGGACGTACTTTGCATAGTCGCTATCACCTCTAAAGCCCTCGGAGTCCCAACCGATCGTGTAATCTGCCATCTCCTCGAGAGTGTACCTCTCAGTATGCCTCATATGAGTAGGAGATGGCCGCGGAACTATCTGCTCTGGCACGCCTAAAGTCTGTCGCAAGAAGCGCTCCCCCAAGTACCAGGCGCAGCAGACGGAGCCCTCTAGTAAGACTCTGAATTGGGCCGTCTCTCGGGCACCAGCATACCGCTCCCGTACTGCGATGGGCAATGAGGCCCATGGCTGCCAGGTGATCTGCAAACAAAATACAGTTCGTTATCTATTGCTATTGAAAATGCAATGCAAAGCGAAGCTTAAATGAATTGTAATGTTTGACATACCTCTACTGCGGTGATGTTATCGAAATAGCGGCGGAAGAATATGAAAGACTCCCGAGGCCTCCGCTCGCACCTCACATCGAAGCGGTGGGAGAATGGGATCATGGGAGGCATCTCCTCCTCTGGTACTGGGGCAAGCCTCGGGAAGTAGGCGTATACCCACAACTATAGTGAAACAGAACAGATATCAGTATGCTTATCAGATGAAGCAGTATGCAGATAAAGCAGAAAGCGGTATATGCAGTGTACAGAGTACAGAGAATGTAAAGCAGAAATGTAAAACAGAAGAAGAAGACATACCTCCCAAGCCCGCCAGTAGCCTCCGAGCAGCTGTCCGCTGAGGCGGGAGGATGAACTTATATAGCCGTAGAGTGTGGCCAAGCCTGCGCCACCCCAGTCGTAGCCACGGATCCTGGTCACGTCAACCAATGCACTCAGCAGGCAAAGGGGCACGGTGTTCGCCCGGTCGGCGAAGAATGTGGTCCCCAACAGGAACATCAGAAAGCCGCGTGCGTACTGCTCCTCCTCCTCCTGGATAGTCGGCGTCTGGATCCGAAAATGAGCCTCGAACTAAGAATATCGCACGAACCCTGCTCAAGCGAGAGGTGGCTGGGTGCCGAGAAGGTAAAGCTGAGCGGCATCCCACTCGTTCATGTCTGTGTCAAAGGGGATCGGATCACCCCCCACTCCGATGCCTGTGAGCATGGAGAAATCAAAGGGAGTCATCGTCATCTCCCCAGTGGCAGAAAAGTGGAAGAAGTCTGCGGTGTCCTACCACCTCTCCGCCAATGCAGCAAGGAGCGGCCTGCTCGCAGTAAGGCGTGAGAGCCCCATACAGAAGGTCCCGAAACCAGCTTGGTCAATGATGCGACGAACCGCGTCAGGTAACTCCATGTACCAACCTCGTGCGGCGATGTTTCCATACTTCCGGAGGGCATGGGAATCTCCCTGTGGTCAAAACAAACAGTCGCGAAGCGGTGTTACAAATACAGTGTTGAATGTGCTCAGAATCAGTGGAATACAACGTGTGTACACGTGTTCAGATTCAAACAAACATCAAGTGCGGGTGTGTTCGTAGTGAACTACAGCATCTGATGTATCGGTGTGTTTAAGAGGTTCAATGAGAAGACGGCGTGTGTGTATGTGTTCAAAGATCAAACAGATATCAAGTGTAGGTGTGTTCACAGTGGACCACAGCATACGATATACCAGTGTATCTGAGTTAAGTAGTTAAAGAATAGTATTGACTAGCACAGTTATATGTTCTACATTGCAGAAAATGAAACGGTGATGAGTGTACCTCAGAAGCGCCATATAACAGATGTGACTTTGGCTCGCGCAGTAGAAGCTCTAGTGGCGCGCCTCGCGCGTAGCTCCAGAAGTGGCGGAGGCTATCAGGAGGGAGCACATGCACCGCCGGCCTGTAGGTCGCCGGATCGAACGGTCGGACGCGGAGAGGGAGGAGCTCGACCTCGGGGTCCACGTCTATCTCCAGGGAAGCCCCGCCCTGTGGAAGATCGTCTGTCATGTCGAGTAGGGTGCGAAAATGGCCGGAAATGTGAAAACCGAGCGAGAAAGTGAAAAGTCAACTGAAAAGTCAACCCCGAGAGGGTGAAAAATGGCTGGAAAGGTCAGAGTGCGAAAAAGGCACGAGAATCAAGGTAAACTCGAGGGAAACAAACCCCGAGTGGTGGAAATCGAGAAAGAGACACCGAATTTGAGATTTGTTCGGTTCAAAATGTTCGAAACGCGAAGGAGTTCGCGAATCGAACGACGAAACGGGCCCCACATGCGAGGAAAAGCGAGGGTAGAAGGTTGGAAAATGACCTAGAGAGATGGGGGAAGGTTTTTCGAGCAAGAGGCAAGTGAGAAAATAGGGCTAGAAGCCCTATATTTAAAGAAACGTGCCGGATTAACAAAACTGCCCCGAACAGGCATTTTTGGCCGGTCGGCTACATTGTTGGCCGGTCGGCCAAATAGATGGCCGATGGCATTATTTTGTGGCCGATGGATGGCCGGTGATCCCCCTTGGTGGTTGGTGCACCTCCTACACCCTTGTTTGGGTCAGATATATGGTTTGGGGCCTTATTTGCTCAAGACAGTGCAAGGAACTACATTTTTGAAGCTTAACCAGTCTCCGTTTTGACCTCGGACCGTGTTTTCTATGTGCGATCCTTGAATACGTACGAGGTGTATCCTTTTTTGTATCCTTTTGTATCTTGCGAAGTCCGAAAACTACTTTAAATACGTTGCATTGTTATGCATATCTCGTATGCGTTGCAGCGTGCATCATACTCGTATTGTCATGCACATATGTTATGCGTTGTCACGCACACCACATTTGCATTGTCTTGCATCTTCTTTAGGTCGCATTGTCATGCGCACCTCATATGCATTCACATGCATGACCCTTGTCACACGTTGTCACGCATACCTCACATGCATTGTCATGCATCTCCTCTTACCTCGCATTGTCGTGCGCAGTTCATTTGCATTGTCATGCACTTCAAAAGACGCGCGTCGTCGCGCATTTCTTTCATTCGCATTATTATGCATTTCAAAAACAAAAAAAAAAACAACAAAAAAACAAACATGCATTATCATCCACATTTCATTCGCATTATCATGCATTTCAAACAAAAAAAAAAAAAAAAAAAAAAACAACAAACATGCATTATCATGCGTGTTTCATTTGCATTGTCATGCATCTCTCTACTGCATCATTAAATATTGCATTGTACATAGCATTCACTATAAATATTAGCATTGTATAGATTCCATTGTACATAAGTTTACATGCATCCATTGTAAAGAGTGCATTGTATATAGAAAGCATTGCATGCATTTGTTGCATCCTCCATCTATGGCTTACGCCTTTCCATGTTGAGCTTGGTCTGGTATGTTCCCATACTTTTCACGTTGAAGCACAGTTATGATATTATGTGTACGCACCTAGTGTTGTGGGTGATGGCACCGTTTCTATGTTAGACAAGGCTTGTATGTGTCCATGCCTTTCCTAGGCAAGATTTGGTTTGGCCGCGTGCCTCATCCATTGTATATATTGCATTACAGCATACATTACATACATATTGTAAATAGTGCATTGTACATAGAAAGCATTGCATGCATTTGCTGCATCCTCCATCTATGGCTTACGCCTTTCCATGTTGAGCTTGGTCTGGTATGTGCCCATACTTTTCACGTTGAAGCACGGTTATGATATTATGTGTACGCACCTAATGTTGTGGGTGACGGCACCGTTTCTGTGTTAGACAAGGCTTGTATGTGTCCATGCCTTTCCTAGGCAAGATTTGGTTTGGCCGCGTGCCTCATCCATTGTATATATTGCATTACAGCATACATTACATGCATATTGTATATATCGCATTGTAAATAAAGCATTGCATGCATTTACTGCATCACATTCATCTATGGCTTGCACCTTTCCATGTTGAGCTTGGTCTGGTATGTGCCCATACTTTTCACGTTGAAGCACAGTTATGATATTATGTGTACACATGTCATGACCCGAACCCGCCCCCGTGGGTTAAGGACATAACCGGCCAGTAATCATGAGATTACCTACGGCCTCAAACCTAACCAAACGTATTTTAACAGAGTTCATGGGGGCCAAACGGAAGCAATTTGAAACTTTGTCCATAGAGCCGTGCTTATATGCACATCATTACATACATATGTTAATAACTCACATCCGAAAATGCAATAACTTAAAAATTTTGTACAAACAGGATCACTCAATCTAAGTCAGCCAAAACAAAACTATATACAGACACATTCAAAGACTTCGCCAACCTGACAAAATATAAATACATAACGAAAAGGCGAAGACGTGTCTCGTGCGTGAGACGCAAGGGCTGACTCCTTAAAACCTTAGTTGTTCCGAACTGACTTCACTGAGGCTGGGTCTAGACCTCTCTTGGCTCACCTACAAACACATGAATGAGCGTGAGCGAAAGCCCAGTGAATAATATCAGATAAAGAAGATACACAAACAATATGTAAAACAACATGCTTCAAACGGCCTTGGGCCCACTTCATATTTCCATTTATCATATACATACACAATTTAGGTCAAGTGACTATGGTTCCAAACATACTGGCCCTTGGCCCACTTATCTTCCATTCGTGTCAGACTATCACTCATTTTAGACTTATCATTCTTATCAAACTGGCCTCTGGCCCATTCATACTTTCGTATCAAACTGGCCTTTAGGCCTTTCAAACTTTCATTCGTGTCAAAACGGCCTCTGGCCCATTCATTCATGTCAATCGGCCTTCGGCCCAATCATTTATCAATCGGCCTTTGGCCCAATCGTTCATGTTAATCGGCCTTCGGCCCAATCATTTATATCAATCGGCCTTTGGCCCAATCGTTCATGTCAATCGGCCTTTGGCCCAATCATTTATCAATCGGCCTTTGGCCCAATCGTTTATGTCAATCGGCCTTCGACCCAATCATTTATATCAATTGGCCTTTGGCCCAATCATTTATATCAATCGGCCTTTGGCTCAATCGTTTATCAATCGGCCTTTGGCCCAATCGTTCATGTCAATCGGCCTTCGACCCAATCATTTATATCAATCGGTTGTCCATAATTCAAACTAGCAAACTTATAAGGAAATAAGCAATTGGACAATTGACAAGCTTCAAAATATCGATACTACTCACAGTGATTGGCTTGTGGATTTGCCCTGGAGCTTGACCCTACACATTCCATGAATACAAAAGGGTCACAAATAATTCAATCCGTTCTTTAATTCACATATTCCTCTTTAGGCTTCATTCTTATCTTTTTAACTCAATTACAATGCTCAATGTATGCCTAAGAGTGTTCACAAGTGAAAGGGAACAGAAAACAGAACACATAATGCATTTTCAAAATTCCAGAAAATAGGGTCCCCGCTCGAGCGTGGACTTCCCCGCTCGAGCGGACCTAAGAGGCCTGCAAAAGTACTGGTTATATCAAATTCACGCTCGAGCGTGAACTCTGCCGCTCGAGCGGAATGCCTGTCTACATAGCTCCCCGCTCGAGCGTCAACTTCCTCGCTCGAGCGGGCACCATGTCTGCAAAATATGCTGGGAGCATGAATTCCTCGCTCGAGCGGTGGTTCCCCCGCTCGAGCGGACACCATAAATTCTGGGTTTTCCAGAATGGTTCCCTGAGTTCATTTTTCGACATTCAATCAACTTTTTCTTGCATGCTATGACACAAATCTCACATATACACATGCTAACATGATACTAATGCAAGATTACAACATTAGGAAACCCAATTTCACAAATTAACCATATGCATGCCCCAAAATTAACTCCAACTCATGCATTCAAGGTTCCCATTTTAAATAAACAACATGCATGCCCAATTTGACTTCCATTTCCACTTCTAATGATGCAACTAGTGCTCATTCCCATGAAACTCAACAAAAACATGCTTGCATGTGGGATTACACTTCTAATTTTTCAAAACTTACAATTCACATGCTAGATTTTGTGATTTCATAGGTGTTCTTTACATGCATGCACATATCAAGCCTCAATTCAACAAAACCAATTCAATTTCATCATTCTCAATTACATTCATGTTCTTGATCATCAATCAACTCTAAATTTACAAGATTACAAGTTCAATCTCATGAATTTACTCACTTAGGAGTTTAATCTTCCAAGCCCTAGTCAATTCTTGGACTTAATCTTCAAGATTCCCAAGCCTTGAGCCAAAACCACACAACTCTTCCCCTTCTCTCTCTAAGGCCGACCCTCTCTCTCTCTATTCTTGAGTTCAAAGTCAGCCAAAGTGTTAAAAAGGGAAGGAATTGAAGTGTAATGGCCCTTATGTATAAGCCCACTAATCAAGTTTAATAATAATAAATAATATGGCACTAATTCATTAATTAAATCTGGTCTGAATCAGTTTTTCAATTAAATTTCACCGTAGGCTCTAAAAATTATGCCAATCACAATGGCGTAATCAATTTTGGGTTCTGTGGCCGATAAGGCCTCCAATTTAATTTCTGAAGCGGTAAAATCAAATAGATATTCCTACGGTGAACAGATAGAAATTCAAAACCACATATTTTCACATAATGGCATACAAAACCATAACAAACACATAATCATATACAAATTAAGGACCAATTAGCATAATACGGAACAGGGGTATCACAACACACCTAGTGTTGTGGGTGACGGCACCATTTCTGTGTTAGACGCGGTTTGTGTGTGTCCATGCCTTTCCTAGGCAAGATACGGTTTGGCCGCATGCCTTATTTATTCCATCCGTTGCATATAGAATATATTGCATTGTAGTTTGCATGCATTTACTGCATTATCCACCTGCATTGTCATGCATTCTTCACTTGCATTGACACGCATGCTTCGTTTCCACTTGCATTGCATCCATCCAGTGCATTTTTTTAGTTGTTTCATTGCATTGTACATAGCAAGCATTGCATGCATTTGCTGCATCCTTCATCTATCGTTTGCGCCTTTCCGAGTTGAGCATGGTCTGGTATGTGCTCATACTTTTCACGTTGAAGCACGGTTATGATATTATGTGTATGCACCTAGTGTTGTGGGTGACGGCACCATTTCTGTGTTAAACGCGGTTTGTATGTGTCCATGCCTTTCCTAGGCAAGATACGGTTTGGCCACGCGCCTTATCCACTGCATTCATGGCATTGTAGTGTAGTTTGTTGCATCCAGGATTTAGGATCATGGTCTTTCCTGAGCAGAGCATACCTCACTTATATCACCCCACCCAATTACTTGTATCTTGTGTTCCGACTACACACACATAGTTCTGCATGTGTACGCGCCTATTCCACTGATGGGATTGTGGTTTGAGGGTGTCGGCACTTTTTCTATGGTAGACGGATTTTGTATCTCCATCATCATTATGATATTTGTGTGGTTTTGTACTGTTTATGGTTTGATCATCTCGAATGCATTGCATATCATTTGCATTGTTTATACATAGTTTTGTAAATATTGCATTGTCATGCATCCATTCCGCATTGTTATGCGCCACGCATAGGTTGCATTGTCATGTACCTCTTCACTCACGTTGTCACGCAGTTTTAGATTGCATAGTTATGCATGTTGTTAACGATATTGTACCTGTTAAGTTTCTCTCTTTTTCAGGCACGATATTGTATGTACGGTTCATTTGAAGCTGGCGCGACCAGATGAACCGCACAGGTATTGTCTTCTCTGCATGAAACGTAGCGAGAATTACATAATTCTCTTACATCCTTTCTACATCGTAATGTAGTTGGATTTGTGTTTGATTGCTTAAACTGTTGCATTTATTGTATGTATATGCTTCGTTACAGTTTTCTTTGCATGATCATAAGTTATGCTCGGCTTTGTGCATTGTTTTGCATTTTGCCCCTGCCTTCGGGCGCATATCTTTGTCTGTAGCTTGTATGCTTTGTCTAAGTCTTCGGCCTCGTCAAAAATGGGTCGTCTATGGGCTTTGACATTCACTCCTGTCATTGTTATGACTTTCGAGTTCTGTCAAAGAGGAGTAACTGCAGACACCCCATTTTTGACCGTCCTCAAGACTTGGACGTCATCGTTTGAACACTCGGTGATCATCCATGTTTGTGTTCATTTTGAGTTCCCGAAGGTCTCGGCTACGCGCCCTACCTTAGGATCTCTCAACTTGTTTGTTTTGTGTTTGGTTTTGCACCAAACACTTGTTGTTTTGCTTCTGATGGTGGGAAATAGCTTGTTGGCCATCCCCACACCTCACCGGCCATGGCTTGAGGCCATCGGCCATTGGTAATGGCCGGTCGGCACTCTTGGTGGTCGGCCGGCCACCTTTGTTGGTCAAATGGCCATTTTTGTTGGTCGACCACTGTTCATCTACTTATGGCAAATATTTTGTGCCAGCTGGCATAGCTGGCACCCACTTTGCACCCCCTCCATACACGTGTATGGAGGGATTTCCCTCTTACTTAGCTTGTTTTGTAAGCTTTGCAAGAGTTGGAATTCTATAAGAGGAGGGCTTCTCCTCCCTCCTCAAGGGTTCCAAAAAAATTCCAGAGCTCTGAGATTAGGGTTAGGGTTTGTGTATCTATCCATCTCTATATCTCCCTCTCCTTTTGAGTCGTGTGTGTATAAGTGTGTGTTTGTTCTTACTTTTGTGCACAAACACCTACCATTACACTATACCTTGGTTACTGAGGTGCCAAAGGGGTGTTCTTGAAGTTTTTGAACTGGTTTTGACCTAAAGAAGGGGCTGGAATAGTCTTTGTGAAGAAGGTCTTCAAGGGTAAGAACTTTACCCTTTTATTCCCCATTTTTGCTTAGGCTTTTAGCCATCCTTGCATCTATTTTTAAGCTTAGTCTATAACTAATAAAAGTTCTGATTTTGAGTGCTGAAAATAGTTGTTTAAGGTTGTTTTGGTGTTTGGGGTTGTTTGACTCCCTGTTAGGCCTTGTTTAGTCTCACTTTTGTGTATTTTTGGTGAGCTCCGAGACCACCTTGTCTTGGCCTTCCCACCACTGAGTTTAAGGACCTTTTTTTAAGGTCCTAAGAAGGAGAGGGCCATCCCCTCTCCTTATTGTCTTCAATACTTGTCATTTTAGCCTCATGTGTGAGCTCCTTGTTTAAGTTCATGTTGGCCATGTCTTAGCTGGTATTTGTGGTTATTTTTCCATGATATAGCACTGTTTTAAGTTGGTTTAGACACACCATGCATGCTTTGCATACTTGTCTTGTAATGCCATGAAATTGCCTTAACATGCTTTGTGCTTTGAGCCTTGTTTTTAGCATGATTTTGGCTTAGCTTTGTGAAGCTTTTATGCATGTTTTGATATTCTTGAGGTCTATTTTTGGTTGTCTGGGTCATCTATGACTTGCTTTGTATAGCTACCATGCAATCTCCCTTGTAGGCCTTGAGTGTTGGCCCCTCTAGCATGCTCTCTTTGCATCATTTCAGTGGTTTGGCACCACTTATCATGTCATTTCAGTCCATATAGCATGTTTGTGTACTTGCATTTATGGCTCCTTTGATGCTTCAAAAGGTTTGTGTTTTATGCTCCATGTTTGGACCTTTGTGCATGCCTTTAGATTTAGGCCATTTAGATGCCATCTAGGTGTGTCTTTGGTCTTGTTTAGACCTGCATTGGGGCTGTTTTAGTTCTCCATGGCCCTTTGGGGCTTGCTTCATATAGCCTTGGTTTAAGTCCCGTGGCTAGTTTTCAAGTTTGAACCTTGCTTGCATGCTTTGATTGTTTTGTTTAGTTGGTTTGGCACCATCCTTAACATGATTTTCAGAGTTCATCATGCTTGTCATTTGTCCATGTTCATCTCCTTTTAAGTGTGCTTAAAAGTCCCCTCTCTATGCTTAAGTACTGGACCATGTCTGTATGTACATTTGCCTTCATGTGCTTAGCATATTAGCCACTGTTTTGGGCTTAAAAGTTACTCATTCATGCTCAAGTTTTGGACCATGTGTGCATGAATGCTTGTGTGTACATTTGCCTTGTATGTTGTCACACACTTGGCCCATAGGCATGTTGTCACATACTTGGTCTATTGGCATGTTGTTGCGTGTTTAAAGTTGTGTTGCATTTGGCATGCATTCCCCTTTTAGTTACTTAACATGTTGTCATATGTTTGCTTGATACGGTGTCACATATCATTTGCATGCTTGTTAGCTTGCATACTTGTTACATGCTTGTTAGCTTGCATACTTGTTACATGCTTGCATCTTTGCATACTTGTTCACATGCTCATATTGCATTCTTAGCTCGCATGCTTAGGTTGCATTTTGGCATGTATGCTTTGCCTCTTGAATTGATTATGATAGAGGTTGGGCCCATTGTGTGTTTTGTGTGCATTACATTTAACATCAAAATGCACACTTGACTTCTTGGACCATCACGCATTGAAATGCGCGATTGGTGGTCCGAGGGTCGAGTACCAAACTCCCTTGAGTCCACAACATGATGGGGAGAGTGGTTGTGCAAACATTTGCTTCGAAATGCATTGCCATGTCTTGTCTGCCCTCTGCTATTGTCAAAATAGGGTTTTGCAGGAATGAATGGCCGACCGACCACATTCAATGCCGATCGACCAACAATGGATGGCCGAGAGCTCAATAGATGGTTGATGACCATTTTACCATGGCTGGTGGTGTTTCCTCTTGGCCGGTGACCTTCCACAGTGATCAGGGAGTAGTGCTGAAGCATCCTTGGGACATGTGCAGTCGTCAGAGAGGTAGAGCAGTGCAAACAGAGGCAACTTGTGCATAGTGGTGGATTTTCGAGCGGAGCCGGGCACGCATGCATTGGACCCTCTTCCCGAGGCTGTTTTACCGCTTTATTAACTTAGTTAATTTGCTTAACTAGTTAAGTGGTCTGTAACTATTTAATTGGCTCGTTAGTTAGTTAAATTTGTATTATTCTTTTGGTCCCTCCGAGAGAGGGCGAATTGTGTAATAAGTGTGCGTGTGTGTGATGCATGTCTTCCAACCCCCACTTCTTTCTCCCTTTTACTTACCTGCTTTTGATCGTTAGTATTAGGACATGTTTTGATTAGAATACTTATGATAGCATATTTGCATCCATTCATTTGTATTGCATGCACCGGGCTCGGCGCATCATACTAATTGCATAGTATTTCAAATCTAACTTGAATACATGTCATCTGCTACATTTCACATGCCATCCATAGATTAGCCGAGCCTATTCTAGCTGCACCTTGCCTGCGATGCATTAGCCATCTTAACATGGACTTGGATCATACATTTGATTACTAACATGTTCCTTGTTTTTGGCTTGGAGTACTAGGTGAGTGTTTATGCTTTAGCATCTCGCATGAGTGTGAATGTTAACATGAAAGCATGCTTGCCATGAGGCTAACTGCTTAGTTGATTTACTGCCTGAATGCCTGTGGGTGAAGGTTGGATTGCTTGAGTTGGAACGACTCGTTGAAATCCGTGTTTTAGCCTACTTGCGAGTAGCAAATTTCAAACTGTCTTTCAAACAAGCGGATATGCAATGCTTTGTTTCAAATTAGGCGATCTAGTCTATACTTTTGTGTTGTGCGCATCACATAGTAAGATTAGCTAATTAACCGGAATAAGAATGCATAATATTTTCAAAACTAGATATCATGGTTAGTAGAGGCCGATCTTTGATCGGGTGAGCGGGGGTGCTCATAGCTAACTTTCCCCAATCGTACCCAAGTTCCTGAGCCAAGGCAACTTTGGTGATGAAGGACACGTGGCCTTAGGCAACGAGTCAGGATTTCCTAAATTCCCCCATAAAAAATATTTAGGTGGCGACTCTGTATCTGGCAAAGCAGTCCATGTTTGGCACTTCTTTTAAAAAAAAATCTGTTTTCAAAAATGATTTTCCAGATTTGGACTCTTTGATGATTCATCGGTTTTGCATTGCACTCTGCGAGATTAGATACAGGACCGTGACATTGAGTCCTGAACTGTAGTGAGCCCATATGAACAGAACGGGGTTTTCCCTCCCGGGACGTTCGGGCACGTCTACACATGCCTTCTAGCATCTTAAAAATGAAGAGATAATAGATAGGAAGATTCCTGAAGATAGATTTTGTAAGTGTTAATCTGCCACCAAAAGATAGGAATCTCATTTTCCAAGAAGCCAATTTAGCCTTGAATTTATCAATTTTTGAATTGCCAAGTTCTCTTTAGCTTTGGATAGGACCCAAGGGGTACCCGAGATACTTCTAGTTAGTATGCTGTTGCAGTATATAGGGGTTTTGGGGCTTTTTTTTTTTTCTTTCTTTTTCCATTTTGTTGGCAGCTTACAAACAGTTTGGATGTTACAGGTATGCTTGTTTGAGGTATTTGGCCTTTTGATACACCATATTGCTATGCATTTGAGCTATATGCCTATTCAAGCTTGTTTGTGATTGTCCTACTACTTTTCTCTTTCTAATGTTTTTGTTTTATTTTTATTTTACTTAATAAAGAGATTGTTCAATCATGATTAAATAAAAAATCAAGATATTAGTTCATCAATACAAGACCTAATATCCCAAAAACAGGCAATGCATACCCAACATCCCAAAAAAAACATGTACTCCTCATTTTTGACCGGGAGAGACAAAGATAAGAGGAGCAAAAGAGAATATACAGGCCAAAAGGATACGAAAAACAGCAATAAAAAAAAACTGTACAAAAACATAGCAAAAAGAGAGGAGATCAAAAATCACTGCGAGAAAGGAGGTGGCTGCTGCTGCATTTGCAAAAGAGAGAGGATCTGGGCAAGTATGGTGGTCTGCTGATCAAGGCGTCCATTAAACGTGTTGAGTCGAGCATCCATTTGATCAAGGCAGTGTGTGATGGACTGCTCGAACTAACGAAGTTGGCCATGAAAGGATCGGGGATGCATCTCCGCTGCACCTGCAGCTACTGCATCAATCTCCGCCTTCTCAGCGAGTAGATCATCACCTGCATTAGAAGTCCCAGCCCCAGACGACCCCCCCTTGACATGGGCTTGACTCTGGGAGACGGTCAGTTTGGTGACAGGTTTAATGAGAGAGGCAAACTCGTCATCATCAAAGGTGAGGACACCTAGAGAAGTGAGAAACTAGTTTCGCAAACACCTGTAGGGGAGACCCAAAGATTTGCGACCCTCAAACACGCCTATCATTTTTGACACAATCATTTCAGGAAGATCTATAGGAAGATGACGGTCAATGCAGTAAAGGACATATCTTTGATCTTGGGAAATGTTAGAGTTGTGGGTGGTGACATGGATGTTGGCACACACTATGATATTCAGAAGGCAAAAACGAGGAAAAAGCTCATTTTGCCGAATAAGCGCCCCGGCAATCCAAGTTCGGGGAGTGCCATATAATTTAGTGGCAACCATGTCAAAATCAACGATATTACGGGTAGCAAGAAATGGCTAGTGGCAGTTCTGGACTTCAGGAAGGTCAAGAAACTTCCTAATGACCTCCTGATCAATGAAAAGCTCTTTATTGCGAACCCATGTGCGAAAGGAAGGGGCTATCTTGCTGATGGACCCAACTAAGGTTTTGTGGACCGGAGAAATGAAGGACTTGGTCACCCCCCAAAGTATCAAAGGCAGACCGGATAGGGATAGAGTTGAAGG
Source organism: Camellia japonica (assembly GCA_030407325.1). Classification (NCBI taxonomy): domain Eukaryota; kingdom Viridiplantae; phylum Streptophyta; class Magnoliopsida; order Ericales; family Theaceae; genus Camellia; species Camellia japonica. The sequence goes on along the minus strand of JAPPVO010000014.1, from coordinate 5,734,723 downwards.
TGCTGGGTTGGACATTCCGTTCTAAATGAACAGTCCAAGACACATAAAAATAAAGGTTCAATTTGTCTTTGGATTGGAATTTATCGGTATTGTAATTGGGACGGGACATAGTGGTTTTGCGGGTTTTGCAGGGTTTGGAAGACGCTCCATAACTGACAGACACAGGAAATACCATCACAGTATAACCCCCAAGATACCCCACCAAGATAGAACCAAAACCCCAATAGCAACCCCCAAAATCAAATCACGAAACCAAGGAATGTTAGTAGCCAGGGTCCAAAACAATGAAGTGCAGGATAAAGGCAGCATGGTGAAAAACAATAGACTAAATAGAGCATGCAGAATAGTCACATAAGCAACCCCCAATCAGATTAAAAAAATGGAGAAAAAAAAAAAAACTAGCAACCCTAGAGGCCAACCAGTGGAAAAAAAATTTAAAAAAAAAAAATAGCAAAACAAACAGTGAAGTAGATAAATGCAAACTCAACAGACTTAGCCTACCAATAGAGCTAAATAGAGCATGCAGAATAGTCACATAAGCAACCCCCAATTAGATAAAAAAAAATGGAGAAAAAAAAACTAGCAACCCTAGAGGCCAACCAGTAGAAAAAAAATTTGAAAAAAAAAACAGCAAAACAAACAGTGAAGTAGATAAATGCAGACTCAATAGACTCAGCCTACCTTGATAGCTTGTTGCCCGGTAATGTAATTGGTAGACTCTAGCAGCTTTGAGTTATACTCTGCAAAAACCTAACACCAGAATTTGTGGAGAATATCAAATTCTGGCCTACAAGAAACCCAAATAAAACAACCACCACCATGACGAAGACACTAACAATGGCGGTGGCTAAGTTGATAAAACAAATAACCATGTGAAAATTTTATGTTCTCTGGTATATGTATATCACAAAATATACAAGTAACATGCAAGACTTCCTTACACACGTTAGCTTAAACCACATCAAATAGCACACACAGGCCACAACTCCATACATATTGACTTAATCTCAAGCACATAAAATGTGCCATATATCAGTAGTTCAAGCATGCGCTAGATAGTTTTGTAAGTATGAAATGAACATGCAATACTTGTACTAGTTAGTTTAAACCTCATTAAATAGCACAACTCCACTCATATTGACTTCTTCCCAAGCACATAAAAATGTGCAATATATCAATACTTTGAGCATGTGTCCGGCAGTTCTGATGTAAATATTAACAGAGGGATTTCACTGAAGAGTGAAGATAGTTTATTTGGAGATCAAGTTATGAAGACTTCTATACAGATAAATCAAACATAGAATTTAAATGCTTGCAATCATAATTCTTTACGAACAGTACTTCAATGTAGAACTAATACATTTCCAAATCAAGCACGCCATAAAGCTTCTTAACTAATGCATATGGACATCCATACATGAAAACCAATATACATACATACACACATTCAAATATCACTTACCCAGTCATAACTTTTAGAAAGAAATTCAGCTACAGTTGATTTATGTATTGTCAAGAGTTCCTGCAACAAAAAATCTAGTTGAGTCATAATCATATGCTAGCACACCTCATCCATTGGTGAGGAACCAACAAACCAGAAAAGAAAATAAAGAAAAAAGCAGCCACATAGTGTTGGATTGATTTCTACTTGGAACCACATATTTAAATGTGTGTTATCATTTATAAGAAGCCTAAAACTTAAGTGATCTAATTGAGTTATAAGTAGGCTTAAGGGTATGGTTGTCATGGAATTAATGTGTAGATACCATTGTGTAATTTCTATTTTCACGAGGGGCAGAAATAGAAATTGTAATAGATAGTTAGTTTTCAACTGCAAAAAAAAAAAAAAAAAAAAAAAAAAAAAAAAAAAAAAAAAAAAACTGACAGATTGAAAACAACTAAATAAAAAATGGGTAATGGTCCCCAATCTTGCCAAGAGACATGCATAGGGAAAAGTTCTCTCTAATCCTCTCAAGGGAGAAATTAAAAGGCATAAACATAAGGGAAGGATTGGAAGGCTATCCCATAATCACGCTTCCGTTCAACCATCACAATGGATTCGAGTACGCATCTCTCTTGATTTCTTAATAATACACATGATACGCGATTCAATATTTCAGATTTTTTAGATTTAATGTTTTACAAGTGGTACAAGAGCGGTTATATCATGTCTATTGTTAGAAATCGATTCGGTTCTGTTTAAAAAATCCATAATAGATTATGTATTATTCCTAGTTCAAATACAGTTTCTGTTTTGTCCTATTTGTTTCCTGATTTTCTGTTCTAAATTTCATACGGTTGTCCTTCTATATGTTGTCTGTGATTGAATCACTGTTGGGACGTGTAAAATCAATTTACAGTTTATTTATTTATTATTGAATTAGTTTGCCTACATCTTTGACTTATAATCAAATAAGTTTGAAAGAATTGGTTTGCCCACATCTTTGACTTATAATAAAATAAGTTTGCAGTTCAAAAAAAAAAAAAAAAAAAGGTGCTTCCGTCTGTGACTTTTTTGTGTTTGAAACAGAGCACTATTGATTTATCATATTCATATAAAGAATTGGTTTGGTCTTTGGAGTTTTCTATTCAATACATGTACGTGATTTATGGCACTATATTTTCAGGAACAGTGGTTTTTAATTTCTGTAACAATTTTTTTTTTTTGGAACCGTCAATTATATATATGTATATAATTGGGATTGCCGTAAATTATATATATAAGAAATAGTAAACAGTTGGGCGTTTTTTTTTGTTTACAATTATATAATATATACAGGGTAACGCATTAAGGAATCTTTAAATTTAAAATAATTTCATGCAACGTCTATGGTTGAAATCAATTGTCTAACATTCTAAATATAAGTCAATTAAAACAAGATGTCACCAAAGCGACCTCTCTTGTCTAGATTGTTTTATATGGAATGTTTTGATGTTCATGTATGTGTACATCATGCGGGTATTTACCGGTCCAAAGACATGATTAATACTTGGCAGAATTACACACACATTTGTGGTGATAAACGTGTGCCTATTGTCAAGGAAACCTAATGTAAATAATAAATCCATCAAAAGATAGATTTGTTATTTGATATAACTTATTGTCAATGTTTGATCATTACAACAAGAATACCACTTACAGTTAATATCACTACCTAAAGGCTTGGTATTAATGTTGTTCTAGATATCTTGAGATGTTGACATTAAATTAATTTATTTAGAGATTATCTATTTGGTTACTTAATGTGAGTATAATTGTTTATTCGTTTTATTTTATTTTCTATTTAGCTTTAACGTTGACTACTTCAATCTCTGCCAACATGAACAATGTTCCAATGTTAAATGGAACAAACTTTAAGGACTGGAAAGAGAACATATTAATTGTTCTTGGTTGCATGGACATAGACTTAGCATTGAGAATGCTGAAACCGAATGATCTCACTGAACAAAGTACTCCTGAGGAAATTGCGTACTTTGAAAAGTGGGATCGTTCCAACAGGCTAAGTCTTATGATCATGAAGCGTGGGATTCCAGAAATTTTCAAGGGTTCAATAACAGAGGATGTTACCATTGCCGGTGAATTTCTTTTGGAAATTCAAAAGCGTTTTGTTAAAAATGATAAGGCTGAAACAAGCACGCTTTTAGCAAGCTTGATTTCAATGAAGTATAAAGGCAAGGTTAATGTTCATGAGTACATCATATAGGTGTCTCATCTTGCTTCAAAACTTAAGGCACTAAAGCTCGACCAATCTGATGATTTGCTCGTGCATTTAGTTCTCATCTCTCTTCCTGCACAATTTAACCAATTTAAGGTCAGTTATAACTGCCAGAAGGAGAAATGGACTCTTAATGAGCTCATTTCATTTTGTGTGCAAGAGGAAGAGAGATTGAAGCAAGAAAGGACTGAAAGTGCTCATCTGGCAAGCACCTCCAAGCATACGGGCAAAAGAAAGCATAAGGGAAAGGAAGTTGCTGCTCCTAAGGGTCCGGAACCAAAGAAACAGAAAGTACAGGATGGTTGTTTCTCTTATGGCAAGCCTGGACATAGAAAGAAGGATTGTGCCAAATACGCCACCTGGCGTGTAAAGAAAGGTACATATTTTGTTTTGGTCAGTTCTGAAATAAATTTAGCTTCAGTACCAAGAAACACTTGGTGGCTAGATTCTAATACTACTACTCACATATGTATTTCTATGCAGGGTTGCCTGAACTACCGAAAGCCAACTGATGCTGAAAAATACATCTTTGTGGGTGATGGCAAGTCAGTAGAAGTGCAGGCAATAGGACACTTTAGATTATTCCTGAAAACTAGTTATTATTTGGACTTAATAGACACTTTTGTTGTACCGTCTTTTAGGCGGAATTTAATTTTTGTTTCTGTATTGGACAAATTGGGATATTGTTGTTCTTTTGGAAATATGAAGTTTAGTATGTCTATTAATTCAAATGTTGTTGGTACTGGTTTACTTAATGTGTGTGATAATCTATATTTGCTGGAAACTATTGCATCTTATAATGAAACCTTGCACGTGGAATCACGAGGTACAAAGCGTAAATTAACTAAGGAAAATTCAGTCTCATTATGGCACAAATGCCTAGGTCACATCTCTAAATCTAGAGTTGAGCGCCTTATGTCTGATGGAATTTTGGACTCTCTTGATTTTTCAGAATTGATGTCTGTGTTGAGTGTATCAAGGGAAAACAGACCAAAATAAAGAAATTTGGTGTCCATAGGACTACAGATGTCTTAGAATAATTCATACAGACATCTGTGGGCCATTCCCTACGGCGTCATGGAATGGTCAACAGTATTTTATCACATTCATAGACGACTATTCCAGATATGGGTATCTATTTCTTATCCATGAGAAATCACAGTCTTTGGACGTATTCAAAAAATTTAAAGCCGAAGTTGAGTTACAACTCAACAAACGGATAAAGAGTGTCAGGTCTGACCGTGGTGGTGAATACTATGGCAGATATGATGGATCAGGTGAACAACGTCTAGGACCGTTTGCAAAATACCTGGAGGAATGTGGAATCGTCCCACAATACACTATGCCAGGATCACCTAGCATGAATGGTGTATCTGAGAGACGAAACCAGACTCTTAAGGATATGGTAAGAAGTATGATTAGTCATTCTACTTTACCAGAGTCCCTCTAGGGTGAGGCTCTAAAGACAGCAACTTATATCTTAAATCGGGTGCCAATTAAAGCAGTTGCAAAAACACCTTATGAGCTTTGGGTTGGGCGAACGCCTAGTCTAAAACACTTGCATGTGTGGGGGTGTCTTGCTGAGGCGAGGTCTTGTAAACCTCATGAAAGAAAATTGGACTCCAAAACTGTCAGCAGCTACTTTATTGGCTATGCCGAGCGATCAAGGGGCTACAAGTTTTATGATCCCATAAGTAGGTCAATTTTTGAGACGGGAACTGCAACGTTTTTTGAGGATGTTGAGTTTGGGGAGAGAAATCCTATTAGAGACATTGTCTTTGAGGAAACAGAGGGAGCAATCCTAATTCCTACTACTACTTTTGACCAAGTGTAGGTTTCTATACCTGTCATTGCTCAAGAAGTAAATTTGGATCCTCAACCAGACAATATAGTGCAACCCCTCATTCCAGATGAGGTAATTGTTCCTGAGGAACAAACTCAACAACCTCAAGAACCTGTGCCATTAAGGCAATCCACGAGAGAAAGGAGATTTGCAATTTCGGATGATTATATTGTATATCTCCAGGAACATGAGGTAGAAAGTGGAATGTCGAAAAATGATCCAATCAACTTTCACCTAGCCATGGAAAGTTCCAACTCTCATAAATGGATAGAAGCCATGAATGAAGAATATAAGTCTATGCAAGATAATAAAGTTTGGGAACTTGTCCCATTACCAGTTAGTGCGAAACCCGTAGGTTGTAAATGGATATTTAAAACCAAAAGGGATTCAAATGGTAATGTGGAGGGGTATAAGGCACGTCTTGTAGCCAAAGGCTTTACTCAAAAGGAAGGAATTGACTTTAAAGAAACTTTCTCTCCAGTTTCTACGAAAGATTCTTTTAGGACAATTATGGCGCTTGTTGCATATTTTGATCTTGAGTTACATCAGATGGATGTCAAAACAGCTTTTCTTAATGGTGACATTGAAGAAACAATTTATATGGTGTAGCTAGAAAACTTTGTGTCAGGAGACCCAAAGAATATGGTTTGCAAATTGACTAAATCCATCTATGGACTCAAACAAGCTTCTCGTCATTGGTACTTCAAATTTCATCAAGTTCTCACTTCGTATGGGTTTGAAACTAATGTTGTTGATGAATGTGTGTATCGCAAGTTCAGTGGGAGTAAACACATATTTCTGGTTTTATATGTTGATGATATATTGCTTGCCACAAACAATATAAACTTATTGCATGACACCAAGAGATTTCTATCTAAGAATTTTGAAATGAAAGATCTTGGTGATGCTTCCTTTGTATTAGGAATCGAAATACACCGAGATCGTTCTCGGGTATTCTGGGATTATCACAAAGGAGCTATATCGAAAAAGTACTCAACAGATTTGGCATGCAAAATTGTAAATCAGGTGAAACCTCGGTTGCTAAGGGAGACAAGTTTAGTCTCAGCCAATGCCCGAAGAACAGTCTTGAAATTCAAGAAATGTAGAAGATTCCTTTTGCCTCAGCTGTAGGGAGTCTAATGTATGCCCAAGTATGTACGCGTCCAGATATTGCGTTTATAGTTGGCATGTTAGGCAGATATTTAAGTAGTCTTGGCATGGATCATTGGAAAGCAGCCAAGCGAGTTATGCGGTATTTACAGAGAACAAAGGAATATATGCTCACATATAGGAGGTCAGATAAGTTAGAGATCATTGGGTATTCTGACTCCGATTTTGCTGGATGCCAAGACAGTAGGAAATCCACATCAGGCTATATTTATCTGTTAGCTGGTGGAGCAATTTCTTGGAGGTCTGCAAAGCAGACGCTCATAACTTCATCCACTATGACCGCAAAGTTTGTAGCATGTTATGAGGTATCAAATCATGGAATATGGCTGCGGAATTTTGTCACTGGGCTGCGTATTTTGGAAGGCATTGAAAGACCACTTAAGTTATACTGTGACAATAAGTCTGCAGTTTTATATTCCAATAACAACAGGAGCTTGACAAAGTCAATGCTATTGACATCAAGTTCCTAGTTGTAAAAGAAAAGATACAGAGTGGACAGATTTCCATAGAGCACATTGGGACAAACTCCATGATAGCGGATCCACTTACGAAGGGGCTACCACCGAAGGTCTTTCATGAGCACACTGCTCATATGGGTGTTGTTCTATTTGAGAACATTTTGGTTTAGTGAGAGTTTGTATTTATATTAGTGGGAGTTTGTATTTATATTACTGCTCTATGTTAGCCTTGAGTTTTATCTATGTAATTAGATTAATTTCTGCAGAAATGAAGTATTTAGTTTATTACACTCTATTACGTATTGTGAAGTATTGATCTCAATAAAGTTACATAGGACCAGTTGGAAATAGGCATGTATGGATCACATTACATGTAATTTCCATGCTACGCATCCATGATTGATCTATGTCATTTGGTTGTATTGGTATACGTGACCATTGGTGGGTCGAGTTACGATTAATGTAACAAAGACTGCTTTGATCCTATATCAATATAGTTAATGGACAAGATTGTGTGGATATACTTAGGTCATGATAACAAATTTCTGAGCTCATCAAAGTTAAACACATTTATCAAGTGTCATATGTGGTCCAATGGGAGATTGTTGGATTGATTTCTAATTGGAACCACATATTTAAATGTGTGTTATCATTTATAAGAAGCCTAAAACTTAAGTGATCTAATTGAGTTATAAGTAGGCTTAAGGGTATGGTTGTCATGGAATTAATGTGTAGATACCATTGTGTAATTTCTATTTTTACGAGGGGCAGAAATAGAAATTGTAATAGATAGTTAGTTTTCAACTGCCAAAAAAAAAAAAAAAAACCTGATAGATTGAAAACAACTAAATAAAAAGGGGTAATGGTCCCCAATCCAGCCAAGAGACATGCATAGGGAAAAGTTCTCTCTAATCCTCTCAAGGGAGAAATTAAAAGGCATAAACATAAGGGAAGGATTGGACGCATCTCTCTTGATTTCTTAATAATACACATGATACGCGATTCAATATTTCAGATTTTTGAGATTTAATGTTTTACACACAGCACACCAATCTGCACAAACAAAGCACAGCTGGGCACACTCACAGGTCCACAATACCACCTAAACTCCTCCTGATCTGTCTCAGATTAAACGGGTAATCCTGGGTTGAAAAATGGAAGTCAAGGAACAAAGGATTCATCAACAAAGCTATTCTAATCTTGATCAACTCACAGAGCTCAACCCAGTTTGGATTAGAAGCATTGAACACCACCTCATTCCTTTGCTTCCAAATTGACCACATTGCAGCCACCAATTTAGCATTTCAGTCCAAACCTTCCACACAAAAGGGCAAAACAGAAGTACATGAGCACATTCAATGGAAACACTCCCATTTAAAATCCCTATTTTTTGAAGAAAATCTGAAGGCATGACAACTGAAGTGATCACAATAAAATATAGGCCCTAGACAACCTTAATAGCATTAAAAAATGTAGTATCATTAACAGCTTTAAAAAATTTAGTATCATTAATAGCAACATTTAGTTCCCTACTCAACATTCAAACATCCAAAAAGTAGCATCAATAGTCAGGTGGCTTTCCTCTTGGTCAATTCTCAATTAAATATACGTAGAAATTTTACACACTATTTACGGAACTTGTACTTGCAGATTTGTTGACTTCTTCATGTGCTCCACCAATCCTTCCATCTCTTGCAAACTTCTTCCACACTTCAAGGAAGAATGCAGATAATATCAGTGCCCCTAACACAACCCCATATGCAATCATCCATTTTTTCGCAGGCTTCAAAATGCTGAATCCTAACCATATGTTGAAGAAGCTCAAGAGAATGACTGCGTATCCTGTGTTATGGTGGAACAAATTCCAGAGATACCTATACTTGTGGTCCTTGCTAGGTCGCAGAAGTAGAGCAGAGACCTAAACACAAAAACAAAGATTTGTTAGCATGATAGGAACATACTAATTATAAAATAATAACAATAAGAATTAAGAATAACAAACAAACAATCTGAAATTGTTATATAGATTTGTGGAGCAAAGTGCTGTAATACCTGAAGTAGTCCAAGGGAAAAAAGTACAATCCCAATGCCTAGATGGCAAGGGTGATGAATGCCAGAAGATTTGCTGAGAAGAAGAAACCCAGTTGCACCTCCTGCCAAGCCGATTATATAGGCTGAGAGTTGAACAACAATATGGAGGTAGAACCATAAGGGGTCCGCTGCCGGTCCAGCTGCCTTTAAATATCTTGCCACCAAAAGGCCAATTGGCATCATAATGCCCCAGCTAATTGTGTTGAGTACACCATGTGACTGTTAAATTTGAAAATCATTCACCATTAGAGCATTGTAGGAGGCTAAATCTAAATTAATTGTAGTAAAGCCATTGAGATACTAAAACAAAGCCCTAAAACAGGACCTAAACCCCCCTGTTTTGACTAGATTTGGTTTTTATCTATGTTACGTAAGTTAGTTACAAGGTAAACTTTACTATGGATAGATAAAAATGCGTGTACCAGTTTATATACTCAAAAAGGGTCAGATCAAACAATCAGATAAAAACAACCAAAAAGCATTAAATTAAATTTGTATTTGTAATTCGAAAATGAATCAGTAGAGCATGCATGAAACAATGGTTCAGGGCAGGGCAACAGCAAACAGACTGAAGCAAAAATAAGAAAGATAATATTAAAAATAAGGATGACATGACATAGTTTCAAAGAGATTGAATTACATACAATCTTGAGTTTGGTTTTTGAATCTGATCCGTGAGAGGTGAAGGCCTGTCCAGAAGAAAGATTGAGAGTTCCCATGGATTGAAGATGATGTCCAGATAGATCGTGAATGCCAAGATGGTTGCCAGTTATGGGTCCATCTTGCCACACATGGTTGATAGTAGAACTGTTGTTGGGAAGTTGTATCGTTGCGAAGATAATGATCTCATCATTAGAAAACAAGGCAGACAAATCAGAAACAGGGAAACTCAAGTTTCCCTTTTGCAGTTGAGTCGCATAGCTATCGACAGACGAGGTGTAGACAGCCATGTTTCCATCTGGCTTCTGATATGCAATGATCGCCTGAGTACCCACCATCTTGTTTGGCTTGGGATTGATGCCCCATGCAACCCATGTGGAGGGAGGGACATGACTGTGACGGTATGCCATGTCGAGAGTTGTTGATGATGGGTTCTGACTCCAGTAGAGAAAGGAGTTGAGTGCGGACAGATTGGTGCATGACGTGAAGACTTTGTTGTTGGGAAACATGAAATCGGAACATGAATCAGCAGCCGCAGAGAACAAGAAGACTATCAGAACAGCAATCAAAAGCTTCATGTTCATGGTGGCTTCAACAAGAGAGTAATCGAATAATAAGAAACAGAATGTATATTTGTTTTGACGATGAGAAGAGTTAGGAGAGTGAGGGTTCTATTTATAATGATTGAATCCTAATTCTTTCATGAGTCCTAATTCTCTCATGAAACAGACAAGTGTGAGGTCCAAGAAATTAGTGGGACATGGTTTTACATAGACTTCTACTGAAACTAGGAAGCCTCTCGTTTTAGAAACTGAGCATTGTTTTTGTTTTTGAATCAGTGAGTTTGTAGTAATCGTTGAAGCAATAGACTTCAACTGAAATTAGGAAGCCTCTGGATTAAAAATTAGCGGTTAGTACACTAATTGTTATAAAGCCCCTCCTAACAAAACTTCAATGGATTGAAGAAAAATACAAGAAGTTTTTCTTGAAAAGTCCAATATATACTATTATTACAAAAATATTAAACTTCAAATAATATAACTTTTAATCTAGATGTCGATTTTTAATAAAATTAGTATTTTTAGAATTCTCTCATCAAGATCTATCAAATAAAATTTATGTTGACTATAAAATTCTTTAAAAATATATATATATATACTAGCGTATACTGGTGCCTGAAGGCACGGTGTAAATAATATTAAGATTAAAATATAATTGTAATCCCAACACTATTTAAATTTATTTTTTAATTTGATAAAATCACAAATTTATTATAAAATTTTGGAGTTCTCACAAAACTCCTCACAAAAACTCGCTTTTACTTATATAATATATGAGAAAAGTTAGGGATCATGAAATTTTTTTCATGAAAATGATCATGAAAAATTTATGATCCTTGGATTACCTTGATTAATGTGTAATGTTTTATTCTAAATGTAATCCAAGGATCACAAAATTTTCATGATTATTTTCATGAAAGGTTTTTCATGATACCTAGCATTGCTGATAATATATAACTAGATAGATAGATGTGCCTAACATACATATAATTTTCACATGCATATATACAATACTGCTTTTGCTTATATAATTATATGGAAATTATATGTATGCCCGTAACGTTTTAGTGTATTACGGGCATACATATTTTTTTTTTTTTGATTCATAAGAAAGTTAAACAGAGTTCAGGGAAACAACACAGAAACAGGGAGGGCAAAAGACTAGTCCCTCACCGAATTTGCAAACATTAAGTCTGCTACAAGAAAGGAAGATACACTGTTTGGAGGCTCCTCAAGAAAGATTAGATGTTCTTTCTGGTTAACTCCAATGTTAGCTAATGCATCGGCACTTTGATTGGCTTCTCTTGGAACATATTGAATGGTGCATCTACATCTCCTTAATATAAAGTTTCCATCTTCAATCAGAGCTCTGTAGGGATGGGTTCCTTCCGCTCCATCACTGATTAGCTTCAAGGCAGTTTGGGAGTCAGTTTCGATCTGTATATCATTTAGCCCCTTTTGCATGATAATGGTGAGACCTCTATACAGTCCCCATAACTCAGTTTTAAGGCTGGTGCAGTTGCCCAAGTAACCATAATACCCCCATATCCAGCTGCCAGCTTCATCCCTAAGTAGTCCTCCGTATCCTGATTGCCTGGGATCACCCTTGGAACATCCATCGGTATTCAACTTGAGTTTACTTGCAAGAGTAAGAAGCCAAGTAGTTAGTCTAGGCTCTAAATAGTTTGGGTTGAGTATATTATTAAAAGTTGTTTGAGTTTCCTGGGCCTGCTTCAAGATGGAACAGGTGGTGATGTGAGGGGGGGAAATAAGGTTATCAAACACTGTTTTATTCCTCTCCTTCCAAATAGTCCAAAGAGCTGTCAAGAATATGATAGGCCATTTAATTTCTGCCAGCTGGTCCTTGATTTTCATGTTGGTTTTGATCCAATCTGCTAGTGTTTTGTTGTTTCCACAGTGCCACCAGTTAATGTCTTTAAGCATTATCTAAATGGTTTTTGCTTTGGAGCATCCTCTAAGTAGGTGGTCCATGTCTTCCCTTGCTGCCATGCACCTGGGGCAGATATCTGAATCAGAAAGGTTCCTGATGAGTCGCATTTGGTTTGTTAATAATCTGCCATGCATTACCAACCAGAGAAAACTTTTCAGTCTTTGAGGAGCTTTAATCTTCCAGATCCATTGCCAATCTTGCCCATTGTCATCTTGTTCAAAGATAGCCTTGTAAGTAGCTGAGGTGGAGTGATTACCAGTTGAAGAGTCCTGCCATATAGGAGTATCTATGAAGGTTACAAACCTGGGTCTATATATGCTCAGAATATTGTCCTTATCCTATTGCGAAATCAGGTCTTGTATTGGTGTGAGGTCCCAGCCTCCTTCATTATTAAGGATGGAGCTGACCCGTGTTGTATTATTGATGTGAGGTCCTTGACTGCTGTGGCAGAGGGGATGAGAGCCACACCACCAATCATTTCAGAGTGAAATGTTTTCTCCATTACCTACACTCCATTTAATGTTTTGCTCCAGCACATGTCTGTACTTTATGATACTTTTCCATGTGTGAGAAGCTGGTCTTTTGTTGGGCCAACTGGACAAGGAGTGCTTTGTGAGGTACTTTGATTTGAGGATAGAACACCAAAGATCTGTAGAATTACTTGCAACTTTCCAACCCAGCTTAGAAATTAAGGCCGAATTTTGTTCTCTAGCCTTCCTAATGCCTAGGCCTCCTTGTTTCTTACTTTTGTAGACATTTTTCCTGTTGACTAGATGGACTTTCTTAGCATTTTCAGTGCTTCCCCAGAGTAAGTTTCTATTAAGTCTGTCAATTTTATCGCAGATATTACGACGAAGTTCCATAGTCTGCATCAAATGGTTAGGAATGGCAGAAGTGACAGCTTTGATAAGGGTGGTTCTTCCTGCAAGGGATAAGTTCTTGGCTTTCCATCTAGATAGTTTGCTTGACATCCTATCGATGATATCTTTGATGTGAAGGTTGGTGATTCTGCCATGCAAAAGGGGGGTTCCAAGATATTTGCCCAAGTCGTTGGTTAAGGTCATGCCACATTGGTAGCTCAGAGGAAGGGCTTCTCTTCTGGGGATGTTGGGGGAGACATACATTTTTGGCTTCTGGAAGTTGATTTTTTGTCCAGATATTTCACAAAATTCAGAGAGGACTTCCATGATACAATCACAATTATTTCTATTTGCCTTGGCAAAAAGAATTAAATCATCTACAAAGAAAAGATGGGAGATAGGTGTGCTATGTTTGGAAGCTTTGAGGCCTGTCCAGTCACCACTAGCAGTTTTAAGATTGATCATGTTAGACAAGTTTTCCATACAAAGAGCAAAGAGGTAAGGGGATAGAGGATCCCCTTGTCTAAGTCCCCTTCCCACGGGGATGTTTGGGAGGGTCTCACCATTCCAAATAACAACTGAACTGACGTTAGAGACACAATTCATAATAATAGTAATCCAATCAGGTTCAAGTTTAAATTCCTTGAGTGTATGAAGAATAAAGTTCCAAGAGATGCGATCATAAGCTTTTTCGAGATCTATTTTTAAAACCATACCACCATTTGTGCCTTTTTTGTGTCTAAGGGTGTGGATAATCTCTTGGGTTATGATGATGTTGTCAGTGGTGGTTCGACCGGGAATGAAGCTGCTTTGATGGGGACTAATGAGGTCAGGGAGGAGAGGTCTAATGCGGTTGACAATGATTTTTGTGATGGTTTTGTAGAGGACATTGCACAGACTTATAGGTCTAAATTGTTTAATGGACTCGGGGTTCTTGAGCTTGGGGATAAGGACAATCAAGGTTTCATTGATCTCCTGAGGGATGATTTTAGTACTGAAGCAGTCTTTGATGAAATTACAGACAGAAAGACCAACAATGTTCTAGAGCTTATGATAAAAAACAGCTTGGAGACCATCTTTACCTTGGGCTTTGTAGGCTTTTATGTTTTTGATGGCATTCCAAATCTCAAGGTTACTAATAGGGGTGTTAAAACTGTTGTTGTCTTCCCTAGTAAAGGTAACCTTAGCAATGTTAATCCAATTTTCCAGTCTGAGAGTTTCCTCATACTTGAACATGTTGGTAAAATGGTCAATGATATGAGATTTGAGGTTATCAGTGTTGGCTATCCAATTACCTCCCTCATCCTTTAGAACATTGATTTTTAGTTTCCTGCGTTTGTTAAGGGTAGATATATGAAAAAATCTAGTGTTTCTATCTCCCAAAGTAAGCCACTTAACTCTGGATTTTTGGAACCAAAGCAGTTCTTCTTGAAAGATGGTTGCATTATATTGGGTGATGAGGTCTTTCTCAAGTAAGAAGAGGTTATGAGAGTAAGACTCTAGGAATTTTTGGAGACCCTCAATGCGGGCAAGTAAATTTCTCTTTCTTTTAAAAATGTTTCCAAATGTTTCTTTATTCCAAATTTTCACATTATGGGTGAAGTCATTAATCGCATTAATAAGGTTGTGGTCCATGTTCCACCAGGATTGTTGAACAACATCCATAAAGTTGGGATGACAAAGCCAAGTTGCTTCAAATCTAAAAGGTCTGTTTAGTGGGTTGAAAGGATGCATACCTTGAGTGTAAACAACTAGTGGAGAGTGATCAGAATATGTTCTTGGCAGAGTCCTCACTGTTCCTTCAGGGAAGAGAGCTCGCCATTTGTCATTGCTCATAGCTCGATCAAGTCTTTCCATGGTGTTCGTTAGCCCTTGTCGATTGTTGGTCCAGGTAAGTCTAGGTCCCATACTCCCTAGGTCCATGAAATTGCAATTGTTAATTCGTTCAGAGAATTTTTGACATCTATTGTTGTGATGGTTAAGGGTAAAGCTCCTTCTTTCATCTTGGCTAACAAAGTCATTGAAGTCCCCAGATACTAGCCATGGTTTATCCATGGTGCGTGCTGTGTCTTCAAGGTTGTCCCATAAGGCTTCTCTGTTGGAGGGATTCGGGCTAGCATAAACTGCCGAGAGAACCCATTCTTCGTAGTCTTCTTTATGAATAGTGGCTTGAATGACTTGGTTACTGATGACTGATGCTCGGACATTCACTTGTTTAGTGTCCTAAAGCATTCATATACCTCCAGCTCTTCCCACTGGATCCAGGATTGAAGCTGCAGTATATCTCAAGTTATTGAAAAAGTTTCCCGTAGAGTTGAAGGGAATTTTTGGTTCCATCAGAATGATAATTCCAAGGTGGTGGTTACGGACTAGCTCATTCATATTACGCTTAAAAGCATTGTTGCCAGCCCCACGGTAGTTCCAAAATAAAATATTGAAAGATTCCATATCAGGGTAATGGGGAAGGGGGTCAGTGTCCATACTTGTAAGTATGCTCCGAGTCTTTCTGTGGCCTTGATCAATTGATCTCATGGATGCCATCTGGAGTGAGTGAATTGGAAGCCCTTGTCTGGAGCTCCAGCTTGGTTCGATTCTCAGCCTTATCTGCTCTATCCACCAGGTTATATCGACGCAGTGAATTGCTTCGTTCTCTTATTCTAACAACAGCCCCGTCGATTGGTTCTCCATCTTGTGGGTTATTACTTCTGGCAGTGGTCTCTCTTCTGGTACCATTGATGATTCCGGGATCTGGAGGTTTAGGATTTCTTGTTGCTCCATCTCCACCTGAGTATACTAGTTCTGGGCTAAGAGAGTTGGAAGTGTGTGATGTTGGGGTGTCTACTAACATCTCTTCCTTTGAGTTAATAGTGGGTTCAGTAGTGTTTCCCAGGAGGCTAAGGTTTGCAGAGGGTGGTGTGTGTGTCAAGGTGTTATTGGTTTCTTGGGATATTTTGTCATTTTCTAACATTTGGATAATGTCTGAAGCTTGGTTAGGGATATGTTGTGGAGTTACCTATGTTTCAGGTCTATTGGGAAACTTTGGGTTGGCTTGTCCAATGGGATTGTTGGATTTTACACCCGTAGTGGTAATGGGTTTTTGTAAGTTATGGGCTTGAGTTGTAGCAGAAGATGTTTCATGATTGGAGTCATGTGAATCCTTTTCTATGCCCATGCGGGTGGTCTTCCTTCCCTTGCTTTGTTCCTCTTGCTCAATTGGGGTATCCAAACCTGAAAATCGGTTGTTACTTGGGCTTGGTCCACTGGTTTGGGCCTTTTTAATGATATTGGGTCGTCTATTTTTTTTGTTACCATCATCCAAGGCCCATAAGTTCCATCGTCTACCTTCGGCTGGAGCAGGTTGCCGTTGTCTGACAAATCGACCGTTGGAGCGTTGTCCTTGCTTCCGACGACGCCGCCTGGATTTCCTTCCGACGGTGTGTTGGTCCGTTAGGTTTCCTGGGCTTTTGAATGTGCTGCTGAGTGCTTGCATAGTTCTTTTCGATGGTCAACTCTGCCGCAGTGAAAACAGAAGGAGTGGATAGATTCATACTCTATATTATAGCAGTTCTTACTGAGTATGAATCGAGGGCATAATGGCTTACGAAGATCAACTTCGATGCAGACTCTAGCAAATTTTCCTCTTGTAGCCATGGCGGTTGTGAGATCAATCTTCAAAGGTCTGTCAATTTGTTTGGTTATTGCGTATAAAACCTTTTCTTGAAAGTATTCTATCGGAAGTTCTGGAAACTGCACCCAAACCGCAGTTGTCGTTTCAAAAGCTTTCGATGCCTTGAAGTCAGGCTCCCATTTACGCACTGTTAGGTAGTGATCCATTATCACCCAAGGGCCACCAGAACAGACCCTGGTACAGTCCTCCTGAGAAGAGAATTTGAAGAGAAAGTAGTTGTTGCCTAGATCAATTGCATTAAAATCATCTTGTAGGCCCCATAAATTTCTGACTCTGGTACACAACATTCTGTACCCTATACTTTTGCTCAGCAATCTGACTATAAAGGTGTTTGCCCATAGCTGGCGGATTTGTTGCAGTAGTTTCTTGGGCAACCTAATTCGGGGGATGCCATTTTGGGTTTGGGGGGAGTCATTCTCTTAGGTGGTAGTATCTCCCCCCTCCTCCTCCTCATCAGCTAATACTTCATCCATTGCATCATCGAAGTAAAAATCTTGAGTTCTGTTTGCAGCTAGGGCTTCTTTGAAGGATTTGGTTTTGGGGCCTCCATTGTGTGTAGCTATTTGGGGTGCATCAGCTGGGGTTGAGGAAAGCTGTTGGCCTTGAGTCTTGGGGAGATCTACAGAACTGATGTCCATGTATTTTTCCCCCATATTTTCTTTGCTTTTGATCTTTTTGGTGCTTTGGATTAGATGGTCTTCCTCTTCTAAGGATTTGTTGCTTGGATTGGTATCAGTTGCTGTTGGGTCGTTCATTGTAGAGAGAGAATTTTCTATCCGCACAAGCTAAATTGGAGCGGAAAGATTAAGATACGGGCATACATATATTGTATGGAAATATTTGTAAAATATATTGAACAAAAAGAAAAAAATAAAAAAAAAACAAATAGAGAAAAGAAATAAAAACAGAAGAAAATAAAAAAATAAAAAAAAATAAAAGAGAGAGGAATGCGGGATCATGGAAGCAGGGGTGTGAGAAAAGGAAAAAGTAAGAGAGAGAGAAGTAGGAAAGTAGAAAATGTATATGTAGAATATTTTTTGGAAAATATATCTCAGCCATTGTTTTATAATTTGAACAGATCTGAGCCATCCAAATGTCTTAATAGGATAAAAATATGTTGAAGATTCAAAAACTGTCCTATTTTATTAAAACATGTTGAAGATTCATATGAGGTCTAAATTTACAAAGTCTATCAGGTATTCAATATATTTAAAAATAATAATTAATTGTTCAAATTCATTTAATTTGTGGGCTAAAAAATTTATTAATATAATCTCCACTACACACAGTAAAATTTGGCTACTAATTCTGGGATCGCAGACTTTTCCATATAATATGAATAAAAATAAGTGAACAAAAAGGAGAAAATAAAAATAAATAAACAAATAGAGAGAAAAATAAAAATGGGAGAAAATAAAAAAAATAAAAAGAAAATAAAGAGGAAGGTGGGATCATGGGATCATAGAAGAATGGGTGAGAAAAGGAAAAAGTAAGAGAGAGAAGCGAGAAAATAGAAAATGTATATGTAGAACATTTTTTGGAAAAAACATATCTCAGCCATTGTTTTATAATTTGAATAGATCTAAACCATCCAAATGTCTTAATAGGACAAAAATATGTTGAAGATTAAAAAATCGTTCTCCTTTATTAAAATACTAGCGTATGCTCGTGCCTGAAGGCACGATATAAATAATGTTAGGATTAAAATATAATTGTAATCCCAATTAGTGTGTTTGGTTTGAGTTTTCTAGATTAAGTTTTTTGAAAACTGAATTTTTCGATTTTCGTGTTTTTTTTTTTGTTTTTAGTGAATATTTTTAAAATTTTAATTTTTTTTTTTACTTTTTTAGATGCACCTTACTTAGATGTAGCTAAAAAGTAAAAAATTTGTGAAAAAATATTTTAAAAAATTAATAAATGCATAAAAATACAAAAAATGTACTAAATTATTGTATTTTTTTTTTGTATTTTTGGTATTTAGTGAATTTTTAAAAGATTTTTGTTACAATTTTTTTACTTTTTAGGTGTATTTAAGTTAGGTGTGTCTAAAAAGTAAAAAAATTGCTTAAAATATTAAAAAAATTCAGTGAAAACAAAAAAAACACGGAAAATAAGAAAGTAGAATTTTTTGAAAAGTGTTTTTGGAAAAATAGAACCAAGCAAGCTTATTTAAATTTATTTTTTAATTTGATAAATTCACAAATTTATTATAAAATTTTGGAGTTCTTATAAAACTCCTCATGGAAACTCATTTTACTTATACAATATATAGCTAGATAGATAGATGTACCTAGCATGCATACAATTTTCACGGGCATACATACAATAATACTTTTGCTTGAATAATTATATGGAAATTGTATGTATGCCCGTAATGACCTAGTGTATTACGGGCATACATACATTGTATGGGAATATGTGTAAAATATATTGAACAAAAAGAAGAAAATAGAAAAATAAACAAATAGAAAGAAAAATAAAAATGGGAGAAAATAAAAAAATAAAATGAAAAGAGGGAGGAAGGTGGGATATGGAAGGATCGGTGAGAAAAGGAAAAAGTAAGAGAGAGAAGCGAGAAAATAGAAAATGTACATGTAGGATATTTTTTGAAAAATATATCTCAGCCGTTATTTTATAAATTGAATAGATCTGAGCCGTTCAAATGTCTTAGTAGGACAAATTCAAAAACCATCCTGCTTTATTATATAAATGTTGAAGATTCATATGAGATCTAAATTTATGAAGTCTATCATGTATTCAATATATTTAAAAATAATAATTAATTGTTTAAATTTATTTAATTTGTGGACTATAAAATTCATTAATTTAATCTCCACCACACAAAGTAAAATTTGGCTCCTAATTTTGGGATTATAGATTTTTCCATATAATATGAATAAAAAATAAGTGAACAAAAATGAGAAAATAAAAAAATAAAAAAAACAAATAGAGAGAAAAATAAAAGTGGGAGAAAATTAAAAAATAAAAAGAAAAGAGAGAGGAAGGTAGGATCATGAGATCATAGAAGGATGGGTGAGAAAAGGAAAAAAGTAAGAGAGAAAAGCGGAAAAATAGAAAATGTACATGTAAGATATTTTTTGAAAAATATATCTCAACCGTTGTTTTATAAATTGAATAAATCTGAGCCGTTCAAATATCCTAATAGGACAAATGTGTGTAGGATAAATTCAAAATCCATCATGTTTTATTATATAGATATTGAAAATTCATATGAGATCTAAATTTATGAAGTCTATCATGTATTCAACATATTTAAAAATAATAATTAATTGTTCAAATTCATTTAATTTGTGGACTATAAAATTCATTAATTTAATCTCCACTACACATAGTAAAATTTGGCTCCTAATTCTGATATTGCAGACTTTTCCATATAATATGAATAAAAAATAAGTGAACAAAAAGGAGAAAATAAAAAAAAAAATAGAGAGAAAAATAAAAATGGGAGAAAATAAAAAAATAAAAAGAAAAGAGAGAGGAAGGTGGGATCATGAGATCATAGAAGGATGGGTGAGAAAACGAAAAAGTAAGAGAGAAAAGCGGGAAAATAGAAAATGTACATGTATAATATGTTTTTTGAAAATATATCTCAACTGTTGCTTTATAAATTGAATAGATCTGAGCCGTTCAAATGTCCTAGTAGGACAAATGTGTGTAGGACAAATTCAAAAACCATCCTGCTTTATTATATAGATGTTGAAGATTCATATTAGGTCTAAATTTACGACGTCTATCAGGTATTCAATATATTTAAAATAATAATTAATTGTTCAAATTCATTTAATTTGTGGACTATAAAATTCATTAATTTAATCTCCACTACACACAGTAAAATCTGGCTCCTAATTCTAGGATCGCAGACTTTTCCATATAATGCAAGTAAAAATAAGTGAACAAAAGGGAGAAAATAAAAAAAAAAACAAATGGAGAGAAAAATAAAAATTGGAGAAAATAAAAAAATAAAAAGGAGAGAGGAAAGTGTGATCATGGGATCATAGAAGGATGTGTGGGAAAATGAAAAAGTAAGAGAGAGAAGAGGGAGAATAATAAATGTACATGTAAGATATTTTTTGAAAAATATATCTCAGCCGTTGTTTTATAATTTGAATAGATCTGAGCCGTTTAAATGTCCTAGTAAGACAAATGTGTATAGGACAAATTCAAAAATAATCCTACTTTATTATATAGATATATATATATATATATATTATCGTCGAAATTGATGTAAACAGTAATATATTACTCTATTTGACAGTAACAAGTTACTTTAGTTCACAGCAACGTGTTACTTTGGCAATATTGTTCAAGGAAAAAAAAAAGATATTTTACTTTGTCCTTACTCAATTATGTATGTCCTTCTTAGGGGGGCTTATGAAACAAAATAAATTAGATTGTCATTTTTAAACAAGGGTCTAATGGAGAATTTTTAGCTAAATTTCCCTTTGTTTTGTTCTTGTTTTTTTGCTTTGTCTTTGTATTTTTGTTTTTTTTTTTTATGTGCAGATTACCTTTTCAGTTGGAAATAATCATAAGTTTGTATACTGAAATGTACAATTAGATATTCCGTCTAATTTGACAAGAATTGTGAAACACTTGCCAGATATAAAAGGGTTATATATTTATTTTTAAATTTCAAGGTCTTAAATCACATATCAAATTTCATACTTTTAATCAAAACAAACGTTTACCTTCAATCGAAATTTGATACTTACTTTTTATTAGGGGTGGGCGCGGGTTGGTTGCGGTCACGGAATCTCCAATCCGCCATTCATCCGCCAAATTGGCGGATTGGAGAAAATCAATCTGCATCCGTCCGCCAATCCGGCGGATGTGGATTGAGCGGATTGGCGGTTTGGCGGATGGATGCGAATCGGTTTGGCGGTTTAAGATTTTATAAATTTTCAACATAATTCAACTTGTGTATTTCCTCAAAAAAAAAAAAAAACGAAAAAGAAAGTATTACAGTCAATGACTTAAAAAACTATTACAATCACTGTATGTCTCATCCAAAAAAAGAAAGTTTGAAACTTTAGAATATCACAATCACTGCATGGCTCATCCACATATTACAATCACAACATGATTCATTTACATAAAATATTACAATCTGTGATTCTTAAAATATAATAACAATTCAAATCACTAAAACCATGAACAGGGCAATAGTAGAGATTGTATATCTCTGTATTATTACATCTCTATATGTTTTTGAAAACAAAAACCAACCAGCATATATCATATTTTCTATTTATTATTCTTAGAGTTAAATTTAAAAACCAAAAAATATAGATAAATAATACGTTTATTTTTTTCAATTCAAAAAATATATTCAAGTTGAAAACTTTTTTTTAACAAAATATTTAAACTCTTTTTCAATTGAAAACACAAACAAAATATTTAAACAAATTGAAAACATAAAGTCTTATAAATTATTAGGAGTGCTTGCGGTTTGGCGGTTTGGCGGTTCGGTTGCGGCCAAAGGAATCTCAAATCCGCCATCTGTCTGCCAAATTCGCGGATTGGAGAAAATCAATCCGCAACCGTCTGCTCGTCATCACGCATCCGTCCAAAATGCGACGGATCGGTTTGGTTCGGTCGGTTTTGACGGATCGATATATCCGCTGCTCACCCCTACTTTTTATGTTACTGTTTATTTACACTTACCGCTTTGGTTCTAAAAATACACATTATTTTATTTATTTTATTTATTGAAATTATGAAAGTTTACCTTCTCAACTTTCACATTTATAGAAATTCACAACACCATTGAAAATAAAAATTAAAGTTCAAACTTGGAGTAGGAGTAGGCCAGTCTAGCGTTTAACCCAATCCAAAGCCATTCTTTTGGTCTGACTTCACCATTAAGATCAATGTTTTCTTAATTTTAAAATTTATATATATTTTTAAAATTTTCATATTAAAAAGAGTAAATTACACCAATAACCCATCAACAATTTACCAATATCAACTTATCTCCCAAAATAACTTGTCTTGGTCTAGACCTAATAAAACAATTATCATTGCTTGAATTATATGCCACTATTAAAATTAATCTATTAAATAAATAAATAAAATATATTTAAATATAAAATAATTTTGAGTTAGGCCAAGAACTTTTTTTTTTTGGCTCATTTTTTGATTGATCTATTTGAATGTTTAAAGAGGAACCTATTGGTGTAGATAATATGACTTGTTTTTTTAGTGTCAATCTAATTGAGATTGTTTAGTTTTGTTTTGAAATTTTGTGACTCACTATTTCTTTATTGATGTTTGTCTCAGTATTCTTTGTATATTGATTTTAATCAATAAATTTTTTTATTGATAAAAAAAAAAGGACCTAACTTATTGACAAAAACTCGAGTCTAGGCTTTTTTTTTTTTTTTAGGACTAAACTATTTAGACTATATAGGCTATTCGACTACAGTTACCATTAGAGGATGAAATCTATTATGATTTATCCTAAGAATAGTTTGGTAGTCTACCTAAAACTTATATATTTTTATTTTAATAAATTATGTATAATTCACAATTCAAATAATATTTTTATAGGGATTTTTAAAATGAGTAACATTATGTGATCATATTTTGATATTAGATTTTAGTATCATGTAACATATTACATGACACTAATCACATTATTCGATAGACATCACATAACCCATGTAATTATTGTCTTTAAAGTTTTACATCAGATATTATCAAATATGGACACCATAGCATTATTAAATTTCATATTTTATTTTTTAAATATTCCAAAATTTCAAATTTGAAATGAGATGGAGCTTAATAATGAATAAGATTCTGTTTTGGATTTTCCATTTAAAAAAATTTCAAAATTTCAAATTAGATATATAGCTAGATGTGCCAACCATTTTATGCCAAATATATTTCTTAGCTTTTAAAAAAATGATAGAAGAATTTAAATGTAAACTTTGATATGAAATCTCTGAGAAATTGGTGTTAACATTGGAAAAATTGAGAAATTTCAATGAAAAAAGTTTACATTTAGTGAATTAAAAAATATTCTAACCAATTATCAAACCATTGTATAATATATAACACTAATTTATATAATATTTTATATATATATAACACAAACTAATTTTATATAATATTTTCATATATATAACTATTAATTTGTAACAAATTTCACATTTTAAATCTCTCTTACACTCCTTTGTACTTTGATATTTTATTGGAAGTTAAAATATATATATATATATATATATATATTAACTATAGCGTAGTGAAGCAATTTCAAAGGCGGATTATAAATTTTAAAATTTAATCTGCGGTTAGCGGATAGAACGATATGAATTGATGCAGATTGATGCTGCTTTAGTGGATTGAGTGGTATTTTGCACAGCCCTACTCAAAAAAGATAAAGAGAACCTCCATATAGAGAGAAAAACAACCTCTATGCAGGGAAGAGAAAACTTCCATAAAAGGTGGAAACCTTTACATAGACGAGTATTATTGGGAAGAAAAAAAAAAACTCAAAATTATCACCACCAAATAAATATTACCAATCACTTTCATGATTCATTCATCATCACAACCGATAGTTGTGGTTAGGGCTCTGCAAAATACCACCCAGTCTATTAAAATCGAATTAATCTATCCCCTAATCGCGGAATAAATTTTGAAATTTATAATTTACATTTGAAATTGTTTTGTTTCGCTATAGTTAATACATATATTTTATTTAACTTCTAATAAAATATCAGAGTAAAAGTGAGTGTGAGAGAGAGAGAGAGAGAAATTTAAGATATGAAATTTGTTACAAATTAGTAGTTATATATAGGAAAAATATTATGTAAATTAGTGTTATATATTATACAAATGATTGATTATTGTTTAAAAAAATTGTTCAATTAACTAGAAAATTGAAATGGCACCAAATTGCCCAAACCGCAATTTGGTTATTTGTCCACCATCCATGATTTGATTTATAATTTTACTCTCAAACCGCCTAAATACCTTAATTCCCACATCTACGTTACAAAAAATTTAGCAGTGTTGAATGCAAGTCATGTTGCATGTATGATTTTACAAGCAGCTTCCATAATGATTTTTCATCTTTTAAATGCAAGTCTTAACCAGTTGGAGACAATTGGAATCCATGAATTGAGGTGCTGAAGGTCTCATCACGCACTTAATCCAATATTTTTGAATTTTATTGAAGTTTTGTTGCTCATATAAATTTGCAGCTGTGTGGAATAAATTGACCTTAAGAAGTTTCATTAATTATGAAAAAAGCATACAGTAACGCATTTCCCTTTTGTTGTTGAAACAAATATAAGCAGCCATTAGTTATGATGCAAAATGATTTAAAAATATTTTAAATTGAGAGTGCCAAACTTTTTTGAAAATTTGAATTCCTTTCGCCACAATCACTGTATACCTCTAATATTAGTTTCTTGAGGTTACTTCAAGAGGGAGAGGGAATGTTTAAAATGTAACAATGGTTTAGACTTCCTTATCAAAGGGATGAAGAACTTGTAATTGGTAATAGTATTATTGAGACTTAAATTTTTATTTTTGGCAAGTGTGCTTTTAATTAAGACTTTAGGCTTTGCCTTAGGGAAGTAATCTTTGCACACATTCTTAATCTGGAAACACGCGGAAAACAACGCAAAATTTTTTTTTTTGCTTGAAGCATTTTTTTACACAATGTGATGGTTGTTTTGAAGCCGTTCTTTTGAAGAGTTTTGAGATCAGATCACTAAAAAATTTTACTGGTTACCAGTTAGAGATACCTACAATCAGTCGAACTGCTGTAGCAGTGTGAAATTTTAACAAAGGGTTGTGAGTAAGTATTGAGTGGTATACTTTGAATCAGTGAGTTGTGGTGTGTGCCCCAAAGACCCTTGAAGCAATTGGTCTTTTAATTTCTCATTATTGTAAGCATTGGTCTAAACTCAAACATTACAGACTTTAAAACTTGGGAATTAAGACCAAGAAAGAAGAATTAAGACCCTTTACCTATTCTTCATTATGGTGCAACTCATTTAAAAATTGCACAAAGTCCTTTTTCATATTCGAACACGTTTTTTTTTTCAAAGTAAAATTTGAAACTTTAAACCCGTTACAATTCTTCACTGCCACATACTTTTTTTCATTGAAACTATCTTTTCCAATGCTTGAGTTCTTAGAATAGACCTTTGGCACCTATTTTCCGGTTAATTACATCATAGAACATTTTGGAGAGATATAAGAACTGATAAACCAACATAAATGCAAAGCAAGAGAAATACAAAAATAGATATAATATATAAGAAACAAATACATGTGGCTATCGAAACATAACTACACTAACAATCCTACAACAACTATATCCTCACCCGGAACTCTCACCCACAATGTATAAATGGTATGCATAAATAAGGCAATGCAACAACATACTAGTTAATACAACATAAAGAGTATAAATATAATTGAAAACCATGAAATTTCTCTATTCTACACGGTTTTGTTGTGTCCTAGCACCATTCAAGCGATGTGGGAGCTTCTCTGAGCTTGCGGACTTCTTCCTTTTTGCAACTATGATCCATGCATAACCTTCCAAGAATGCAGCAATGGCAGCCAAAACTACGATGATGCCAATGTAAGCTTTTTTCCAATTCTTCTCCGGCCTCAAGATGTTGAATCCCCTGAATATGTTGATGATGCCAAGGATGATCACTGTGTATCCAACCGAGTGGTGATAGATGTTCCAGTATAATTTGTATTTGTGATCTTTTTTTGGCCTCAAAAGCAAAGCAAGCACCTACAACCAAGAAAATGTTTCCTAAGCACGCCATAAACCTCGACCTCCTTTTTAATAAGATTAAAACGAGTGAAACTAATACAGATAGTGTGAAGACATAAAGATAAATAAGGTAAACTATATATTTTCTGTGTAAAAGAGTTGACAGCATCATTTTTGCATCCATAGGGGTTGTTAGATTTAATGTATAGATGTATAGAGAGGGAGAATATGTATATGAATGTTATATTGATATGTAATTCTGTGTGTATATTTACAAAGAGAACAAGCTCTCTTTATAGAGAGAATGGAGCAAAAGCATTACATTAAACAATGAATATAGGCACCGAAAGCTAAAGCTGAAAGGTGGTAGTAGGTGTTTACTTTACAGGTGATGTACAGCCTACAAGAGACTAATGTATATGATATATTATTATATTAACAGCCCCCCTCAAACTCAAGGAGGATAGATACTAACCAACTTGAGTTTGGAGAGAGTAACAAAACAGGAAATAAACTGACAAATAAAATAAAAGTGGATAGGAGACACTGTATGGTCGTGTCAAACCGTTGGTGAAGACACTGTGTGGTTGTGTCAGACCGTTGTAAGAGGACAGTTTATGGGGTCATGTCAGACCGTTGTAGAAGACATGGTATGATTGTGGCAGACCGGTGTTGAAGACACTGTGAGATCGTGTCGGATCGGTGTAGAAGACAGTTTACGGGGTCATGTCGGACCAGTGTAGAAGACAGTTTACGGGGTCATGTCGGACCGTTGTAGAAGACAGTTTACGGGGTCATGTCGGACCGATGTAGCAGACATTATGTGGTCGTGTCAGACCGTTGTTGTAGAGGCTGACCAGAATCAATGTCGGGACAGTTTATGGGGTCATGTCGGACCGGATGTAGCAGACACTGTGTGGTCGTGTCAGACCGTTGTTGTAGAGGCTGACCGGAATCAATGTCGGGACAGTTTATGGGGTCATGTCGGACCGATGTAAAAGCTGACCGGAATCAATGTCGGGACAGTTTATGGGGTCATGTCGGACCGGATGTAGCAGACACTGTGTGGTCGTGTCAGACCGTTGTTGTAGAGGCTGACCGGAATCAATGTCGGGACAGTTTATGGGGTCATGTCGGACTGATGTAAAAGCTGACCGGAATCAATGTCGGGACAGTTTATGGGGTCATGTCGGACCGGATGTAGCAGACATGTGGTAGTATCAGACCGTTGGAGAATACACTGTATGTTCGTGTATATGCCTCAAAAGTCGTGCCCAATCCATAAAAAGGCGTGTCATCAAAAGACGTGCCATCAAAAGATGTGCCCGACAGCCATCAAAAGACGAGCCATCAAAAGGCGCGCCGAGCCATCAAAAGGCGCCCGGTTTGTCGTCTGGCGTCGAGAGGCGCGTGAAGCGCGTGTCGGCCTTGGCTATTTAAACCAAGACGGAGGCTGAGGCAGAGACAAAAACCTGCTGAAAACCTCTGAAAAACTCGTCGTGTTCTTGAGAGAGATACTCTGTAACACTCTGTTGCCCAGAAAATGGCCTCTTCTTCCCGTTCCGCTACCCAGAACATAGCCTCTTCTTCCCGGGGTCTGCTCACTCTTTTTCCCGACCTCAATGAGTGCACAAGAGAGATAACCGGGGCAGGTGCCCTGGAACCGCAACCAAGTGCCCTTGGACCAAGCCCCCCTGGTTTTGCACCGTTGAACTATCCGATGGTGGCAGTTGAGCAGATAATGGCTGCTCAATCTGATATTGAGGCCAATTATTATACATTAAGGTCATGTATTGAGACCATGACTGCGGTCAACAACTTGTCGCACCGACTTCAGAGTAGAACAAATGAGGTGCAGCAGGTAAAGGCCCAACTGGCTCTGCTCCAGCGCATGTATACGGATGCCCGAGCAGAGATATGTGGGCTGAAGGCAGAAAACAAGGAACTGAAGCGGAAGGCCACCGTGATGCTGAGATTTGGAGGGCCGCCATATGTGACAGTGGAGGAGCAACGGGAAGTGAATGTGCTCGGCGGCGTGGGAAACACGGAGGCAGTGCCGGCAAGGGACGCCCAAGACCGAGGCAAGAAGAAGAGAACGGTAGAAGAGGCGAAAAAGTAAGGCCGGTTGTTGTGGTGGTTGTGGGTTGTGGTTGTTTTGTTTGTGTTTTGGTTTGTTTGTTTGTTTGTTTGTTTGTTTGTTTTTTTTTTTTTTTTGTGTAAAATGGTGATCGGGTTTGATCCCCGATAGGAATAAAACAAGATTGTTGTGTAACTCGGATGGTAGGCATGGTAGTGCAGAAAAATCAGCTGGAATGAATGTAGTTTTGTTTGGTTTTGATTTTTTTTTTTTTTTTTTTTTTTTTTAATTTGAAATAATAATAATAATATATAAAATAAAGTGTTTGAATCCACTGGAATCAATGAAGGCTAGTATAATAAATTTGAGTGGGAAAAAAATGATAGGTATGCGGATTATAAAATAAAATAAAATAAAGGTGGGCAGTGGAGGAGATGAGTGTAAAGAAAAGGTTAGTGGGAAATAGAATGGGTTTGTGCCAAAATTTGACGGGGTATGGGTTGGAAAGTGGACATAGTGGGTGTCCTTGAGTAGAGAGAGAGAGAGAGAGAGAGAGAGAGTGAGTGAGGGGAAGTGGTCTGTTGCAGAATCTTCGAAATGAGCACTCTACTTGCCTTTACACTATTGCTACCACAAGTGCTGAGATGGAATCAATGCGCCAAGATATGAATGAGCAGATCTTAAGATTTACTCAAGAGAGACGTGACTTGGATTCCATTAACAAGGATCTTGAAAAGAGGGCTACTACTTCGGAAGCAGCTCTGAGGAGGGCTCGCATGAATTACTCAATTGCAGTAGATCACTTACAAAAGGACCTTGACTTGCTTTCTTTCCAAGTTGTATCTATGTTTGAGACTAATGAGAACCTTATCAAACAAACTTTTTCAGAAACTTCACAACTGTGCTTCGAAGGGCAGCCAGAGGCAGTGCGGAGTCGAGAAGAATTTCATGCCACTAAACTTTTGCAGTACCAGAATCAAAATGCATTTTTCAGAAACTTCACAACTGTGCTTCGAAGGGCAGCCAGAGGCAGTGCGGAGTCGAGAAGAATTTCATGCCACTAAACTTTTGCAGTACCAGAATCAAAATGCAGGGGTAAACAGATCTCTCCTCTTGGGTGGAGATTTTGGAGGACATGAAAAAATCTCTCCTCTTGCAGGAAGGGCTTTACCAGAAGGTTGAAGAAGAACTCTCAGAAATGCATGTGGCAAACGTGCACTTGGATGTTTTCTCAAAGATTCTACAAGAAACTTTGCTTGAAGCAAGTGCTGGCGTTATACTTATGAAAAAGAAAATTGATGAATTTGCACAGCAGGTGGACCTTTCAACTGAATCCAAGAAGTTGTTAACACTGCAGCTGCAAACTGCTATGCATGAGGTACAGACCCTGAATGAATACAAAGCTAGTTGCTTTATCATCTAGTTTCCAGAGGAGAACAAAATTAAGCCACGTGAATGAGAGACAAAGATGACAGAAAAGGGGATGAGAGAGAGAAATGAAGGTCGGAGACGGAGGGTTTGGTCTCCGGGCTGTCACGGTTGGGTGAAGGGACAGCGACATGCAAGCGGCGGTGGTCTCCGGCGACTGAGGAAGCAAGATCGAGCTCTGGTAAAGTGACGCTGGATGAAGTGAAACACCGATGGCGGAGTAGAGCTGGCGTCGGTTTGTGCTAACAGTAGCCTGGGTAGCGGCGTTGGTAGCAATCGGAGCTGCGACGGTGGGCAGCGTGCGAATGGCGGTGCTCCTCGATGATTGCAAAGCTCTGATATGCTGATGTATTGTTCAATCTTTTTCTCCTGTGTCCTCCCAATGTTGCAGAGCCATGGTTCGGAGACCAAAGTTGCAGAGCCATGGTGTAGAGAGAGAGACCCAGAAAACTCCAGCAGGTTGAAGAAAGGAAATTTCAAGCCTCGTTTCATAACCCTCAAATCCAATTGCGGAGAGTTGGAAGATGTATAAATTGTATGTATTGATTGTGTATTATTGATTGTGTTGCTGCATGAGATGGTGATTCTGATTAAGAAGTGACTTGGGATTGAGTCGTTGCACATGATGGTAGGTGGACTGATTGTTCTCCGGTGATGGCCTGGTTTTGCGGCACCGATGCTCTCTGATGAAGAAGGACCTGAGTACCAGTGGTTGCAAGACACAAGCCAAGGAATGGGCCATATCACGTTCTGAGAAAGAAGGTCGATTGAAACAAATGCTGTTGTGAAGGTTAATAGCCGGAATATGACGTCGGTTCGAAGATGACTGAGCTGAAGCCTATCGTAAGGTGTACAGCTCTGCGCGAGTGGGTCTTGTTGTATGGACTCATGCGCTTGCATGTGGGCTGCTCGTGATGATGATGATGATGATAATCAGATTGAACAATTCGATAATTCGGAACGAAGCAAATCAGATATGGTGATGGGTTAAAGCCATGATGAAGATGAGAATGAGAGTGAACGTAGGGAGGAAGTTGGTGGTGAGTCTCAGAAGAGAGGGGTAGAGGTCCGGCGGGCAGCCAAGGCGAGATTGCCGCCCGCCGGTGAAACAAAATTACTAGATTCTTAACCTAGCTCTGATACCATGTTAGATTTAATGTATAGATGTATAGAGAGGGAGAATATGTATATGAATGTTATATTGATATGTAATTCTGTGTGTATATTTACAAAGAGAACAAGCTCTCTTTATAGAGAGAATGGAGCAAAAGCATTACATTAAACAATGAATATAGGCACCGAAAGCTAAAGCTGAAAGGTGGTAGTAGGTGTTTACTTTACAGGTGATGTACAGCCTACAAGAGACTAATGTATATGATATATTATTATATTAACAGGGGTATTCAAAAAATTTGGTGGAACCTATAAATCAATCCAATCTGGTCTAAACTATCGGTTTGGTCCGATTTTTATTAGCTTCAATTTTGAAAATGCTAGAACTGTTCAAATCGGTCTGATTTACGGTTTTAATGCTTCGGTGACTGTTTTGGACCAAACCGAACCGTGATATATTTGTTTAATAATATTTAATACTTCTGTATTTAAAAACAAAGAGGTAGAAGTAGTTAGCAAAAACACTTGTCTCTTGACTATGAAATTGACAAGTTTCAATTATTGTTTGTCTACTATTATAAAATATATACATATCTCCTATTAATAAATATAAAATTTCTAGGACCATAGAACTGAATCACAGTTTATATGTTCAGTTCTTATCCGGTTACATAGGCTCAAGGTTTGGCTACAGTTCCAAATTTTTTAGAACTGTGAGAACTGGTTTGATGCATGATTTACTATAAAGCTAGACCAATCCGATTTGTGAACACCCTTACGAATTATATGGAAAACACTGCCTACAAATTATATGGAAAAAAAAATGGTTACCTGAAAGGTTGCTAGACAGAACAAAACAATGCCAATTGTTCTATGAGCAGTGTATTGGATGCCAGGGGAATCATTTCCGAGTTGGAGACCTGTTGCCCATCCAGCAACACCAATGATGTATGCCGAGGTTTGGCAAGTAACATGAAGATAGAACCAAGCAGGGTCTGCGGATTCAAATACCTTCAAGTATCTCGCAATCATAACACCAAGAGGCATTAAGATGCCCCAACTGATTGCATTCAACACTCCATGAATCTGAAAATTCATTGGAAACAAAAATAGGAAATTATATTGTTTCATCATCGTAATTGAAACAAAAAAATTCTTTGAATGGATAAAGAGAAAGAAGGAAAGAAAACAAAGGAAACAGAGTAAAATCAGAGCACAAAATAGAACAATTTGAATCCTTGTACCCAACCCACGGCATGTACAAACAAGAAAATCAAATACTACAAAACAAAAATAACTAAAAATAACTGTAATTGATGATTATGCTTTATAGTTATAGAAAATAATGTAAACCAATAAATAAACAATAAACATATTTTTAAAAATAATTTATTGTGCCTAATTAGTATAATCTAAATAATCTTACTTGGTTCTTGCAAAACATAAAAACAGAGAAAACAGAGTAAAAACAGAACCCATTAACTTTTAGATTTTAATCCTTGTACCCACTGCATCTACAGACAAGAAAATCAAAAACTATGAAACAAAAAAGTGGTTTTATTTTGATTTGGAATCAAGAAAAAAAAAACTGAAAAGATCCGAAAATCATAATATATTCCTACGATTAATCAGGATTAAATTACTTACATTCCTTCTCTTGATTTTTGAATTCGCTGCTCCACCTGCTCCTGTTGTTCCAGATTGTCCAGAAAGAAGATTCAGAGTGGCCATTGACCGAACATGAGGACCAGAGATGGTGATATCATGCATTTCAGGAGAGTCATTGGAAACCGGACCGTCTTGCCAAACCTGGTTCACAGTAGTCATATTGCTTGGCAGTGTTAAAGTAGCAAAAATGACAATTTCACTGTTCGAATACATAGCCGACAAATCTGAGACAGCAAAACTCAAATTCCCCATCTGCAAATTGGTCTTGTAACTATCCACTGGCGACGTGTAAACACTCATTGATCCATCGGATTTTTGGAAAGCAACAAGAGCCTGTGACCCAATCATGGCTCGAGATGCTGGATTGATGGCCCACGCAACCCAACTTGAAGAGGTAATTCCAGCGTGTCGATACGCGATTTGGGCAGTTCCAGAAGATGAGTTGTAAGTCCAATGAAGAAAAGCATTCAGATATGGAAGATCAGTGCATGCACTGAACACTTTGTTACTTGCAAAGGCATAGTTGTTGCATGATTGAGCAGAGGAAAGCAAAAACAGAGGAATCAAAACAGAGCAAAATAACAGAGATCTAAACATTTTAGTCATTTAAATTGTATCAAAATTCAAAACCAGAAAATTGTCTATAATTTTTATGCATCAAAACTGACGAACACTGGAACTTCAATAATCATTATGCTAAAGGACTATTATGAGAAGATATCTGTTTTAAAGAGAGGTTATTATGGGGAAATGAAAGAGAAACAGAGGGAGGGAAGGGTGGGAGTTTCTAGTTATAGATGAAATGTAGGCCAGAGTTAGTTGAACAGTTTGGTGTCCGTGCACAGAAATTATCACATAGGTCGGGAACATGTGTGATTGTGCACCTTATCAATGACGTTTTGTGATCTGCGTACTGTTTATTCTTTTTATTTTATTTTATTTTTAAATCAAATAAGCATATATAGTCTCTTGGTATTAGATGGGTAGTACACAACTAAAATAGTGTTGTAAGAAGACAAAATCATTATTCGCAAGAAAGAACAGAGGTGTTAAATTTTTTACATGACAATTCTAAAGCTATTTGTACTTTCTATCCCTTTTGGCACCAGACTTTCTATATTCAAATGCTATTTTTGGCTTGGATAATATCATTAAATTTTTTTAAAATGACAATTTACCCAAAAAAAAATTGTCTAAGAGAGAGATTTTGCTTAATTTGTGGTTCAATTTCAACAAGGAAGTTGGAAAAATTGCAACCCTCCATCTAAAAGAGTTATAATTGAGACCCCACCATTACAAGATCCCATAAATCTGAACCACTTATAATAGAGACCCCACACATATATGAGTAGATCCCACACATATATAGAGGATCAAGATCACCTTGGGGGATGCAAAGTCATCTTCAAAAGGGATCCTAAACATTTTTCCCATCTAAAATTGAATAGTTCAGATTCAGTTAATTTACAAAATAATTACTCACTCCCTTTATTTTTATTGTAAGAAAATGAGCCACTTCTCCCTTTTTCATCACTCACCGCTAAAATTGAAATCTTAAATTCAGTCAATTCAAGTTCTCAATCCCTATAGTGTTATTTGAATGGTAGTTGTTGGGAGTCAATTTCTCTATTCCATAATCAATGGTTAAAAAAAGATCTTTATGAACATATCTTTGTTTTAAATTAAAAATTGTTAAGAAAAGTTTTTAAACATAAAATGATTTGATGATTATAAATTATTGATTTTGAATATTGCTAATGAGTTGTAAAAGGATCAAAATTGTCATGTGAGTTTAAGACCTCATTTGGGAGCAAGATTTTTAATAATTTTTTTAATTTTTAGCTAAAATATTATGTAAAAAAATTAGTATGTTTTGGATGACTTTTTGAATTTTACGAAAAAATATAAAAAAAAATAGAGAGAAAAGAAAATTTTTAACTTTTTGATATAGATTATTCGTCTTTTGATTTTTTAGTGACTTTTTAAATTTTAAGTTAAAAAGTGATATTACCAAACGAGCCCTAAGCTACTAAGTGAGTTGTAACTTCACAATGATGAGTGATGTAGGGAAACAAACCCTTCCTCTTCTTCTTTTGTTGGATTTGACTAAAATAAACCAAGTGCAGTTAGGTGCATGGTAGCCATGGGTGGAACCCTAGCTTTCAAACCAAACCTGAACCTCGTCCGAATGGAAACCCAAGGTCAAAGGTTTGGAACTTAGAGCTTGGAGCTTGTAACTAGGACTTGTCTGGCGAGATTATTCATCTTGCTTGGTTCCATTTTTCTAAAACACTTTTTAAAAAATTTTACTTTTTTATTTTTCATATTTTTTCGTTTTTATTAAATTTTTTTAATATTTGAATTAATTTTTTTATCTTTTAGACACACTTAACATAAATACACTTAAAAAGTAAAAAAATCTTTTAAAATTTCACTAAATATCAAAAATACAAAAAAAAAATACAAGAATTCAGTATATTTTTTATATTTTTATGTATTTATTAACTTTTTAAAATATTTTTCACAAATTTTTTAAAAAAAAATGTTTAAAATTTTAAAAATATTCACTAAAAACAAAAAAATACGAAAACTAAAAAATTCAATTTACAAAAAATTAATCCAGAAAACTCAAACCAATTAATTTTTACCAGCATTTGTCTGCACATATTGTCAGAATAACATAATAATTATCGCAACTCTCTTCTCTCCAAGTACCTACGGTCACACACTTTGCTTGTTTTTTATTTTTTAAAAATACTTTTCACAAAATTTTATTTTTTTGTATTTTTTTATTTTTATTGAATTTTTTTAATATTTTAAACAATTTTCTTAATTTTTAGACACTCTTAATATAAATACACATAAAAAATATAATTTTTATGAAAAAAATCTTTTAAAAATTTACTAAATACCAAAAATATGAAAAAATACGAGAATTCAATATATTTTTTTGTATTTTTATGTATTTATTAATTTTTTAAATATTTTTTCACAATTTTTTTTTTTTAGATATATATCTAAGTAAGGTGTATTTAAAAAAGTAAAAAAAATACTTAAAATTTTTAAAATATTCACTAAAAATAAAAAATAAAAAAACACGAAAACAAAAAACTCAATTTTTAAAAAACTGAATCTAAAAAACTCAAACTAGTTGCATCTTCAACTAATAACATTTTGATAAATTTTGGTTTGTTTTGAAAAGTTAATAAAAAATTAACTTTTTAACTTTTTTTGACAAAAAAATCGATTCTTTTAGCGACTTTTTTATAATATTTTTTGAAAGAACTTGATAGAAAGGAAAAAAAAAACTAACTTTTTAGCAAGTTTCCAAATTGCTACTTTAATTGATTTGGGTTGAAGTGTCTATGCATATTGATTGGAAACCAAAAAAAAAAACACAACTCCGCAGAATTTCCGCCAGGGTTGGTTGCTTCATCATACACGGCATGACATATCTAAATTATTATATGAAGTTATAAAGAACTTATTTATTTATTTATTTAAAAATATGCCCATATTATATTAATTGTTTCAAACAATAATTATCAAATTAAACTCAATTTCTTCATTCATCAAAATATTAAAAAATATTAAACGCATTGCATTTGCATTGATCGTTACTATGTATACATAGTCAACCTTGATATTTTGAGCTGATATTTACTTGTGATACAGACATTCATATTATATATATCGTTTGCAGTTCCTGAATTTCATGGACATGTTTCTGTTTAGTCTCCTAGTGCTATTTTGCAATCAGTACTCCTTATTTTTTGATAAATTATACTTCAACTCTCAACTATAGATCACTATTACTTTACCCCTTAATTAAAAGTTATTACATTTTACCCACTTAATCTTCTAATTTGTTTCATTCTCTAACTTTTGATAATATTTTGTTACAAGAAGACGCAAAAAATAGCACGAGAGCTGTCCATACTAATGTTATGATCAAAATGCTAATTCAAGAGCTAATTTATTTACTATGAGAGATATGTATATATTTTTCTCCCCTATGAATAAATATGTGAAAAAATATATATGCGTGTTAATTTTAGAGGCATTTACACACAAATCTTAATTACTTCATTAAGTCTTAACTAAGATTTTTTGGATTTTCAAGTCTCATTAAATTTTTAATAGAGAAAATTGTCCTTCGAATGAACATGATGATTTAACATTTATTTTGATTTTCAAAATTTTAAAATATCGACTTTCAAATTGAAAAAACTAAAAAAAAATAAATTATGTTAAAAAAAAATAAATGTTTTTTTTTTTGAAAAAACTGAATTATTTTTTTGTGCAAAATTAAAAATTTTGTGCCTATAAAGGAGCATGATGATGGAACATTAATGTGCAAAATCGAAAAAAAAAATTAAAAATGAAAAAACTGATAATGTTCTTAGTTTTAAACTGGAAAAATTTATTAATATTCTCGGTTTTATTGGATAGTTGAATCAAACCAATAAGTAGAAAGGTAAAAACATTTAATCTCATGCTCTGTTTTTTTTCATCAGTTAGTAAAACAATTATCTAGGACATTACTATGCAAAATTGATAATGTTCTTAATTTTAAAAATTAACAAAAAAAAAAAAAAAAAATTGACAATATTTTCAGTTTTACTAAATAGAACTTATTGGTTTAAAAAATCTTAAATAGAACTTGAGCTATTATAACATTTGTAAATAGGACTTTTAGATAATTAACTCATAATTTTATGATTAGTCAGGACACTTACACATCTCTCCTATATGGCCACGTTTGTTTGGCGGATTAAGTTGGATAAGATTATTAGTGAGATGAATGTTAGTGAAGAGATTGTTAATGTGTGGATTGTTAGTGAGGGGATTAAGTAAACGTGTATTTGTTTTGATGATAGTATGAGAGATGATTAGTGATGAGATTGTTAAAATATTTTTATATAAAATAGACTCAATCCCCTCATTATTTTCTTAATCTCACCTAAAATTCACCTAAGTTAATTCTCCTACAGAGGGGGATTACTAATCCTATGACATTTTGTTACATCCAAACAAGAGTTTGGTGGGTCTCACAAATTGATAATCTAATTCACTCTCCTAGACCCCCAATCAAACATGACCTATATGTTTATAAACCTCCTCTTAAATTAACAGTTTTGTCATAAAATTAGCGTGGACAACTCATATCCCACTTTTCTATTGTCTTCATAACAAAACGTTAACTGATGAATATTGAGATTGATACAAATTAAAAGAATATGGGGGAAAATATTGCAATTTTTCATAGTTTTGGACAAGTCGACAACAACTCATAGATGTTGCATCTTGTTTCGCGTAATGTGCCAAATAAAGAAATTGATGGGATGTTGGCCACGCTGAGATTATCATAATTTATATATATACATATTAAATATATTTTTTTGAATATGTAACATTCGACATTAAAACTAAATGATAATGTTATGTCCGTATAAAACCTACCTCAGAACTTTCATAATATGCCTACCTAGACTGCACATATATTTTATTCCGCTTTTGGAATAGTGTTTTTTTTTTCTCAAGAAAATAGGTACAAATAGGAAAACTTGTATGACATTGTTTTAAAAAAATTGTTTATGTTTTGTTTGTTTTTGAAAACATGAAAATCAAAATGAAAACGATTGTTGAACAGACACCACATATAAGCATGATGAAACCTCGCATCATCACTTGTAGATTAAAGTAGACTGCTATGTTTTGTTTCTATTAATTATTCTATAATATAAGGAACAACGTTCTAGGGTCTGTGAGATTCAAAGTCTTAATCACTATGTTTACTTTTATTTTTTTAAAAATATTTTTCAGAAAAATCTACTTTCTTGTTTTTTATATTTTTTATATTTTTACTAATTTTTTAAAAATATTTTAAGTAATTTTTAAAATTTTTAGATACACCTAACATAAATACACTTAAAAAGTATAATTTTCGTGAAAAAATCTTTAAAAAATTCACTAAATACCAAAAAATAAAAAAAAATGAAAATTCAGTATATGTTTCATATTTTTGTGTATTTATTAATTTTTTAAAATTTTTTTTCACAAATATTTTACTTTTTAGATACTTCTAAATAAGGTGCATTTAAAAAAGTAAAAAAATGTTTAAAATTTAAAAAATATTCACTAAAAACAAAAAAAAAAACATGAAAAACAAAAAACTCAATTTTTAAAAAATTGAATTAAAAAAAACTAAAACCAAACACACTGAATTATTTTTTCTCAAATTATTAATTTTTTATAATTCTCAAAGTACGTATGTCATGAAAGTATTGAGTTTCATAATATGATAATATCTCTTATACATTTAATTAATAGAAACTAAATTAAAGTAAGTTTTAAAATGAAAGAATAGGCCATTATTGTTTATTAATTATTAAAGAAATGTTTTCAAAAAGTTCCTTACAATATGATTTTAAAACTGCTAACAAAAAAATAAAATTGAGTTTTCAATTTTTAAATCCTTCTAAAAATGTTTATACAAAATATAACTTATTTCTATTTTTCTTACAAGAACATTAGGTAATTTATTTTTAAATTCTATTTAATTGTTTCCGTTAATTATAACATTTTTTTTTTCTAAATTACCTTACCATTTTAGAATTTTATAAAATATTTCTAGAAAATAATATATATATATATATATATATTTCAAATACAACTATTATACTCAAGTCTTACATTACTTATAAATTTTTCAACAGTTCTCCTCTAAAATATTTATTATTTCTTCAAATGTAATAATAGACAAGTTGAGATATGCAATCATGTACATGGTTTGATCAATTATATTAACTTAATATTATGATTTGTCTAATAAAAACATAAATGCTATTATTATAGTTTTTTTTTTTTTGAGAATGAAAAAAATAGAATTAATTATTTTATATAGACCATCTATTATTTATAATTTAACTATTTTAGAAAGTAAAACTTTATTACGTGTTTAATGTTAAAACTTTCAATCATTTTTTCTCATAATTTTTATGTTGAAAATCTTATTAATTGTGGCCCATGTTTTTATCTACTAACTCGGTGTTTGGGGTTAACTTTTTTAGCAGTTTTTTTAAAAGAATTTATTTTCGTCTTTAGTAAAAACAATTTAATTTTTAAAAAGTTATAAATGCTTAGGTTATACTCAACTTGACAAACCAAAAAATCTTATTACCCGCGTTTTCATCTACTAACTCGGTGTTTGGGATTAACTTTTTTAGTAGTTTAAAAACATAAATAAATATTTTCATTTTTAGTGTTTTTTTTTAATTTTTAAAAAGTCAATAAATATTTTGGTCATACTCGACTAGACAAACCAAAAAAGAAAAAAAAATTAAAATTCTGTTGAAGACAAAAAAAAAAAAATAATAATAATAATAATAATAATAAATAGTTGGCTTTTTTTTTTCTTTTTTTTTTTTACATTTTACTTTTTAATTTTGCTACACTAGACGAATAGGAAAAAATAAATGATAAAAAATTATTAAAAAATTTTTACTAAAGACAAAAGGGTTAAAATGAAAATGTTACTTTTTTAATTGGATACCAAACAAGGCTACGGCCTATTTTGGAAGTTGATATTTTAACAAAAAAAAAAGTCAAAAAATTATTCTAAAAAATTTAGGTAACGTTTGGTAGAATTTTTTAAATATGATTTGATAATAGAGTTGTATTTTGAGTTTGTGAGTTTTGAAATTATAATTTGAGTGTGAAAAATTTGTTTAGTTATGAGTTTTGAAAAGAATTTTGAAATTGAGTTTTGGAGGGAGTTTTGAATTTTTGAAATTAGAAATTTATTTGATTAAAAAATTTAGAACTCATAACCAAACACACAACTTAAAATTCTATTCAAAACTCATATAAAAATTAAAAAATCCCAAAAATATTTTTTATTTACAATATAGAAATAACAGGTGCAAAAAAAAAAAAAAAAAAAAAAAAACAAATACTGTTTCGGTCAACCGACCGGGCGTCCAGGGGGAGATTGGGTTAGCCAAATTTTCCTACCTGAAAGGAGTTTTCAAAAATAGGTATGAAATTATAATTTGAAAACTCAAAATAAACACCACACTCAAATGAGTGGATGGAAATGTGTTTGGAACTGTTGGTTTATTTTTCCTACGAAGGAAAATATTATAAATGCGAGCGTGCCAGCAAGGATTGAAAAATCCTTACAGATTAAATTCAAG
Source organism: Camellia japonica (assembly GCA_030407325.1). Taxonomy (NCBI): domain Eukaryota; kingdom Viridiplantae; phylum Streptophyta; class Magnoliopsida; order Ericales; family Theaceae; genus Camellia; species Camellia japonica. Next base: position 5,693,470 of record JAPPVO010000014.1, on the reverse strand, counting down.
TCAATTATCAAGCGATTGTGTTGACAGTTCTTTCGCCTCAACAAAGAGGACTTCAAAATTGCCAAAGTGTAGAGAAAAGAAAAATTAAAAAAAGAAAGGGAGATGGAGAAAGACGATTGAGTGAACAATCAAAGTAATAATTACTTACCTCTACTCCTATGCTTCGAAAAGGAAGTGCATGAAATGTTTCGAAATGAAAGTGCTGAAAATAAATGCTTCGAAATATAAATCTATGTTAAACTACTCCTAAGATAAGGAAAATGACAAGAAATATTGAAATCAACTGTCTTTGATTTGAGTTCTGGATCCTTTACAATGTAGCCATTAATGGCTATTTATAGAGGAAAAAATACAGCAATAACTACTTAGCAACTACCCATTCTTCCATCTTCATTCTTGTCTTGCCATGTGTTAGGACTTTTTGTTGCCAAATTCCATGGATCAAAACCAAGGTTGTAACAAAAGTTCTTTAAGAAGTTGGTTTCCTTCAAAAACAGGATTATTTTGGAGTTCTGCAAGAAGTTGGTTTTCTACAAGAAGTTGGTTTTCTTTCCCAACTAGGATTGCTTTGGTTTTCTATAAATAGTTGGGTTTCTCCCAAATCTAGGCTATTCATTGATTCATTCATTGAATCCTCCAGATCTTCTTTTTGGTTCTTAAAGGTTTATATCTGGGGATATTTTGTTATTTTTTTCTTTGATGTTTTATTGAGTATTCAACTCATGGTTTAAAGAGAGTACATCAAAGATTTGTTTGTTATACACAAAAGAGAGAGTTGTTCTTCAGTTGTGAATTCTGAAGAATTCGAGCCTGAAGCTTTGGTGGAATCCGAAGTGGCTCATCAGAAAGACAATTCCGTGCTGAAGATGGGGTTGGAAGAGGCACATAGAGGTTGGTTCAATTAGGCGTTGTGGATTCGCTAGATAATTGAGAGTGATACCTGTGTAATTCCTTTAAATCTTCTTAGTGGATTGTTCTTGTGGCAGTTGCCCGTGGTTTTTTGATCACAATTGGAAGGTGTCCAATTGTGGTTTTTCCACGTAAAATCTTTGTGTCTCTTTCTCTTGATTGTTTGATTGGGATTGTTTTATTTTGCTTAAAATTGGTACATAATCACAAATCAACATCTAGGGTTTCTAGATTTTTCAATTGGTATCAGAGCGGGTCGTTCTATTTTTTTTAAAACAAAAATATTTTTTTTAGAACGAGATCCTGTTTGATTTGTGATAATGGATACAATTCGTGATGATGAATCCTCGGAAAGTGACCATGAAGAGCTTGAGCAAGCTTATGAAAAATTGTATAAGGAGTCTCTTAATTTATTCAAATTGAATGACAAACTCACAAAGAAACTCAAAGCATGTGAAAGTGAGAATGTCAAACTTAAGGAGGAGATTTCCGAGGCTAGGATCAATGCCATCAAGATAGCTGATGATCAACAAGTTCTTTGTGCAAAACTGTTGACTTGTGAGACAGAAAGGAATGAGCTACAGAAAACCCATGCCATGTTTGAAGAAAAGATTGAATCTCTTGAGATATCTCAAGTTGCTTTGGAAGAACTAATGATCAAGAAAGAGGAAGAGCTCAAGTGTGCTATGGCTACCATTGGTCTGTGGAACAAAGGATCAAAGACTTTGGAGGATATCATTGGGTCTCAACAAATCTGTTCAGACAAGAGTGGCATTGGCTTTGGAGATAAGAGAGAGCAAAAACAGAGTGCTTCCACATCTCATGATACAAGAACTCAAGGAAAGGGAGGACAAAAGATTCAACAAGAGGCAAGACTTCTCAAACTCCCTAGAGTTGGTAAGGTAAAAGAAAAGAAGGTACACTCTGTACACCCTATTTTTATTTGTCATCATTGTGGTATGCATGGCCATATTCGCCCTTTTTGTTATAAGTTGCATGGGAGAGTGTCTCAAAAGGGTAGAAATTCGAATACTTTTTGGGTTAGGAGACAACCTTACATGTCTAGGCGGAATACCAAGATTCATGAGGGTGTTCACAACACCACGACATTTACCAAGACCGCTAGACCTAATTTTGTTAAGACCAAAAAGATTTGGGTGAGAAAACTTGACTTGTGTTAATTTGTTTATTTGTTTTAGTTTTTGGGTTTCTGTGTGTTTTTTTTTAATGAGAAAAAAAATGTGTGCATGTTCGTTTTTTTTTTTTGTCTTGTTTTGGTTAAGGAAAAAAAAAAAATCTAAAAAGATTTTCTTAGTATGGTTTTGCAAGCTTGAAATTTTTGAGTACTTCTTGGTGCATATTGGAATTGATGAGAATAACCATTACATGTTAATATGTGTGTGCTTTCTGTGGTCATTACTCATTTTGGAGTGTGTGTTTTTTGATTAGTATGTCTCATTCTGTACACACTCTTGGATTAGCAAATATGGGAGTCTTCAACCTTAGTGATTATTTTTCTCTATGGACTTCTGGCATTGTATCTTTTGCTTTTCTAGAGGAATTGACCGATACTAGCATATCTTGGGTGATGTTGAGTCTCTTAACCACCTTCCATCTTTTTGCATCTCCATGGCTTTCCCCTTTATTCTTTGCAGTCCAGCCATGAGGAAAATGCTACCTCAGAGTCACCAACCAGGCCATCCTTATTATATCCATGCTTCTCTGGTTCGGTTTCCATACTCTTGAGCGTGTCAGCCGCCAATGAGTGTGCAAAAGAAAGAAAAGAAAAGATGTGCAAAAGAAAGAAAAAAAAAATGTACAAAAGAAAGAAAAGAAAAAGATGTGAAAAAAAGGAAAAAATAAAGGATTCATTGATTAAGGGGGAGCCTCCGCCTTTACTCACCAAATACCCCTTGATTCCTAGTGGTTTGACTTTTCTTTGTTGTGCTTAGATTCTCTTATCGGAGGTCCAACTTTTATATCACTACTAGGATTTGAATCTTGTGTTTGTCGAACTCCAAGAGTCACACACACATTTTTATCATGGGATCTATGCTTTTCACATAATGCATCACTTTCTTTCATGAGGATTTTCTAGAGGCTGTGCACATTGTGTTTTCAAGTAATTGTGCTTCTTGGATAGTCTTGTGTGTTTCAAGGTACAAATATGAAATTTCTTGCTTACTCCACCGTATTATTTTTGTCGTTTTCTTCTTATTCACTGTTTTCAGTGTTTGTGGTTATTTTTAATGAGGGGGGTTTGGTTCATCATTACCAGTGTTTGATGTATATTGATGGTATAGTAGTTTGGTTGATGGTACAGTGTTTTTACTTTTGCTTATATCCTTCTTTGGTACAGTTGGATTGTTAGTATTTTGTTTATGGATTGATTTATATTTTGTTATTTAATCCAGTTCCACATATTTTGGTTGGCTTGTGTGTGGTTATTTTATTTCAGGATAATTGTTCAAGAGCATGGATTTCAGTGTTGGTTCATAGTTGGTGGTGCTGCTTGAGAGATTTTGTTAGGAAATTTGTTTTAGATTGGTTTTATCCAGGATTTGACAAAGGAGGAGATTGTTAGGACTTTTTGTTGCCAAATTCCATGGATCAAAACCAAGGTTGTAACAAGAGTTCTTTAAGAAGTTGGTTTCCTTCAAAAACAGGATTATTTTGGAGTTCTGCAAGAAGTTGGTTTTCTACAAGAAGTTGGTTTTCTTTCCCAACTAGGATTGCTTTGGTTTTCTATAAATAGTTGGGTTTCTCCCAAATCTAGGCTATTCATTGATTCATTCATTGAATCCTCCAGATCTTTCTTTTTGGTTCTTAAAGGTTTATATCTGGGGATATTTTGTTATTTTTTTCTTTGATGTTTTATTGAGTATTCAACTCATGGTTTAAAGAGAGTACATCAAAGATTTGTTTGTTATACACAAAAGAGAGAGTTGTTCTTCAGTTGTGAATTCTGAAGAATTCGAGCCTGAAGCTTTGGTGGAATCCGAAGTGGCTCATCAGAAAGACAATTCCGTGCTGAAGATGGGGTTGGAAGAGGCACATAGAGGTTGGTTCAATTAGGCGTTGTGGATTCGCTAGATAATTGAGAGTGATACCTGTGTAATTCCTTTAAATCTTCTTAGTGGATTGTTCTTGTGGCAGTTGCCCGTGGTTTTTTGATCACAATTGGAAGGTGTCCAATTGTGGTTTTTCCACGTAAAATCTTTGTATCTCTTTCTCTTGATTGTTTGATTGGGATTGTTTTATTTTGCTTAAAATTGGTACATAATCACAAATCAACATCTAGGGTTTCTAGATTTTTCAATGTGTCCTTCCACTCATCTACTTTGTCCTTTATATTCTCCATCATCTCTATAACTTCTTTTAACTTCCAAATGAATAAGAGGATGTCACGTGTCCTGCAATTATATAAATAATAAAAATTGCAGATTTATGGTGCTAACATTACCCCCCGCGGCCTTTAAAAATGATATTTACTTGAATTTTTGAAGGGCTGAACCAAGCACATGACTAATCTAAGCAACAAAGTGCTTCGAATGATATAACAACACCAATAAGGTGCTTCAAATGAGTATGAAATTATAACTAGATGACCAATAACAAGCTTCGAAGGTGGTAAAAAAACCAAATTCATCGTTCGAAGGTCTTGCGGCACAGTTTTGAAGGAACAACATCACCCCTCGAAGGTTGGAAGCATTGATATAGGATGATGATACTTACAATGAAGTTTCAAGGTTAGGCTTGACGCTTCAAATGTTTCTTCGAAGCTTTATACAGTGTCGAAGGTGAAGTAATCAACCTTCGAAACAACTCTTGATACTTCGAATGTATCTTCAAAGCTTTATTTAGTTTCAAAGGTGAAGAAATCAACCTTCGAAACAACTCTTGATGCTTCGAATGTATCTGCAAAGCTTTATACAGCTTCGAAGGCGAAGTAATCAACCTTTGAAACAACTCTTGATTCTTCGAATGTATCTTCGATACTTTGACTGTGTACATACAAACAACTGGCCATCAATTTGAAAAGATAAGCCATTCTCAACCACTTATTTAAATGCATAGGCTTTTTCTAGCCAAATTCATGCATTTTAAATGGTCATCCCTTGTTCTTAGTGCTTTGAACTCATAAGAACAATTTGTTAATTTTATTAGCCACATCATTAAAATTATATTTTGATGTGAATCACAAATTCAAAAAGGATTTTGAACACCAAAAGTCATGGTATAGTGTGACCATGAAAATTCATACTTTTTGACATTTTGAAAAATGTCAAAAATTTTGAATTCATGAACAGTGGCTTGTTCATAATTCTTGACCATGTTTGTTTTAAAAACAAAACTTTCGTCGAATTGATTTTCATAATTATTTAGCAAAGTGGGTTGTTTTTCCAGGTTAGCCATTAATGGCTTATGAAAATCACCCATAAATATGTTATTTTCATGACTCGACTCTCTAAAATTTGATTTTTGGACCCCCCGAGTCATACATGGAACATCATTTTTAGCCAAATTTGGCTCAAGAACATGCTCTTTCGTTGTGTTAATTTCATAACTTGGCTTTTTAAAAACGGACTCTTAAACCCCCCGAGCCATTGATGAAATCAACTCTTTGCTTTTGCTATTTTCAATCATGAAAAAATTCTGAAAAAATTCACCAATTCCGGCCATTAAAGCCTCAGTTAAAGACTTGGTAGTGAGAGTTGATAACTCATCATTCCATTGGCGAATTTCCATATCAAGTTGATGAATTTCTCCAATTAAATGGTGTCTTTTTTCTTCTACTAAATAATATTATAATGGATGGAAGTTTATTTCATCAAGAAAATGGATCTCTTCTTGAAGATCCAAAATTTTTCTTTCACGCCAATATATTTCAAATTGACAAGTTCGAATGGCGAAATCCAAATTGTTTGTCATTTCTTACATTTGGCTGTCCCACCGGGCGTGCCAAAAATGTTGGCTTATTTTTCCTACGAAGGAAAATATTATAAATGCGAGCGTGCCAGCAAGGATTGAAAAATCCTTACAGATTAAATTCAAGTCAATTATCAAGCGATTGTGTTGACAGTTCTTTCGCCTCAACAAAGAGGACTTCAAAATTGCCAAAGTGTAGAGAAAAGAAAAATTAAAAGAAGGAAGGGAGATGGAGAAAGACGATTGAGTGAACAATCAAAGTAATAATTACTTACCTCTACTCCTATGTTTCGAAAAGGAAGTGCATGAAATGCTTCGAAATGAAAGTGCTGAAAATAAATGCTTCGAAATATAAATCTATGTTAAACTACTCCTAAGATAAGGAAAATGACAAGAAATATTGAAATCAACTGTCTTTGATTTGAGTTCTGGATCCTTTACAATGTAGCCATTAATGGCTATTTATAGAGGAAAAAATACAGCAATAACTACTTAGTAACTACCCATTTCTTCCATCTTCATTCTTGTCTTGCCATGTGTCCTTCCACTCATCCACTTTGTCTTTCATATTCTCCATTATCTCTATAACTTCTTTTAACTTCCAAACGAATAAGAGGATGTCACGTGTCCTGCAATTATATAAATAATAAAAATTACAGATTTATGGTGCTAACAGGAACACATAACCAAACACAATTTTCTTTGTATTTTTTTATACGTTTTTTCATAAAAAAAAAAAATTACTTGAAAGATCAATTGTTAAAAGTTTATTTCAAGTCTTCATTAAAATTGGCCTCTTAAAATATTATTTAAAAAAATAAAATTATGTCAATCAGGCAATCATTCTGGTATAATAAATTTTATAAAAACTTATAACTTTTTAATTTTAGAAGAAAAATTAATAATTAAGAATATTGATCACTCACTAACATATGAAAAATGCTTGGGAGCACTAATTAGTGCTCCCACTAATTAGGTGGTAGTGGGTCCCGCCAGTAATGATGTGATGTTTTGATCTTGGAGTTGTTTTTTTTTTTTTTTTTAACTTTTTTAATGCATTAGTGCTATTAGTGATGGTATTTTTAGTGGGATGAATCATTGTTGCTAACATATATGACCCCCAAAAAAACTCAACTTAACTGATCACTTTATTGGAATTAGATTGGAATGAGTTTTAGATTTTCAAATCACAAAATTCTGAATTACATAATACTTTAGTACAATTTTTCAATGAGTATATATAAAAAATACTTTAGTACAATTTTTCCTTTTATTACTTAAAAAAAAAAATCTAAAATGAACATAAATTTATTTTTCTAAACTATTTTTTTAAAAAAAGTTTCGCGGGATATGTATTATTAACAATAAAAATCAGAATGCTTGGATTGTAACAATTCCTACTCAAGCTCTAATTGAATTTAATTTGAATTGGTAAATTTTTCTCTCAGTCCTGACCAAATTTAGGGTTTGTTTGGCATGTCTATTGGGGTTAAAATAGCCATATAAGACAAAATATGTTATTTTAGTCAAATAGGACAAAATGTCATATTCAATTTATAATTATTTCATTATTTCTCTCACAAAAGTCAAAAAAGTTAAAAAATCTATTACAAACGAGACTTTTTAACCCCAGACTAAAATAGTCAAAAAGCTAATTCACATCCTCAACGAACTCTTAAAGTAGTCTTAAGGCCATAAAATTTTACGAACTTAAATTACTTAAGACTTTAAAATTTTAAAAACTTAAATTATTTAAATTGGGCCAACTCAAGTTGCACATTGGCTAGGTCATAGGGTAAAATAGATGAGACTCTAAATTTTATAACCTTAAAATTCATGCAACGTTAATAAATATCTTTACCGTATATCTCAAAATTCAAAAATAAAAATAAATCTATAACCTAAAAATTTATAAAATATTAATATATATCATTATCATATACATTTGGATTTAGGCGTGCATGGCAGAAATTGAATGCTAGTATTATGTACTTAAAAATTTTGACCAAAATTTTATTTAGAATCATCAATGGATAGTCCGGATTTATTACATTTATGGACCCTATAATGCTCTAAATAAGTAAATTACTATAATGCTCTAAATAAGTAAATTACTGAGAATTCAACATCAATGGTCAAGATTCACGCAATAGAAACTTCAAATATACACTATATATCTGAAATTCTTGCTAATTTTCTAGGATAAATTACATTTTGTCCTTGTATGTTTAGCTACTTTCCTATTTTGGTGCTTAAAATTTATTTTTTTCCACTTTGATCTTTTATGTTTTAAGTTTTTTCTCAACTTATTCATAAAACTAACTTTTATTCAACGTTAGATAGAAAATATTACAATAACTGTCACATAACATAAAAAAATATATTATTATGTTGGACTTTAAGTTTATATCAGAAGTGTGAGCCATATATAATAAAATATTTTTATGCCATGTGATTGTCAACATATCATTTTCTATCTAATTTTTAACAGAAATTAACTTTAAGAGTAAAATGAGAAAAATTTGAAATATGAAAGGACAAAGTGGAAAAAAATAAATTTTAAAAGTTAAAATAAAAAAATGACTATGAATGGGACAAAATATAGTTTACCAAATTTTGTAATCACTTTTTTAGTACCATAGACTTCTTGCAAAATAAATCGCACCCATACTTTTACTTTTTGGCTTAAATTTTGGACAATCTTCCTGAATTTATAACTTTTCAGATTATTTATTTTTTTTAAAAATAAATGGGAAGTTATCATAAAAATCTTTCCCTTGATGCTTCCGACCCCCAGTGGGGTGACCCCCACTGACGACCCCCAGTAACGTGTCGGCTCCTCATTGGCTGAAAAAAAAAAAAAAACAAAAAACAAAAACAAATTTTTTTTGACCAATCACACGCAACCCCCAGTACCCCAAATGGGGGTCCGAAGATTTATTCTTAACTAGGTACCAATAGAGTGCAACCACACCAAAAAATGAAATCCCTATGATTGAAACAAGGATTTTACTTGGATGACACACAAATGCCTCATAAACATAAGGTTGTGAACTTGAAAGTTTGAATTTTCACAAAAGATATCCTTATCATTCTCTCCTATTTATAGATTGTGTTTGAATTTTAGATTTAAGAAGAAATTTGTAGAGAGAAAAAAAGAAAAAAGACAAAAAAAAAAAAAAAAAGGAGATCTGTTTTATTTTTTGAGATTGAGCTTGTCTCCAATCTACATTTTATAGGTCTATGCTTGTAAATCATTTTTGACAAAAAAAAAAAATATTTATCAAACAATCATAACTATATAATTTTATTATCAGTGGTGATAGTGCAAACACATTTTGTGAGAGAGAGTGAGGGGAGAGAGAGGGAAAAAAGAAGAAGAAGTAATGAGTGGTCACAAATCAATTGGAGATTGTGAGAGTCACAAATTTTTGAGATCCCAAGTATTATTGTTTTATTATATTTGTTTTCAAAAAAAAGAAAAAGAAAAAAAGACAAGCGTGATTTTAAAAATATACTGTCTATAATTTTAAACACAACTATGATGAAATTATATAATTACGATTATTAGTTCAACAAATTCAATCATCAAAGTGGGACACATAATAGGTCCATGAACCCAAACTAGGTACTCTAGTCTTCTTATGGCATGTTTGATTAGGTGGATTAGAGCATGTGATTGGGATTATTAATCCGTGGGCCCAATTATCCTATGTTTGTTTTAACATTTTGGTTTAGGATTATTAATCCAATGGATAATTAATCTAACAAATTTGTAGGATTATTAGTAATGGGGTAGGGGTGGGATTATTAATCCAATGGATATTAATCCAATTGGATAGTGAATACCACACTAATTTAATAGGATTATTAATACTTCACTATTAGTCTTGTGAATCAAACATGACCTTAGAGGACTAGAGAGAAGCTTATTATAGTTCAACAAATCGAATACTCAAAGCAAGACCTGTTGTAGGCTTATGAATTTAAACTAGACAGTTAGAGGACTCTAGAGAGAAATTAAACCCTTTTTTTTCCTTGCACAATTTCATTTTTAATTTAAGATCGAAACACAAGCCAAACCTATTTTTCCTTTACACAAATATATCCCTAAATTTACAATCTAAATACAATTATAATGTGGAAATCACGCAAGTTGCAATTTTTCTAATTAAAATGCTGATGAATCATGACAATGTCTTGGTGCTTCCCAAAACTTAATGGCCCTGTTTGGTAGAGTTGTGGGAAAGTACTTATAGCTTATGCATAAACAGCTTATAGCTTGTAACTTTCAGCTTAAGCTGATTTCCAGCTTATTCTTAAAGCATCTCCTGCCCCACTCAAAGAATAAGCTGATTTCTGACTTTCACAAAGCTATAAGCTATAAGCTATAAGCTAAACCAAACACATCAAAATAGCTTAAATTAAGCTGAAAGCTGAAATAAGCTGTAAATAATTTCTGCCAAACAGGCAGAATACCACCAACCCCAAGTGATTCCATAGAAAAAGAAAAAATTAATTTTTTTTTCATCATGTCTCTTTTCTTTTTTAAATAAATTTAAAATTCAAACATAGGATATTTAAAATTATACAAGTGTGAACACATCATTAGTTAGTTAGTCTGCAATTTTCTTTTGAGGAAGACTACAAACTAATTCTCATGAATCCCATATTTTATCAATTCAATCTCCACCATACAATCTAATTCTGGGTAAATTCTGGTTCTCTAAATTTATGTTCCTATCTTTTTTGTTTTATTTTACATTCATTTCATACTGTGCTAATGATTATGCATATTTCAGTAGGATAAATTTTAATGGCAGTGTTCCAAACATGTCTTAATATAGTTTAATTAATATATGGTTGGAAATTTAATAAATGGAATGAATATATATTTCATGGAAGCCTCAATCTTTTAGAAAAGTTGGTGAGATTATGACTTGAATTGATTAATATCAATTGAATTGAACCCAAAACACATACAAGTTCATTGCATAATATAGAAAATAGAATTGGATGAGTGATTATATGTTAAGGCTGTTCTAGTTCTACATTTACATCGATATTTGATCTGACAAATGGTTTTCGTGGAAGTCTCATACAATTCTGCCATTAATTTATGATAAAACTCGTCCTCTCAACCTACCACCTCTCTCTCTCTCTCTCTCTCTCTCTCCATCTCTCCACCTGCCACATCTCTTTATCAAAACAAAAGAAAATAATAAATAAATAAATAAAACAAATCAGTAACAGTTTTGAAAATAAAGGGTAAATTATACTTTCCATCCCCATACTTTGTACTAAATCTCATTTTAGTCTATACACATGAAATCATAACAGTCAATCCTTAGCACTTTTGGTCAAATACTATTTTGATTCCTATATATGAAATCGTTAATCCTCTGCATTGTGGATCAAATACCACTTTAGTCCCTACATAAATGTCAATGTTCCCTTTTGTTACTTTATTGTTTAAATTTTTAACATAATCCAGTCATGTAACAAGAATATAACTACAAAATAAGGGTAAGAAAGAAAAATTATCCTTATTTCTCATTAATACACGCTTTGTCCTACATGATAAACACGTGAGAGTTATATAATACAATATATATATATATATATATATTCGTATGCTGAAAATTGAGACGAAGAGGTAAGGAAATACTTTTGAAATCAAAAAAAGTAACAGAGAAATCAAAGAGAAAAAGAGGAACTAGACAAAATGTTGTGTTACTATAGAAAACACAGTTTCGTAATTTCAATTTATGCAAAATCTTAATTCATCTTCTTAATCACAATCTGTATTTTTTATTTTAGTCTAATACAATCATAATTTGATGTAAATTTTGATACAAAATGTGTATTGATGGAAAATAAGGATGATTTTTCCCTCTTACCTTCATTTTACAGTGACATTCTTGTCACATGATTAGATTCTGTTAAAAATGTAAACAATAGAATAACAGAATGGAGACATTAACACTTGTGTAAGGATCAAAGTGAGATTTAATTAAAAGTGCAAGGGGGCTAACTGTCACGATTTCATATGTAGAGACCAAAGTATTATTTGACTAGAAGTACAAAGGATTAATGGTCATGATTTTATGTATATGGAGTAAGATTTGGTGCAAAGTGTAAAGATATAAAGTGTAATTTACCCAAAAATAAATTACAGATGACTGGTAAACTTTATCAAGATTAATAATAAAGTTCTTAAACTTTTTTATGTATTTGTAATATTTTTTGGAAAACAAAGCTCAATGGTAATTTTCTCAAGAAAATATAATGTGGTGTTGTTATTTTTGTATATGTGCATGAATATAATACCTTGACCACTTTACTCGCATCATATAAGTCTACAGAATATTTATCACAAAATTTTTCACAAAAAAATAATTTTAGTCATACATATATATTGCTTGGAGTTGTTTATTAAGGGAGTAAAATGATGTCTTAACAACAAATATATTCAAAAATATAAAATGAAGTGGTTGAGTTATGAATCTATTAGTTTAAAATATAAATAAAAAAAACCACCAAGATATTTTTTAATGGTAAATATTACTGTTATATCATTAAGAAAAATGATCATATATAACAATTCTAGAAAAATAACATTTTCCTATTTAGAGATATTGATCTCTTAATTCTTATTATTTATCGGACTAGGCTCCTCTCCACTGGAGAGGTGAGTGTGGTGTTAGTGGTCCCTATTCTAGATCCACATCAATAATTCAAACCGTTTAATGTATAAAACCCGTCGAGTATTTCATCCCCATAAAAAACCACATTAATTGGATATTGAAATTACTTGATCAGATTGCATTTTTAAAATAATTTTCAAATATAATTTTAGAAGTAGACTGCGACAGAAATACGATCCGATCAAGTGGTTATTAATATCCAATTAACATGTTTTTTTACAAGGATAATGTATTCAACAAGTTCTACACATTGAACGGTTTGAATTATCAACACGAATCTGGATTAAGGCCCAACAATGTCGAACTCTCCTCTCCAGGAGCCAGGTCCTTATTTGTATATTATTATAAGTGATTAAAATAGAAAAAAATTGAGTAAAATATTAAGTATAACGAGGATTTCACGCGGTGATATCACTAATTGATGAGAGGAAAATAACTTAACGCCGCTTAATTAACTCACAATGATATTAAAGTTCTTCAGAAATGATGAGAGGTGGCACTAGCAAAATTTTGGTATTTTTATTTTTTTTGGAAGGTTTGGAACCTTACTTAGGGGTGTAAAATGGGTCCACAATCCGTAGGTGGCCTAAAGTCAGCCTGCGTCTTGGGGTGGGCCTGACCCAATTAAGCCCAACCTCGAGCCTAGTCTGCGACTCTAGACTTGGGCTTGAGCCGTCATTTTGAAGTCTGTCTCGGCCCCTGGGATCGGCCTGCTCAAGGCCCACTCAAAACACGACTTGAGGCCTGGCCCGCACGAGGCTCAGTGTTATTTTTAGTGAAAAATAATAAAATTTTGGTGGAAAAAATAAAAAAAAAATATTAAAAATGTTCAGGTCCACCCTAAGCCCGAACCTAGTCTCGTGGGCCCAACCCGCCCAAGGCTCGAATACCCCTTAGGCCTGGGCCTAATTTTCTAGCTCGTAGGCTGGCCTAACTCGAATTTTGGTAGGAGCCCCCGCGACCTAACATGGGCCGACCTAGACCTGGACTTGGGTCTAAGTGGGCCAGGCCGGGCCGGACCAAATTTACACCCCTACCTTTATTCACTCAACAAAAGGTCCAATCCCAAATGAAATAGAAATATACACATGAAAAAAGGTGGAGGAGAAAAAAGTATCTAAAATCTTACCAATTAATTTATCATCCCGACATATATTCTTACAATTAGATAATATATTCGTGCTATATTTTGATAAAAATCTTTCATAAAAGCATTTATTCATAAACTTTTACCGGTAAGAATCTATTCACTTACTCTGTAGTGCTAAACTTTTATTGGTAAAAGTCTGTGAATGGATGTTTTTATGATAGATTTTTATAGGAATAGATAATTTTCCTTGGATAATATGAAGTGAGCAGAGAAATAGGTATATAGTCCTTTGTGTGAAGTCTGCCAAGGCATAGACGGGTCCTTTGTATATGGGGAATTTTTTTTTCAATAATATTATAAATTTAGATTTATTTATTCATAAATTATTTAGAATTATCATTTTGTGGTTCAGATTTATTTTACATAAGACCCTTTTTTTTTTTTTTGTTACAAGAAAATCCTCCCTGTCCTCCTGCAAGTCGAAGGCAGCGCCCCTTACAGAGATCACCAGGGTGTCCTGACCTCCCAAGACAAGCTCAATCTCCTAACCAATTGTGCTTCGCCTACGAGATTGGCCCAGGAGGGAGGGAATTGAACCTGTGACCGTGGGGCTTAAACCCCAAGCCTTAACCATAATGCCATCCACCCTTGGGTTACATAAGACCTCGCATTACATAAATTCAATCACAACCATACAATCTTATTTGGGGTAGATAAGGGTAGGTATATAGAATTATTCTTACTTTTTATACTTTATTTTGGTTGTTTTGAATATGATTTATAAATTAATTAATTTACTTATTACGAACACACGTACAATAGAATAAAAAAAAATAATATAATAAAAATCAATTAGTAAGCCTATAAACAACTTATTCCTGTGTCTCCAAAAGTTCATCGACAAATAAGGAGAGCCATTGTTAGTATTGGAATCTATTAGTAGCAAGCAGCTATATCCCATTTTTTTAAGTTATAGTCAGTTATTGATTAATTTAGAAAATTAATGAAAATTTACTTGTAAATTCCATTCTAGAAAAATATGTATTAGAAAATCTCATAATTTGTTTTTGTAAATAATTAAGTCTAATTGAATTTGGAAAGGTACACCATAAAATCCTTTTATTATATAACCTGGAGATTCTTGGATGATGCTATGTTTAATTTTCAAATGTAGATATGTTTCATTTCAAAGATTTCAATGTGAAGTCCACATCATTTTAATGAGTGCATTATTCTCTTATTAAATTTTTGTCAAACGTGTTATTCTTAAAATGTACACTATTGTCTTATTAAAAATGTGACAATGAGACATCGTTATAATGTGTATTATTGTCTTATTAAACTTTTATCAAATGTGTTATTCTTAATATGTGGCAATGACATCTAATATGACATTTATGATTTTTCAATTTAAAATATCATATTCATATACATTTTACTTTTCCAAATATGAATATATTTCATTTGAGATTTTAATATGAGATAATACTTTCTAAATTACAAGAACATATATGAGATTAAGTGAGTCATAAGTTGGAGATATAAAATTTATTAGTTAATGCTCCAAAAATCAACCACCTACCACTCAATCCATGTTGCATCATTAAGGTTCATTTTGATTAGGATGAAAAAGATAGAAAGTGAAAGGAATAGAAAAAAAATAAAAATTTTCTAAGTTTGTTTAGCATGAAAGTGGTGAAAGTTACAAAAAAATTAATTTTTTTGTACAACTTACAATAGTATGGTAACTAAGCTTCCAAATTCTTGCAAAAAAAAAGAAAAAAGAAAATACAAGAAAGTTTAAATTTGTTATAAAAATAGTTACTTATAATTAAAATTCTTATTTTCTTACAAAATTTTCATCCTAATTAAATTCATAACGAAAAAAAAAATATTTTCTTCTTCTTTTCTCTTCTTTCACTTTACTTTCTATCATTTTTACTTTTCATAATTTATTTATTTCTAATCAAATGGAGTCTAAGAGTATTTAAGGGTCATATCTTTTAGAATTTTTTTATGATTAGATTAGTGAGAAACAGGAAAGTCCACTCAATTTTATTTGTGATTTTTTATTCAAAAATTTCAAATGGAGCTTCACACCAGTAGGCTGCAAATGAGTTGAGTTGAGTTGAACTTTCATATGTTTAGACTTATTTATCAAGATTTTAACGAGTTCGAACTCAAGCTCGAACTCAATGAAAATTTAATAAATCGAGCTCTAGCTGAGTTAGCTCAGGTTTGACTAGAGCTCGAACTTATTCATGAGCCTTAACGAATCAAAAAAATTATACAGTTACAATTGAAATTTTGATTATACAATTATATATAAAATATATACAAACGTAATAAAAGAAAAGTCAATAACTTACCAAAATAATAATATCTACCACTAATATTATATAAATGTATTAATTATTATTTATGTATAAACAAATTTAGTTATTATTTATATTATTTAAATATATAAATAACATATTTATCTTATTTTTTATACATATTTTTATATTATTTAAATAAATGTTAAACGAACAGCTAATGAGTCTTGTT
This sequence comes from Camellia japonica, assembly GCA_030407325.1. Lineage (NCBI taxonomy): Eukaryota > Viridiplantae > Streptophyta > Magnoliopsida > Ericales > Theaceae > Camellia > Camellia japonica. The sequence continues at coordinate 5,677,288 of JAPPVO010000014.1, read as the reverse complement.
AACGAGTTGAGCTTTAGCCTCTGTTTGGCAAGGCAAATTGGGGCTATTGTAGCCACTAACGGACAAAAAAGGCTAAATCAGCCAAATGGAGACAAAAGCCAAGCACGTGCTTGGCAACAACCCATGCCACGGTAAATTTACCAAACTACCCCCACTCACTCCTCTGATTGAGAGGGCCATCGCCTCACTACACACACAACACATTTTCTAGGGCACACAGAGAGGGTGAAGCGAAGGAGGCGATTTGGAGACCCTCAATGGCGAAGACATTTGACGAAGCTTGCCAGAGCCGATCGGCACCAGAAGAGGCTATTGCGGCATCAAAGAAGAGTCGCGAAGCTTGCCAAAATCGATCGGTTGAGGCGTACATTTGCGGCGTCGAACAACAAGTCACCATCTCAAACACCACCGATCTTCAGGTAATGGGTGTTTCAGTTTTGATTTCGTTTTCTTTTTCGCGTAAATCCGTCCCTTGCATCCTGATCTGCTTGGGTTCATTTGTCAAATCCCTCTCCTTTGCTGATTACAAATTTTATTTATTTTTTGAATTTTGTGTAGACTTTGGTTTTTGTTTGTCATGTGGGAAACCCACTGCCGAATGTGAAGACTTTGAAGATTTCACAGATACACACAAAACTAAAATATGGATTTTTAGGTTTTACTTCCCAAATCAAGTCCAATATTTCCAATGTCAGATTGTTTGTATACTCTTCAATTTTTCTGTTTTGTACACTATTCTGCAAAATGGGCCAATAACACCCACTGATGAAAATAGGGTTTCGAAGAGAAAGTCAATTATAGAATTAGCGTGGTCTGTCAAATTAATGTATTGGTTTGTGTAGACGCGCCCGTGGGCCTCATGCTACAGTTTGGACTCGATTTGTGTCACGGTTCTTAATCTGAACCAAAGAGTCCAAATCTGGCAAATCGTTTTGAGAAAACAGATTTTGTTGAAAGAAGTGCCAAACATGGACTGCTTTGCCAGATACAGAGTCGCCACCTAAATATTTTATTTTGGGGAATTTAGGAAACCCTAACTCAGTGCCAAAGGCCACGTGTCCGTCATCACCAAAGTTGCCTCGGCTCGGGAACTTGGGTACGATTGGGGAAGGTCAGCTATGAGCACCCCTTTTCGCCCGATCCGAAGATCGGCCTCTACTAACCATGATATCCGTTTTTGAAAACGTTATGTGTTCTTATCCCCGTTAATTAGCCTAGAATTACTAAGTGATGCGCACAACACAAAAGTATAGACTAGATCGCCTAATTTGGAAACAAGCATTGCATATCCGTTTATTTGGAAAGCGTTTTGGAATTTGCTACTCGCAAGTAGGCTAAAATGCGGATTTCAAGGAGTTGTTCCAACTCAAACAATCCAACCTTCACCCACAGGCATTCAAGCAGTTATATCACATAAGCAACTAGCCTCATGGTAAGCATGCTGTCATAGTAGCATTCACACGCATGCGGTATGCTAAAGCATAAAATACTTACATCGTACTCCGTGCCAAAACAAGAACATGTTAGCAATCAATGCATGATCCAAGTCCATGTTAAGTGCCTAATGCATCGCATACAAAATGTCACTAGAATAGGCTCGGCTAATCTAAGGATGACATGTGAAATGTGCAAGTAGCATGTATTCACATTTATTTTGAAATATAATGCGATTAGCATGATGCGCCGAGCCCGATGCATGCAACATTGATGAATGATGCACGCATGCATAGCATAGGATATGCTAAAGTAAACATGCCCTAATACTAACCATCAAAGCAGGTAAGTAAAAGGGAGAAAGAAGTGGGGGTTGGAAGACATACACACACTCACCCACACTTATTACAAATTTGCCCTCGCTCGGAGGGACCAAAAGAATAATACAATTCGAATAATGAATTAACTATCATAGCTAATTAATTATTACAGACCAACTAAATTAATTAAGCAAATTAATTAACTTAAGAAAATCTAAGAAAGCAATAAACAGCAGCCTCGGGGAGAGGGCTCGATGCATGCGTGCTCGGTTTCGCCCGGAAATCCACTGTCATGCTCAAGATGCCTCTGTTTTCCCTGCTCTGCTCCTCTGATGACTGCCAAAGTCTCAGGGTTTGCTCTATGGATTCCAGGGAACACCACCGGCTGAAGGAGAGCATTACCGGCCATGTAGAATGGTCACCGGCCACAAACTTGATCCATCGGCCAACAATGGTGGCCGGTCGGCACTAAATGTGGCCGGTCGGAAAAAGTTCCTGCAAAATCTGGTTTGACAGCAGAGAGGGCAATACTTGGCATGGCAATGCATTTCAAGCAATGTATGCACCAATCATATCCCTTATCATGTTTATGACTCAAAGGGACATGAGCCTCGATTCTCGGACCACCAATCACGCATTTCCATGCATGATGGCCCAAAGAATCAAGTATGCAACTTCAATTTCAAATGAAATGCAAACCAAATAAACACACAAGGAGGCCCAACCTCTATCATACTCATTTCAAGAGGTCTAGCATGCATGCTTATGCAATGCAATCCTAGGCATGTTGGCTAGCATGCAACATGGAAATGCAAAGAAGCATACAAAACATGCAAGGCATGAGACAATGCAACCAACAAGCATGCAAGGTACAATGTAGGTTTTTAAGCATGCAAACAAGCATGTGACTTCATTCAATCATGCAAGTTCAAACATACAACAACTCACCAATATGCTACAACATACAAGGAGCATATGCAACAAGCAAAGGGATGGACTTAAACATGATTTAGGCAGCCCTAACTAGGCCTAAAACAGTGGCCAAAAGCTCAAGAAATGGGACCAAACACACATGCAAGAATGCATATGTTAATGAGCCAACACTTAAGCAAACAAAGGCAACTTTCAAGCACACTTAAAAGAGGCTAAGCATGGACTAATGACATGCAATATAAGCTCTGAAATCATGTTAAGATGGTGCCAAACCAAGCAAACAAGATAGGCTAAACATGCAACAATGGTCCAAAACTTAAGGCTAACAAGCCAAAATGCAAAAGAACTATGCAATGGGAGCCTTGGTCGACCAAAATAGCCAAGGACAGAGCTTAAACATGGCAAAACAAGTGCAAAAGCTTCACAAAGCTAGGCCTAATACATGCTTGAATAAAGGTAAAACCTAGATGCATGTTAAGGCAACAAAATGGCATTACAAGGCATGTATGCTAAGCAAGCATGGTGTACCAAAACCAACTAAAAACAGAGGCATATTATGACATAATAAGCACAAAAATCAGCTAAGGCATGGCCAACACACACTTAAACATGGTGCTCCCTCAAGAGGCTAAAAATGGTCCTTTTCAAGGACAACAAGGAGAGGGGGTGGCCCTCTCCTTCCTAGGACCTCAAGGCACCATCCTCACCACTGAAATCCCTCAAGATTTCAGTGGTGAGGAGACCCAAACACTATGGTCCCGGAGCTCACACAAAATAGCACAAAACAAAGGCCAAACAAGGCTTAAGAGGGGTCAAACAACCCCAAAGCTTAAAACACTCTTAACAAACTATTTAGAGGCCTTAAAAATAGAACTTTTATGTGTTATATGCAAAGCCAAAAAACAGCTGCAAGATAGGTAGAAAAGCTTTGCAAAAATGGGGAATAAAGGGACAAGCTTCTTACCCTTGAAGACCCTCTTCAACAATGGAGCTTCAGCAGCTTCTTTAGGTTGAAACCAGCTCCAAAACTCTAAAAACAACCCTTAAGGGCCTCAGCTCCAAGAGATGGTGTGATGGTGGGTGTTTGTGAGCAAAAATAAGACAAAACACACACAAGAGAGAGAGATAAAGATAGGATATGAACCAAACCCTAACCCTAGAACTCAAACCCTAAAAATGGCTGTCTAAAAATGTCTAACCCCTCAAACAAGAGAGAAGACCTCTCTTTATAGAGCTTTTTGTCTTGTAAAGCTTACAAGACAAGCTTCTAAAGAGAGAGATCCCTCCATACACGTGTATGGAGGGAAGCCAAATGCATGCCAGCTGTGAGAAAATATCTGCAAAAGCAGATGCACAGTAGTCGGCTGGCCAAAGATGCAATTGACCAAAAAAAGATAGCCGGCCAGCCATCTATAGTGCCGGCCGGCCAAACATTTGGCCGGCGGCCACAAAACACAGCCGGTGGCCTCAAGCCCTAGCCGGTGATGGGTGGGGATGGTCTACAAGCCCTACCCTGCCTCTCAAAGGCAAAACACAAGTGTTTGGTGCAAAACCAGACACAAAACAGTCGAGTCGAGAGATCCTGAGGCAAGGCGCGTAGCCAAGACCTCTGGGAACTCAAGACGAACACAAACATGGATGATCACCGAGTGTTCAAGCGGTGACGTCCAAGTCTTGAGGACGGTCAAAAATGGGGTGTCTACAGTCTGTTATTATTAGAATGTTACAGTGCTCTGTTTGCTACAACAGAGCATTACGGTGCTCTGTTCAAATTTGTCATCCCTTTTTCTTCAATAATTATCTTTGCTGAGGAAGATAATTTAGTGGAGATCATGACATTTCCATATCCATGGTCATTAGGGTTAATTTAAGTTGAAACTTATGGCTTCATCCAAGTCAGAGTCGATTTGGATCTGCTGTTATACAAACGTAAGAGAAGTAAATTGAGAAAGATAGATATAAATCTATGATCAACCCATGATAAAAATTGAGAAATAGATACATATGAAGTACTTTAAAAATCTGTTCTTACATAAATCTGTTCTTGGCAAGTTCTTATATAAATCTGTTAATGATAAAGCAATCTGTTCTTGATTGAATTGAGAAGTAAATTGAGAAATAGGTAGATGTACATATGTTCTTGATTTGTTCTTATATAAATGCAAGGGAAGTAAATTCAGAAATAGATAGATATAAATCTGTTCTTATATAAATCTATGATCAATTTATGATACATGGCCGAGAAATACACAGATATGAAGTAGTTTATTGATTTTAAAAAATTGATATCTTATCAAGATTGGTAGAGTTTATCGTTGTTATGAACAACACAGTGTAGACGCGCCCTGCGTGAGGGCCTCCGTGCTACAGTTCGGACTCGATTTGTCACGGTTCTTAATCTGAACCAAAGAGTCCAAATCCGGAAAATCGTTTTTTGGAAAACAGATTTTTTTAGAAAGAAGTGCCAAACATGGACTGCTTTGCCAGATACAGAGTCGCCGCCTAAATATTTTTTAATGGGGAAATTTAGGAAACCCTGACTCGTTTGCCTAAGGCCACGTGTCCGTCATCACCAAAGTTGCCTCGGCTCGGGAACTTGGGTACGATTGGGGAAGGTCAGCTATGAGCACCCCCTCTCGCCCGATCCGAAGATTGGCCTCTACTAACCATGATATCTTGTTTTTTTGAAAACACATGCGTTCTTGTTCCGATTAATTAGCTAGAATTACTATGTGATGCGCACAACACAAAAGTATAGACTGGATCGCCTAATTTGGAACAAAACATTGCATATCCGTTTGTTTTGGAAATGGTTTGATGGTGCTACCCGCAAGTAGGCTAAGACATGAATTTTGCCACCCTTAAGTGGGCTTTAAAACTCGTATTCAATGCATGGTTCCAATTTAAGTAACCCAACCTTCACCCACAGACATTCAGGCAGTTATATCACATAAGCAATTAGCCTCATGGTAAGCATGCTATCATGACAACACTCACACGCATGCAAGATGCTAAAGCATAAACACTTACTGAGTACTCCGAGCCGAAACAGAAACTAGTTAGTAATCAAATGCATGATCCTAGTTCATGTTAAGATGGCTAATGCAACACATGCAAAATGCAACTAGAAATAGGCTCAGCTATTCTAAGATGGCATATGATGATGCTACAACTAGCACGTATTCAACTTGGAATTGAAATACAATGCAGTTAGTATGATGCGCCGAGCCCGGTGCATGCAAGACAAATGTATGGATGCACGCATGCATAGCATAAGGTATGCTAAATTAAATATGTCCTAATACTAACCATTGAAAGCAGGTAAGTAAAAGGAAGAAAAAAGTGGGGGTTGGAAGACATGCACACACTCACGCACACTTATTACACATTAGCCCTCACTCGGAGGGACCGAAAGAATAATACAAATTCAACTAACCTACAAGCTAATTAAATATTACAGACCAATTAAACTAGTTAAGCAAATTAACTAATCTAATAAAACAGTAAACAGCCTCGGGAAGAGGGCCCAATGCAATGTGTGCTCGGCTCCGCTCCGAAGTCCACTGCTATGCACAAGTTGCCTTTGTCCATACTGTTTTCCATCTCTGATCAGTGCAAGATTCCCAAGGTGCACTCTATGAACCCTGAGGGACACCACCAGCCAAGGGAATTGATCACCGGCCAGAGGAAATGATCACCGGCCAAAGGAAATGATCACCGGCCATCAATTGTTGGTCGGTCAGCACTAAAGATGGCCAGCCGGCCAAACCTTCCTGCAGAATCCTGTTTTGACAGCAGCAGAGGGCAAAACAAGGCATAGCAATGCATTTCAAGCAAATGTGTGCACCATCACATCCCTTATCATGTTTATGATTCAAAGGGACATGGTTCTTGGTTCTCGGACCAACAATCGCGCATTTCCATGCGTGATGGCCCAAGAGAACCAAGTTTGCATTTTGATAACAAATGAAATGCAATGCACAAAACAAACAAATGAGGCCCAACCTCAATCATGGATAGTCAAGAGGCAAGGCATGCATGCTCATGCAATGCAACCTAGGCATGGAGGTTAAGTATGCAACAACATGCAAGGCTAGCATGAAAACATGCAAGCATATGGGATGCAATGCCAACATGCAAGTGTGCAAGACATGTGGCATATTAAGCAACCAAAGCAAGGAGAAGAATGCATGCCAAATGCACTAAGATTTAAGCATGCAACACATGCGATAGGTCAAGTATGCAACAACACACAAGGTGAGCATGCCACAATCATGCGAGAATGGACTTATACTAACATGGGTAGCTCTCAAGCATGCCAAAATCAGTGGCCAAAATGATGTAACAAAAGCATGAAAACACACACACAAGCATGCATGCACAAGGGCCTAAACATGGAGCATAGGCCATCAACTCTTCAAAGCATGAAAGGGATGGAAAATGCAAGTATGCAAACATGGAACATGGACTGAAATATGGTCTCTAATGATGCCAAATCATGAGAACAAGCCAAGTAAAGCATGCTAGTGACCCACACACCCAAAGCTAACAAGCTAGAATGCAAAGAGACCATACGAAACATGTTGAGCATGACCAAAGCAACTGAAAATAGAGCTAGAGAATACAAAAACATGCATAAAAGCTTCACAAAGCTTGGCCAAAATCATGCTAGAACAAGGGTCAAAGCCTAAAGCATGTTAAGGCAAATTTAAGGCATTACAAGAAAAGTATGCTAAGCAAGCATGGTGTGTCTAAACCAAGTAAAAACAGAGCTATATTATGACATAATAAGCACAAAAAATAGCTAAGGCATGGCCATCATACACTTAAACATGGTGCTCACACATAAGGCAAAAATGGCCATTTTTATGGACAACAAGGAGAGGGGGTGGCCCTCTCCTTCTTGGGACCTCAAGGCAGCATCCTCACCACTGAAATCCCTCAAGATTTCAGTGGTGAGGAGGCCCAAACAAGGTGGTCTCGGAGCTCACCAAAAATAGCACAAAATGGGGCCAAACAAGGCCTAAGAGGGGGTAAACAACCCCAAACAACAAAACACTCTTAAACAACTATTTAGAGCAGGCAAAAACAAGACTTTTATATGTTATACACAAAGTCTAAAAACAGTTGCAAGATAGGTGAAAAAGCTATGCAAAAATGGGGAAAAAGGGATAAGATTGTTACCCTTGTAGACCCTCTTCAAAAATGGAAGACCAGCAGCTTCCTTAGGTTCAAACCAGTCCAAAACCTCCAAGAACAAGCCCCTTATGCCTTAGCAACTAAGATATGGTGTAATGGTAGGTGTTTGTGTGCAAAACTAAGACTAAACACACACAAAACACTCAAGAGAGGGAGAGATATAGAGATAGAGTATGAACAAACTCTAACCCTAAAACTCAAAGCTCTGAAAAATTGTTCAACCCCAAATAAGAGAGAAGAGGCTCCCTCTTATAGACAATCCCTCTTGTAAAGCTTTCCAAACAAGCTAGTCAAGAGGGAGATCCCTCCATACACGTGTATGGAGGGGAGCAAAGTGTATCCCAGCTAGCACAGCTGGCATAAAAATATCTGCAAAAGCAGATGAACAGTGGTCGGCCAGCCAAAAATGCAATTTGACCAAAATAGATGGTCGGCCGGCCACAAATAGTGCCGGTCGGCCAAACATTTGGCCGGTGGCAACAAACCAGTGGCCGGTGGCCTCAAGCCATGGCCAGTGATGTGTGGAGATGGCCAACAAGCCATTCTCTGCCCCTCAAAGGCAAAACACATGTGTTTGGTGCAAAACCAGACACAAAACAGTCGAGTCGAGAGATCCTAAGGCAAGGCGCGTGGCCGAGACCTCCGAGAACTCAGGACGAACACAAACATGGATGATCACCGAGTGTTCAAGCGATGACGTCCAAGTCTTGAGGACGGTCAAAAATGGGGTGTCTACAGTTGCCCCTCTTTGACAGAACTCGAAAGTCATAACAATGACGGGGGTGATTGTCAAAGCCCAGAGACGACCCATTTTTGACAAGGCCGAAGACTTGGACAAAGCATGCAAGACAATAAAGATATGCGCCCGAAGGCAGGGGCAAAATGCAACTAACAATGCAAGAAGCTGAGCATAACTTATGATCATGCAAAGAAAGCTGTAACGAAGCATAACATGCGACAGTTTTAAGCTAGGAAACACAAATCCAACTACACTATAATGCAGAAAGGATGTAACAGAATTATGCAATTCTCGATACGTCTCACTCGGAGAATACAATACCTGTGCGGTTCGTCTAGTTGCACCAGCTTCAAATGAACCGTACATACAATATCGTGCCTGAAAGAGAAAGAAATCTCAACAGGTACAATATTGTTAGTAACATGCATAACAATGCAACCGAAAGCTGCGCGACAACGCGAATGTAGGATTTAAGGTCTCCTTAGACCAAGGGGTGCACAAACAGTGCGATGATATGCAGTTGAATCTAATGTAATGCAAATGATATGCAAAATTACAAAACAAATGTAAAAAAAACAATGCAAAATAATATGCAAAACATACAAAACTATGTATAAACAATGCAAACGATATGCAATGCAATCGAATCATGATTCAATCATGAGCGGTTCAAAATCACACAAATGTCAAATAAAGTGATGGAGATGCAAAGTCCGTCTACCATAGAAAAGGTGCCGCAACCCTCAAACCAAGCTCAACATGGAATAAGCGCGTACACATGCAGAACTATGAGTGATGTAGATGGACACAAGAACAAGTAATTGGGTGGAATGACATAAGTGGGGAATGACCTGCTAACGAAAGAATATGATCCTAATGCTGGATGCAAAAATTACACTACAATGTAAAATATACAATGGATATGGCGCGCGGGCCAAACCAAATCTTGCCTAGGAAAGGCATGTACACAAACGAACCGCGTCTAACACAGAAAAGGTGCCGCTACCCTCAAACCAAGTTCAACATGGAATAGGCGCGTACACATGCAGAACTATGCTTTAACGTGAAAAGTATGGGCACATACCAGACCAAGCTCAACATGGAAAGACGCAAGCCGTAAATGGAGGTGATACAATGGATGCATGCAAGCTACAATGCAATATATACAATATGCACTGGAATGGAATATATACAAAAAAAAAATGCATGACATATGCAATATTTACAGTGAAAATGCATGACATATGCACTATATTCAGGGGAAATGCATGACATATGCACTATTTGTTTTTTTGTTTTGTTTTTTTTTTGTTTGCATGACAATGCATGACAATGCATGATGAAGGGAAAATGCATGATAATGCATGTTTTTGAGTTTTTGTTTTTGAGATGCAAATGATGCATGTTGTTTTTGTTGTTTTCTTTCTCTTTTTTTGAAATGCAAATGCATGATGATGCATGATTTTGAAATGCGTGACAACGCGTGGCTTTTGATTTGTATGACAAATGCAAATGATCTTGAAATACGCGACACCGCGCTGCTTTCGATATGCATGACTAATGCAACTATTGAAATATGCGACACCGCGCGGCTTTTGAAATGCATGACAAATGCAAATGATCTTGAAATGCGCGATGACGTGCGTTGCTTGATATGCATGGCGATGCATGTGGAGTGCGCACGACAATGCGACATAAGAATGTGCATACTAATGCAAGTATGATATGCGCATGACAATGCGAGTAGAATGACATATAACGCAATGCGCGTTTCACGACAAAACGTTGTAACGTATGCATGCGGGGCAATTTTTGAATCTCTTAGGAGACAAAAGGATACAAAAGGATACGCCACGCACGTACTCAAGTGCTTCGCACAGAAAAACATGGTCCGAGGTCAAAACAGAGTCCAGTTGAGCTTCGAAAATGCACTGTCTTGCACTATCTTGAGAAATGGAGGCCCCAAACCACATATCTAACCCAAAAAAGGTTGTAGGAGGATCACCGGCCATCATAGAAGGTCACTGGCTATCCACCGGCCACAAAAACATTTCACCGGCCAAAAGTGTGGCCGACCGACCAAATCTGCCTGAATCGGGGTAGTTTGGTCTTTTGGCCTTGGGTTGTATAAAATAGGGCCTCTAGCCCTATTTTTCTTACTTTTCCTTGGCCGAAATCTCTTCCTCCCTCTCCCTAGGTATTTTTCCCCCTTCATTTCTCCGTTTTCCTTGATTTTCACGCCCGTTTCGTCGTTTGATTCGCGAATACCTTTGCATTTCAAACGTTTTGAACCGAACATTTCTTTCTTTTCGGTGTTTCTTTTGTGATTTCCACCTTTTAGGGTTTGTTCCCCTCGTGTTTCTCTTGGTTTTCGCACCTCTTCCATTTCCCGGCTTTTCTGGCCATTTTCCACCCTCTTAGGGTTGACTTTTCAGTTGACTTTTCACATTTTCACCTGGTTTTCCCTCTTCCGGCCATTTTCACATTTTCGCTGAGATGGCAGACGATCTTCCACGGGGTGGGACTCCCCCAGAGCACGAGATGGATCCCGAGGCCGAGCTCTTGCCTTTGAGCGTCCGCCCATTCGACCCGGCGACCTACCGGCCGGCGATTCACATACTGCCTCCCGACGGACTTCGCCAGTTCCGGAGTTTCGATAGGATGGTGGCTCCAGAGCTTCTCCTGCGCGAGCCGGAGTCACACTTATCATACGGCGCTTCCGAGGTATATTCTTTCCCGTTTCACTTTCCGCAATGTAGAACATTTAACTGCCATAGTTGATTCTGTTCTTTAACTGCTTAACCCGGATACACCAATACGCTGTGTGCTGTAGTTAACCGTGAACACACTTGTACTTGATATCTGTTTGAATCTGAACACGTGCACACGCTGCATTTGCCCTGAACCACTCAAACATGTTGACACATCATGCACTGTAGTTCACTGCGAGCACATCGGCACCCGATGTTTGTTTGAACTTGAAATACGTGCACACACGCTATACCTATACTGAACCACTTGAACATACTGACACGTCACATGTTGTAGTTCACTATAAGCACACCGGCACCCGATGTTTGTTTGAACTTGAAAAACGTGCACACACGTTGTATTTGCATCAATTTTGGCTGTTCTTCAAAACTGTACATTTTATATTGCTTCGCCACTGTTTGCTTTTAAATACAGGGAGATTCCCATGCCTTCCGGGGGTATGGGAATGTCGTCGCCAGAGATTGGTACATAGAGCTGCTCGATGCGGTCCGCCATATCGTAGACCAGGCCGGCTTCGGCGCCTTCTGCAGAGGACTCTCACGCCTCACTGCGAGCAGACCTCTCCTTGCCGCTCTAGTGGAGAAGTGGTGGGACACCACCGACTCCTTCCACTTCTCTGCTACGGGAGACATGACGATGACTCCCTATGATTTCTCGATGCTCACCGGCATCGGGGTAGGGGGTGATCCGATCCCCTTCGACACTGATATGGATGAGTGGGAGGCCGCTCAGATTTACCTGCTCGGCGAGATGCCGCCTCTTGCACGTCCCGGCTTTGTCAGATATTCATGGTTCGAGAGCCGCTTTCGGACTCAGCCAGGATTGGCCGAGGAGGCGCCGATGACTCAGGAGGAGGTGGAGCAGTACGCCCGCGGCTTCCTGATGTTTTTGCTGGGGACTACTATTTTCGCCGACCGGGCGAACACCGTGCCCCTCTGCTTGTTGAGCGCGCTAGTGGACGTCATGCGGATCCTGTGCTTCGACTGGGGTGGCGCTGCCCTAGCCACTCTATATAAATACATGAGCTCAGCCTCCCGTTGCAGTGGGCAGTTGCTCGGAGGTTACTAGCGGGCTTGGGAGGTACATCTTCTTCCTCTTTTACATTTCTGCTTTACATTTTCTGTACTCTGTACACTGCACACACTGCGGTCTGCTTCACGCTGACTGTATACTACACACACGGCACACATACACTCTACTTTACACTAACTGTACACTGCACACACTGTACACTCTACACAATACACTGTTCTACAATTGTAACAACCCCATCACGTATAATGATTAGTACTTGATTAATTAAGAGGATTTGAGATTTAATTGCCGAGTATTATAATTTATTTGGGATTTATGAGAATTGTGGAATCTGACTCGTATATGATTTTATTGAAGGTTTATTTTTGGAATTAGAAATTAAGGGTCCAAATGGCTTAAGTAAGTGAAGTTAAGAAGTCGAATCAATTTAATGTTAATTATGGACCCATTTGGGAGTTTAATTAAATATTCAATTCAGTTTAGTAAGATTGAGATTCGATTAATTAGGTCCCAATTGGAGTTGATTAAGTCATGAGGATTGAGGATTGTGGTTATTATAAATTAAATTTAATTATAATGTGCCCAATTTGAATATGTAATTTAATTGACGGAAACTTGGAGTTTGATCAGAAATTGAAGACCTAAATGATTTAAGGAACCAAAATTAATGGTGGCAATAAGTTCGATTTATTATTTGGAGCCTTTTGGGGAGTTTGATTAAAAATCTGATTCAGACTAATAGATTTAAATATAATTAATTGGGCCCTAAAGGAAGTCAAACTAAACTAATTAAATTATGTGGGACTTATGATTTGTACTAATTAATTTAATTATGTGTTAATCAATATTTATTTAGACTAAGTGTTGCTTAATTTAAAATTTATCCTAAGCATAAATTGCTTTAAGAAACAAACTAGAATTGTGGGTGTGGGTGCACTCAGAAATTTAGGTGGGTGTACTGAGAAATCTGGTGGTGATTTTTGTGTGTGTGTGTGCACGTGTAATGTGGAGACAGCACTTGATATATACATAAATATATTAGTATAAGAGTTTTTGTATTGGAAAGAGATTGTGAAGAAAAAGGGGTTTGGCTTCATTTCTTTGTCCTGTGCAAACCCGTGAGAGAGAGAGAGAGAGCCAAGAGAGGATATGAAGCATTTTCAGCCCAAGAGGAAGGAAAGATAAGGGAAGAAGAGGTAGGAGAAACAAGGGAATTAGAAGGGAATCAACCAAACTCTTTGGGATTAAAGTTTAAGGTATGGAAATCAAACTTGATTTTTGTAGAATCCCTACATTACACTTAAAATTAAGAGGAGTTTAAGATCAATTCCATAAAATTTATGAGGAAATGGGTTTGAATAAGGAAATGAAGCTAGGATCCATAGTTATGGAAATAAACATGGAAATTGATTATTTTGGTTTGATGTTGAACATCTCACTTGAATTTGGGCCTTATTTCTACATGCATGTTGAAATTTTGATGTTTTAGACTTAAATTCATGTGTGAAAGACTTATAAGTTTAAATTTGGAATAGATATGAAGAAAAATAAGCTAGGCTCATGTTTATGGAAAATTAGACATTGATTTGGTTTTGATCTCTAACCCATGCATGTAATATAATGAAAGAGTTTTATTCAAAATTTAAATATGTTTTGGAACATCTATGATTATGAATTAAGTTTTGGGTGTGTTATGAAGGAAATTAATTTAATCTAAATTTGGCTAAACCAAGAAATAAATTATGATTTACAATCTGACAATTTAGAGTTGGCTTAATTTTGAAATGGAATTTCATACATGCATTGTGGATCTTCAAGATTTTAAAACTTCAATCCATATTTTAAAGCTTGTGAGTTGGGATTGAGTTTTGATATTAATTAAAAAGTCAAATTATAATTTGAGCTTGATAATGTAGAATTAGTTGGATTTTTGATAAGTGTTTTATACATGCATCATAGATTATGAAAAATTTGGATTAATTCAATCTCATATTTTAAAGAGAAAAAGGGAATGCTTCATAAACATCAAGTTTATGGAAATTTAGAGATTAATCACTTTGGATTTGGGATTTGGCTTGTTATGGAAGAAATGAATTAAAACTAAATTTAGCAGTTGGGGCATGATTTTAAATAAATGATTTTGAATAAACGATTTAGCAAATTATGACCTTAATAAGTGGTTCTCCATGTTTGCATACTAAAGTGCATGTTTTGAAGCTTTAAATACCAAATTTGAACTTTAATTTCAATTTTAGAATTTCAGAATTTTCGTTGTTCGCTCGAGCGAGGGAAGTCTCGCTCAAGCTTGAAAATCAAGCTCCCAGTAGTTTTTCAAATTCTACAGTTCGCTCGAGCGACCAAAGTGGCGCTCGAGCGAAGACCCCATTTTCAGCACATTTTGAAAAGTTGCATTTAGTTCATATTTTTATCATCATCTCTTTCCAATGCATTCTAGACATGATTTATGACTCAATGAAGATTAATAAGCTACTAATCAACATAGATTAGTTAGTTAAAGAATGAATCATTGATCTTGGGGGTAATTATTTAAGAAGCCAAGTAAAGGATCAATCTATTTGGAAAAGAAGGACTTAGAAATGAAAGAATATGTGAAATAGGAACTCGGCTTATTTAAATGAGAAAGAATAAACGTAGTAGAACTTCGGACTATAAAGACTAGAAAGGACAAGTTTAATCAAGGGAGTAATATTGTATTTCAATGTGCATATGTTATATGTTTGTGTAGGTCACGCGCCATTGTCTGCCCGATTTATCTGATATATCCAGTCTGTCTGATTTGCCTCTGCAGCCCTCTGTGAGTAATAACTTTGTAAAGTTATGTTCAATGTTATGTATTTTCAGTATACTATGATACGAAATGATTGGTTCTTGAAAAGCTATGATATGTTGGAAATGAATGAAGGAATGTCCAGTTTTTCTGAAAAGTATTTGTGGCACCCTTAGTCGATAAGGCCCTCGCCCGGGGGATACAATACCGAGGCATAAGGCCCTCGCCCGGGGGATACAATACCGAGGCATAAGGCCCTCGCCCGGGGGATACAATACCGTGGCATAAGGCCCTCGCCCGGGGGATATAATACCGTGGCTACTTGCGTGCAAGATATGGACCTTTATGGTTGTTGGTACCAACTTTGTTGTGGTCTTCGGACCTACTTGTTATGGTCTTTAGACCTACTTGATCGGATAGCTAATAGGTGTACCACATATGATCTTATGCAAAATCTGAATATGAATAAGAATATGAGCATGTATCTGAACCTATATCTGATTTGAAATCTGAATATGCATAAGACTCTGTTTCTGATAAGATTATGTTTCTGATATAAACTCTGGTTTCTAACTCTGTGATGGACATCATTCATTAAACCCTTTACTTTGTTATTATTCACTGGGCTTTAGCTTACTGTATTATTTATGTATGTAGGTGATCAGGCGCGTGGCCAGGCTAGAGGCTTCTGTCTAGTATCTGTTTGTCAGCCAACCTATGTGCCTCCCGTGGAGGTCCCGGATATGCTAAGTGTTGTCGTTATGTGATGTAAAGTTTAAGTTATGTTTTATTGTTTGGTTCTTCAAGTCATGTGTATTTTGAAAAAAGGGTCTAAGTCCCTTTCTGCTTAATCTATATATATATATATATTATGACTTAAAGATGATGTGTATATATGTATATAAAAAGTTTTAAATTTTTTTTTGTCTCATATAAGTCTGCACAGCTCAATGGACGTTGTATATTGTTATTTGCTTCCGCAGCCCCTTACTATTTGTTAATCTGTTCAGAGGCCGTAGGTAATCCTCGGATTACTGGCCGGTTACGGTGCCAAACCTATAGGGGCGGGTTTGGGTCGTGACAACAATACACGGTTCTGTACACTGCACATACTGTATACTCTACACAATACACTGTTCTACAATTTCTGCTTTATTCTGTATTCTGCTTTATCTGATAAGTGTACTGATATTTGCTCTGCAGTTGTGGGTCTACGCCTACTTTCCGAGACTCGCGCCAGTGCCAGATGTGGAGACTCCTCTCGGTGTGCCATTCTCCCGAGGCTTCGATGTGAGATGTGTGCGGAGACCTCGGGAGACGTTCATCTTCTTCCGCCGCTACTTCGACACCATCACCCCCGCGGAGGTATGTTCAACTTTAGAGTTTTATTTCAGCTTCGCTTTACACTGTATTTTCAATAACAGTAGATAAAAACTGCATGTCATTTATAGATCACCTGGCAGCCTTGGGCTCCATTGCCAACCGTGATTCGAGATCGATTTGCCGGTGCAGAGGAGACTGCACGTTTCAGGATTTTGTTGGAGGGCCCGGTCTGTCGGGCTTGGTACCTGGGGGAGCGTTTCTTACGCCAGACCCTGGGTTTGCCAGCGCAGATAGTTCCGGGTCCGCCTCCCACACACATAAGGGAGACAGAGAGGTTCACCGCCAAGGAGATGGCCGATTACATGATCGGTTGGGATGCGGAGGGCTTCAGGGGTGAGGGCAACTACGCAGAGTACGTCCGGACCTACATCATGAGGCCTTTGAGCAGCGACCGTCAGTCTGAGAGGGAGAGGCCTGCGGCGTCGGTAGCTGGAGTAGGAGCAGGAGCAGGGGCAGGGACATCGAGGACAGCTCGAGTCCGTGGTAGGAGTGGAGCTCGGAGGGGTCGGGGGGTTAGTTGGCCAGCACTACCCACGACGATGACATGCAGAGGGCGGGGTGGGGCGACTTACCAGATCCCTATTGCTCCCCCTTCAGCTGATCATGAGTTAGTCGGGTTCTACGGCTTACCTCCGGCATGTATTACTGCATTTTGCATTCTGCACAGTCATTTCATTTCAATTTATTTGATATTCCACAGAATACTGAGATTTCTAACACTTTTGCAGGCTTCCTCCGAGTACACTCGCCAGTCACTGGAGTTGACTGCTTCGGTGATGGGGATGCTTCAGCAGAGCCTCGACCTTCTGGCTATTTACAGCATTCCGGTATGTTCTTCTGACCACGGTCTCAAACCGTACATAAGCTGTTTCACACAATCTGATGCACAACTCAACACTTGATATACGGTCTTCACGGCGTCTGACACACAGTAGCCCACAGACTGTTCACAGCACTACTCGCGGCATTCATACACTGTGCCCATACATTGCATTCTGCACTGATACACTGCTCACAGTATTCACACACTGTATTCATACACTGCATTCTGCACTGATACACTGCTCACACTGTATTCATACACTGCATTCTGCACTGATACACTGCTCGCAGTATTCACACACTGTATTCATACACTGCATTCTGCACTGATACTGATGCGTTTACCATTTGTACTTTTCAGCCTCCCTTCTAGCTCCCTACTGTAGGAGGTGCTTCAGCTGGATCTTCTGCTCCCACTCGAGACGACAGAGTATACCTCCGCACCAAAGCGGGGGGTGCACTCACATTGGGAGTAGCTCACGGGCACTAGTCCCTGACGACGATGAGTCCGAGACGGAGGAGGAGGTAGAGTCATCTGAGGAGGAGACCGAAGATGGTACTGATTCGGGCTCAGATGACGATGCCGATGACGATGCTCCTGGACCTTCATCCAGGAAGAGGACGAGGACGGACCCTTAGGCCTGAGGCTGCTCGACATCGATCCAGATTTTTGCTGCTTTTCTTCTTTCTTGTTTTGTACTTTTTCTTTTTACTTGTAGCTAGAGTACCTCGTACTGCCGCAGGCAGGTTTTGTTTTATCCAAAACTTTGTACTTAAAAAGATGATGAAATGAAACAAACTTTTTGTCTGAAAAAGTATTACATTTTAGTGCATTTTCATGCTTCGCATTGCATTATATTACATCACATAACAATGTAGATGGAATTGATCCCTTGTCTGAAAGTCAAACATTTGTATTGCAAATAACCAGGTAACGAAACAGTTAACGGCAAAACAGCTCATACAACCCCTGCGTAGTCTGAACACTCGGCTCATACTCTGCTGGGAATTAATCTGCATACAGGCCATTCTGTTTATTCTGCACACGGCAAACCCTGAACAATCAGTCCAATCTGACAAGACGGAATACAAAGGTAGAATTGGCTGAAGTTGAAACACACTCAGATGCCCCAAATTTTTCCTCTTCTTCTTTTGCTTCGCATAGATGTGGAGAATGGCACAGCACTCTGAGCACAACATGATTAAAATTTTTGAAATTGAAAAAGGGTTTTTCAAACTGGGGTATTGAGCCTACAACTGAACACAGTAAAAAAGACTCAAACAGAAAGTACACGACTTAATCACAACGAGACATACTCGGAAAAGACTCAAAACAAAAGTTGAGGTAAACAAAACAAAAGACACGACAAACAGACGTGTTTACAAAAATGAGAAACCTTAAATCACGAGGAGCCAGTTCCTCCAGGCATTATTTCTCACCCTTTCTAATTTGTGATCCTCACATCACTCGACCCTCAGGCTCGGTTTTTTCCTCACAAAACCCTTTTGCTTACTTTTCTCTCGACTTACGCCTCTCTATTCTTTAATCTCTCATTTTCTATCCCTCTCCAGGGTGGTTAGTAGATGAATAGGAAGCTGTGGGTTCACGCCCAACACTATTAGCTCGCGGCTATTTCCTCCTGGGACGTTTAGTCGATGTTCCGGATGGAGTATCTTGATCCATTCCAATTTGTGCTTCGCACTTGGCTTGACACCTCGTTGCTTGGAGGTTGTTGAGAGCTTTCAGCCCTTTTACTGATAGCTTCAGTGGTGTCTTCTTCTGGCGAATAGAGTGCCCTTCTGGCAAGTATTGACAATTGGGGGAAAGACAGGGAGCCCGACTCAACTGTGCCCCTAGTTCATTATTTTGACCATTTTTTGTTTTGGTTTTCTACTAAAACAGTTTTGCCCAATATGAGAGTTAGATTATCATACTTGTTCGATTTTTGATTTGAAAACCATGCGAGTTAGGCTATGAGCACTGAAAATTTTCCTTTTTTGGGTCCAAGATATGGTCCAGTTTTGGAAAAGATGGAATAATTTTCGAGAAAATAGTCAACCTCGGCAAAAAATTCTCAAAAACTATTTTTGCAAACGGTCAATGCTCAACGAGCACGGAACTTACTCTCGAGATGCGTAACCTCGGATCGGAGGCAATGGAAAATTGCCCCTTGCTTGAAAGAGCTACACGACAATGGAAAGTTGTCCCTGGTTTGAATGGCGACTCATGGCAATGGAAAGTTGCCCCTTGTCTGGATGATGCCGCAGCATTTTGTAAACAGTCCTCATTAGTGATGATCACGACCGAACTCTCGGACACGGAGAAGATGAAGATGGTCAGAACCAATATATGGACACAGTCACTTTGAAAGCGTTGGTGGCTGGACTTCAGGATGAAATTGCCTACGTATCCCAAACATGGGAATCAAGCTACGTAGTTCACGGTGTTACAACCGAACTGTCGGATTCAGAGAAGGCAAGGATGATCAAAACCATTACATGGACTAAATCGCTTTGAAAGCGTTGGGGGCTGGACTTCAGGATGAAGTTGCCTACGTATCCCAAACATGGGAATCAAGCCTACGTAGTCCGCGGTGTCACAACAGAATTGTCGGATTCAGAGAAGGCAAGGATGATCAAAACCATGACATGGACTAAATTGCTTTGAAAGCGTTGGGGGCTGGACTTCGGAATGAAGTTGCCTACGTATCCCAAACATAGGAATCAAGCCTTACGTAGTTCCGGTTAAGGTACACTCGGGTATTTTAACCTTCACTTTTTTTTTTTTAGGCTCTAACTTTTGCCAAGGCGCCCATTGCGGGTTTTCGACCTTGCGAGCTTCTATTTTTCTTTTCTTTTCAATTCTTTCCTTTTTTTCTTCTTCTTTTTTTTTTCTTCTTTTCTTTTTTTTTTTTTTTTTCATTTTTTGCATTTTTCTTTTTTTCTTTTTCTTCTTTTTCTTGCTCTAACTTTTGCCTGGGTCGCCCTTCCGGGTTTTCGGCCCAGTGAGCCTCTCAAAGGGTAAAAGTGTAACAAGTCTATGCCAAATGGTTTTAGGGTTTTGAAGCCATCCGTATCCAGGAGAGTGGCTGTTGTTATTGATTTGCAAAAAGGACTCATCTTCGGCTCTTCGAGTACATCGGACATTTTGCCCCTAGTTTAAGGGGTGCTTCTGTTCTAGTTTCACAAGCTTCTTCCGGTGAGATCTGATCTTCTTGATCTGACTTTGGTGCCTCTTGTTCGAGGGCTGCTTCAAATCTGGCCACACAGGCCTCTCTTGATGATTGATCGTTGAACGTTCTAAATGGGTTCAAGGTTTGAAAACAAATGGATTGAATCTGGAGGCTGAGAGCGATCCTAGGCTGCACAATCTCAAGAACGATTCCACACAGGTCTTCACAGGACTGCACAAAACATTTTATTTTTGAAAGTTTTTACGAAAGCGACACATCGCTCGCGCTGAAGATAGTGTGGAACCAATCTGGATCAAGCCAGGGTCCTTCTCAATACTCACGCTAACAAGCATGATTTCATTCATTAAAGGCTCAGCATGCCTCACTTTCTCTCAAATTGATCAAAGTTTTGTAAAACCCGAGGAATTCCTTCCTATTTGTTTTCATCACCACAGTGTTCAAAAACAGTTTTGAAGAACTTAGGTCAATACAATGAGTTTAGAGCATAGAAGAGTAAGTGAGATGTTCCACCATTTCAGTCAAATCCTGTGGCACAACTAGCTCAAGGTAGCAATAAGCACAGAAACATGATGGCCGCAGCTGTTTCATTCAGATTTCCTGGTTGCAACTGGCTCCACAGCAGAGACAGATTCAAAAGAAAACAAAAACGGTGTTCGAGGCAACAACCCCGGAATCACCTGACATTCTATATAGGGGACCAACTCGCTACAACAAGACAGACCCTTAAGCAAAAAGAACTGACTCAAGACGATGAGACAGACTCAAAACAAAACAAAGGCCTGACTCGACACCCAAGCCAGAAGTTACAAAACTAGCATTCGCAGATGCTCAAAAATGCGTGCCAGACGCCACATCCAAAGTACACCGAGGGTCGCCCGCAGGTGGTTCACTCCCCGATCACGTACTCGCAGTATCCTCAAAATCTAACAACCCAGCAGTGACAGACTTCGCTGAGGTAGGTGGGAGGATAACCTCATTGTCGATCAAATCTTGCACTTCATGATGAAGGCGAAAACAGTTATCGGTAGCGTGACCGGTTTGCTGGTGGTACGCACAGTACAAAGCAGCATCATGTGTGGGAGGGAGATTCTTTGGGAGAGGCCTAGGCTCGAGGGGTTTAAGGTGCCCCCTTTTGGCAAGGATCTGAAGCGCCCTAGACAAAGGCATGTAGAGTGCGTGAAAGACCCTGCGCCCTCGGGGTAGGTACTTTGAAGTCTGAGAATTTTTGCTAGACGCACTAGTGAAAGGGTCGGCAGGCACTACCTTGACTTTCTGATCTTTCCCAGGTGCAGAGTTGGGAGTGGAAGGAACTGTTCTGGCATGACGGGGCCTATCCCGATTTTCTGTCTGGCTTGAACTGCCTTCAGTTGGAGTGGGGAAGACATCATCCACAGTTTTGGCTGCGACTGCGAATACCTGTTGCTTACTTATCCCCCCGGCTTTCAAAGCCTCGACTGCCCACAGCAGTTGCTCAATGGGATCGGCATCTGCCTTCATTTTGTTCTTACCTCTGGCCTCAGCCTGATCGAGGGCTTGGGTTGATGTTGACATGTCATTGCTATAACTTGAGACAACCTTAGGTTGGCTGAGCTCGATCACAATCCGTCCTAATAGGGGGGGCTCCTGCGGTACAAAATTCCCGACATATGGTGCAGCTGGTGGCGAAGCTGATATTCCGTGAGCGAGATCTGCCATAGACCTCTGGAGGTCACCAATCATCCCCATTAATTTGAACGTGGTGGGCTCACGAGCCTGATACAACTAGGGTTCCCAGATCGAGCGCGCAGCAGGCGACCTGGGCGGATGCGGTACATCAACATTGGTCTCACTTTGCAGGGTGATTCCTTGATCCAATGCGGCTGTCATAACCACGATTTCCTCTGAATTCTATGTCATGATGAGTCCGCCGATCCGGAACGGTGACTAACGGATCAGATATCTGCCTTGCCTTAGCGAGGGAGAACACTGGCTATTCTGTACTTGAATCTTTGAACTGAAAGAGAAAACATGCAGCATTTCAGCCCAAAACGGAACAACACAGGCGTAGCTGAACAGCTGTACCCTCATACTGATCACTGTTCCCCAAAATCACTGCCCCAAAACATTTAATCAGATACCCGCAGATATAACTGTTTCTCAAAAATACTGATACTGATGCCCGCAGGCCTGATGCTCAAACTCATAGACTGATATGTACGTTCCCTATAGAGATACACTCTAAAAGCACATAACAAGTAAAAGAGAGCCAAAACACCCTTACGTTGGGGTAGGGTTTCCCTGTCCTATTTTGTCAGGAGCTAGGGTTTCACTACGCACACTGTGGTTTCAAACAACCTAACATCGGGTAAGCAACCTGTCCTAGTTTGGAATGGTCACTATGGATTCCGAATATGCACTAGGTCGAATGGTTGAAAAGGGTGCCCCGGTAAAACCGGGGTTTGTGTTCCCATACTGGCAGAGCCCGCAACCGGTCAGCCTTATGGTCATGCCTTGACAAGACAAGCCTTCGGCAAACCGTTCAGGAATAGCAGATGGCCAACACGGTGTCCTAGGCGCATTGATGCACATGTAATGCAAAGAAACACATAAGTGTAGTCAAAACAAGATATCACGAGTTCGAGTCAAGTTCTCTAAACTCCCCAGCGGAGTCGCCAGAAACTGTAGACGCGCCCCGAGTGAGGGCCTCCGTGCTACAGTTCGGACTCGATTTGTCACGGTTCTTAATCTGAACCAAAGAGTCCAAATCCGGCAAATCGTTTTTTGGAAAACAGATTTTTTTAGAAAGAAGTGCCAAACATGGACTGCTTTGCCAGATACAGAGTTGCCACCTAAATATTTTTTTAATGGGGGAATTTAGGAAACCCTGATTCGTTTTCCTAAGGCCACGTGTCCGTCATCACCAAAGTTGCCTCGGCTTGGGAACTTGGGTACGATTGGGGAAGGTCAGCTATGAGCACCCCCTTTCGCCCGATCCGAAGATCGGCCTCTACTAACCATGATATCTTGTTTTTTTGAAAACACATGCGTTCTTGTTCCGATTAATTAGCTAGAATTACTATGTGATGTGCACAACACAAAAGTATAGACTAGATTGCCTAATTTGGAACGAAACATTGCATATCCGTTTATTTTGGAAATGGTTTGATGATGTTACCCGCAAGTAGGCTAAGACATGAATTTTGCCACCCTCAGGTGGGCTTTAAAACTCATATTCAATGCATGGTTCCAATTTAAGTAACCCAACCTTCACCCACAGGCATTCAGACAGTTATATCACATAAGCAATTAGCCTCATGGTAAGCATGCTATCATGGCAACACTCACACGCATGCAAGATGCTAAAGCATAAACACTTACTGAGTACTCCGAGCCGAAACATAAACTAGTTAGTAATCAAATGCATGATCCTAGTTCATGTTAAGATGGCTAATGCAACACATGCAAAATGCAACTAGAAATAGGCTCGGCTATTCTAAGATGGCATATGATGATGCTACAACTAGCACGTATTCAACTTGGAATTGAAATACAATGCAGTTAGTATGATGCGCCGAGCCCGGTGCATGCAAGACAAATGTATGGATGCATGCATGCATAACATAAGGTATGCTAAATTAAATATGCCCTAATACTAACCATTGAAAGCAGGTAAGTAAAAGGGAGAAAAAAGTGGGGGTTGGAAGACATGCACACACTCACGCACACTTATTACACATTAGCCCTCACTCGGAGGGATCGAAAGAATAATACAAATTCAACTAACCTACAAGCTAATTAAAAATTACAGACCAATTAAACTAGTTAAGCAAATTAACTAATCTAATAAAACAGTAAACAGCCTCGGGAAGAGGGCCCAATGCAATGCGTGCTCGGCTCCGCTCCGAAGTCTACTGTTATGCACAAGTTGCCTCTGTCCATACTGTTTTCCATCTCTGATCAGTGCAAGATTCCCAAGGTGCACTCTATGAACCCTAAGGGACACCACCGGCCAAGGGAATTGATCACCGGCCAGAGGAAATGATCACCGGCCAAAGGAAATGATCACCGGCCATCAATTGTTGGTCGGTCAGCACTAAAGATGGCCGGCCGGCCAAACCTTCCTGCAGAATCCTGTTTTGACAGCAGCAGAGGGCAAAACAAGGCATAGCAATGCATTTCAAGCAAATGTGTGCACCATCACATCCCTTATCATGTTTATGATTCAAAGGGACATGGTTCTTGGTTCTCGGACCAACAATAGCGCATTTTCATGCATGATTGCCCAAGAGAACCAAGTTTGCATTTTGATAACAAATGAAATGCAATGCACAAAACAAACAAATGAGGCCCAACCTCAATCATGGATAGTCAAGAGGCAAGGCATGCATGCTCATGCAATGCAACCTAGGCATGGAGGTTAAGTATGCAACAACATGCAAGGCTAGCATGAAAACATGCAAGCATATGGGATGCAATGCCAACATGCAAGTGTGCAAGACATGTGGCATATTAAGCAACCAAAGCAAGGAGAAGAATGCATGCCAAATGCACTAAGATTTATGCATGCAACACATGCGATAGGTCAAGTATGCAACAACACACAAGGTGAGCATGCCACAATCATGCGAGAATGGACTTATACTAACATGGGTAGCTCTCAAGCATGCCAAAATCAGTGGCCAAAATGATGTAACAAAAGCATGAAAACACACACACAAGCATGCATGCACAAGGGCCTAAACATGGAGCATAGGCCATCAACTCTTCAAAGCATGAAAGGGATGGAAAATGCAAGTATGCAAACATGGAACATGGACTGAAATATGGTCTCTAATGATGCCAAATCATGAGAACAAGCCAAGTAAAGCATGCTAGTGACCCACACACCCAAAGCTAACAAGCTAGAATGCAAAGAGACCATACGAAACATGTTGAGCATGACCAAAGCAACTGAAAACAGAGCTAGAGAATACAAAAACATGCATAAAAGCTTCACAAAGCTTGGCCAAAATCATGCTAGAACAAGGGTCAAAGCCTAAAGCATGTTAAGGCAAATTTAAGGCATTACAAGAAAAGTATGCTAAACAAGCATGGTGTGTCTAAACCAAGTAAAAACAAAGCTATATTATGACATAATAAGCACAAAAAATAGCTAAGGCATGGCCATCATACACTTAAACATGGTGCTCACACATGAGGCAAAAATGGCCCTTTTCAAGGACAACAAGGAGAGGGGGTGGCCCTCTCCTTCTTGGGACCTCAAGGCACAGTGGTGAGGAGGCCCAAACAAGGTGGTCCCGGAGCTCACCAAAAATAGCACAAAATGGGGCCAAACAAGGCCTAAGAGGGGGTAAACAACCCCAAACAACAAAACACTCTTAAACAACTATTTAGAGCAGGCAAAAACAAGACTTTTATATGTTATACACAAAGTCTAAAAATAGTTGCAAGATAGGTGAAAACGCTATGCAAAAATGGGGAAAAAGGGATAAGATTGTTACCCTTGTAGACCCTCTTCAAAAATGGAAGACCAGTAGCTTCCTTAGGTTCAAACCAGTCCCAAACCTCCAAGAACAAGCCCCTTATGCCTCAGCAACTAAGATATGGTGTAATGGTAGGTGTTTGTGTGCAAAACTAAGACTAAACACACACAAAACACTCAAGAGAGGGAGAGATATAGAGATAGAGTATGAACAAACCCTAACCCTAAAACTCAAAGCTCTGAAAAATTGTTCAACCCCAAATAAGAGAGAAGAGGCTCCCTCTTATAGACAATCCCTCTTGTAAAGCTTTCCAAACAAGCTAGTCAAGAGGGAGATCCCTCCATACACGTGTATGGAGGGGAGCAAAGTGTATGCCAGCTAGCACAGCTGGCATAAAAATATCTGCAAAAGCAGATGAACATTGGTCGGCCAGCCAAAAATGCAATTTGACCAAAATAGATGGTCGGCCGGCCACAAATAGTGCCGGTCGGCCAAACATTTGGCCGGTGGCAACAAACTAGTGGCCGGTGGCCTCAAGCCATGGCCGGTGATGTGT
Source organism: Camellia japonica (assembly GCA_030407325.1). Taxonomy (NCBI): domain Eukaryota; kingdom Viridiplantae; phylum Streptophyta; class Magnoliopsida; order Ericales; family Theaceae; genus Camellia; species Camellia japonica. The sequence goes on along the minus strand of JAPPVO010000014.1, from coordinate 5,650,651 downwards.
GGAGATGGCCAACAAGCCATTCCCTGCCTCTCAAAGGAAAAACACATGTGTTTGATGCAAAAGCAGAGACAAAACAGTCGAGTTAAGAGATCCTGAGGCAAGGCGCGTGGCCGAGACCTCCGGGAACTCAGGACGAACACAAACATGGATGTTCACCGAGTGTTCAAGCGGTGACGTCCAAGTCTTGAGGACGGTGAAAAATGGGGTGTCTACACACAGGAAAGTGTTATATTGGAAAGGTGTTACTGAAATCAAACCTTGTTGGCTTCATTTAGTGAAGATTGATTACTGAACTCATTCTCTCCCTCATATGCACAAACATGTGTTGGGAAAAATTTGCATGAATTTGTGTTTGCTCAGATCTCAGTGTATTTAGAACTTCTTGGGTGGGTGACTGATCTTATCCAAGAGTTTATGCAAATGTGTCTTGATTTCGAAGCCATTGCACTTTCTCGACTGTTTCTCGATAGGAAACACACGGTGTTCATGGCTTTATTATTATTATTATTGTTGTTTTGGGGTAGTATATCTCCCATGTGTGCAAGTGCATAAGGATAAAAGAATGTGGATGAAGAACGTATATTTTAAAAAATAAATAATAATTTTAAAAATTAATTGTTAAAAAATAAATTTTAAAAGAAGTTTACCACTATAGAAGAACGTGGATGAATAATAATTTAAAAAAAAAAATATTAATGTCCAATTACGGCATTAGTATTTCTATGTTACCATTTTGATTCATATAAATTTAATTGATTTAATTTGATCATGAATTTTTAATTTGATTCATGTAAACACACGGTGTCCATGGGTTTTTTATATTATTATTGTTTTTTTTGGGTTGTATATCTCCCATGTGTCCAAGTGCATAAGGATAAAAGAACGTGGATGAAGAACGTAAATTTTAAAAAATAAATAATAATTTTCAAAATCACTTTTTAAAAAATAAATTTTTAAAGAAATTTACCATTGTAGAAGAACTTGGATGAATAATAATTTTACAATTTTTTTTTTTATTAATGGTAAATTACGCAGTATGGTGGAACGCACTTTTGGTGCTTGGAAAAATTGATGGGGGTTTATTAGAGACATGCCTCGGTATGACTTTGCAAATGTGCAAGTTCAGTTAGTAGGTGCGTCAATGGCATTACATAATTATATACGGCGAAATACAGGTAATCCAACAACTGTTCACCCAATCTGCGACGAGGAAAAGGCTATGACAATAGTAAATACCATACCAGAAGTTGAACATGACGAGGATGGTTTAATGGTTGGGGATGAGTACCCGCATATGGCATTGGTGCGACGTCACATACGCGACAAGTTAGTATACTTGCGTAATAACGGAACGTTAGAAAATATATAATAGTCCACCTAATATTCGTAGGGTTCTAACATTGGTAACACACGTGGAACAGATTGTATTCAAATATATTATCATGTGCAATATGTATGTGTTTACACGGGAATATAATCCCTTTCAGTTGGTGACGTGCCTAACTTTGAAAAAACAAAAACCACAGAAAAAAGCCTTTTTGAAAAAAAAAAACAAGGTCAAACAAATAAGAAAAAAAAAAAAAAAAACAAATTCACAAATTATCATGTGCTACGTCAATTAAAAACATAAAAAGACCAGTTTAAAACAACAAAAAGCCAAAACAGACATCACAAAGTATCATGTGCCACGACAATATATGATTTTTCACATCATTTTAAATAAATTACATGAAAAAATGTTTTTCCAAACAAAACAAACAAAGTAAAAAATTAAAAATTAAAAACATAAATTAGCAGTTGCCACATAATTTAGAAATAAAGAAAACACATGAAAAACCATTTTTGAAAACTAAAAAGAAATTAATGTATACAAATAAAAAAAAATTGACAAAAGCGTAAATGAAAAAAAAGAACCACAAAAATAAGTCTCATCCAACCAAAAAAAAAAAAAAAATTTAAAACAGAAATTAGCATTTGCCACGTAATTTGGAAAAAAAATAAAACACATGAAAACATTAAATTATTCCATTCCATCCATTATCTACGAATACGAGGAGACGGATACACCTTTAATGGTCAATCAAGCCTTCTCTTACATTGATCGAGCATACGAGGAGGTGTTTGATAATGACAATCGTCCTCGAAAGAACCTTTATGCATTTATTGGCCACATTTATCTGCCCCTTTTATACAAGTTATGGAAGTTTTTGCACCATATGAACCTTTGGACCAAACATTTGCACAAATGGATCTTGGAAGCTCTTCATCTACTTCAAAACTCTCTGCATGGGATGAAGCTGGTTCATCGTCTTCTAGAAATACTGGCTGGGATGCTTGGCCTACACCCACTTAACCTTAAACAAGGGAACGAATCCACCATCGATTTCCTAAATTCATGATCCCATTGCAATTCATCCCTCCATGCGCAATTCTGTAATATATCCATACATCCCTTTTGACCGTCTTCGCAGCCTTGAAGATAACTTGCTTTCGGCAGGGTATACTTTCGCCTTGCCATCCAGAATAGTGCGAAGGACTCCACACCCTATTGAAGCCTTAGGAATCAGTCCTGCACTCTGTAGGTCGACTTTTTGTGCCCCTTTTCGGAAGACGAATAAGCCTTACAGTATCGGACTCCCGCAGTTCTGAATTTGATCTCACAAGTGCAATGTGAAATAGATAATCACCAAAGAGTCCAAATTTGGCAAATCATTTGGAAAATCAATTTTGAAACAAAAATGTCAAAAATGGACTACTTTGCCAGATACAGAGTCGCCATCTAAATATTTTTTGGAGAAATTTAGGAAACCCATGACTAGTGCCAAAGGCCACGTGTTTGTCATCACCAAGATTGTCTCGGCTCGGGAACTTAGGTACGAGAGGGGAAGGTCATGAATTGAGCACTCCCGCTCGCTTGATCAAAGATCGGCCTCTACTAATCATGATATGAATCTTATGTACATTATATGCTCTTGTTCTGGTTTATTAGGCTACCATTACCATGTGATGCACACACACACAAGTATAGACTAATTTTCAAAAATTGGAACACTTGATTCATGTTTGTTTTGAAAATTGTTTTGAATACGTACCACTTGAAAAAGTGATCGCATATGAACATTACTCAAATTATTCCAATTCAAGCAATTAGCCTTCATCCACAGGCATTCACACAATTATAGCACTTAAGCAATTAGCCTCATGGCAAGCATGCTAAACATGGCAACAATCATACTCATGTAATATGTTAAAACGAGTAAAGGCTCACCTAGTACTTCAAGCCAAAAAGATTAAAAGAGTTAGAAAAATGCATGATCTTAACTATGCAATATGACTGATGCAACGCATGCGATATGCAATCTAAATAGGCTTGGCTACTTAACATGTCATATGAATCAATTTGATAGCATGCAGCGTAAGCACGTATTCAAAGAATATTAAACTAACAATGCAAGTTAGAATGATGAACTGAGCCTCAGTGTATGCAAAACAAATGGATGCAAACATGAAGTACGTTAAACAAAACATGATGCCCTAAACTAACCATCGTAAGCAGTTAAATAAAAGAGAGAAAGACGTGGGTTTAGAAGATATACACGTTATTACAACATTGCGCCCTCACACAGGAGGGTCCGAATAAACTAACTAGCCAACTAATTAAAGCTAAATAATTAAGTAATTATTACAAACCCATATGAATAATTTAGCTAAACTACATAACTAATTATTACCACAGTAAATTAATTAACTATTCTAGCTAACTAATTATTACAAGACAAAATTAGCTAACTAATTAATTACAAAACGAAGTAACCAAATTAATTATTCTAATTACTTCTCCTCGGGAAACGAGGAATGCTCATACATGCACGGCCTTTTCACTTGAAAAAGCCATTGTTTCTGCAGCTGAATGCCTCTGTTACACAGTAGAACACTTGCACTATTTTCCACCTCAAGATCAATTATGTTCTGCTTCAAAAGTACACTACTGGATTTTGCATTAGTGGCCGGCAGAGGGCCTACTGTCCACTGATGATGGCCTGCCGGCCACCAATAGTGGCCTACTGGCCATTGATGACTGGATTGTCCTGCTGCAACAGAGAGCAAACAGAACCGGGACAGGGTATTCTCAAGGGTTTGTTTGCACAATTTACCCCTCATTATCATTTGAACAGCTCAAAGGAGTAGTAAGTTTGATTCACAAACCACCGATGGATGCAATTTCAATGCATGATGGTTTATGAATGAAGTGTGCAAGTTCAATGAATCCAACAAAGCAAGACTTTCAAAATTACCTCCCTATCATGAAAGATCAAGGGAAGTAGTTGACAATGAATCTTGAACCGTTTTCATCACTAATGAGTATGAAACGACTCAAGACTCTCAAGGGTTCAATTAACGTCTAATTGAACCCTATCCAATTATTATCTTGCACCTTTTTTTATTCACAAATTTTATTGCTCCAGTTTAGTTACCTCTCAGTTCTTTAATCAATTAAGTCCACAAGTGAATTTAAGTCCTCTAATGGAAAGAGGGCTCAAACCAAGTGTTGCTTTGGGCATGAAAGAGACATCATACCGTTGGTAATGAACCCCCAAAGGATTAAACCATTTAGCATGACACCTCAATCTCATGTTTAAACAAACAAATAATTTGAAACCACTTTCAAAGCAAAGAAAAAGCCAAGAAAGGAGGAAAGTTACCGAGGTGATTAAAGGTGAGAACAAGTAAGAAAAGTACTAAATAAATGCAGTCAACTCAAATAAGGTGGTGTCTAAGGTCTAAAGCACCAAACTTATGAGGACAATTACACTACAAGCATGCAATATAAGGCTCAAATGCAATGAACACTTACAAACATTCCTAAAACAGTGCTAAATAAGTACTAAAACATGCTGGAATTAAGACAAAAAAAGTTTGGACAATAAGCTAAAACATAGAATATGCTAGGCTAATAAGCAAAACACAATGTCACGACCCAAACCCGCCCCTATGTGTTTAGCACCGTAACCGACCAGTAATCCGAGATCACCGAAGGCCTGCTTAATAGTAAAACAGTAATTCAGAGTACAGGGGCTGGCGGAAGCCAATACAGTAATTAAAAGATGTCCAATGAGCTGTGACAGTCAGTATGCAAAAAGACTTTTCATACATATATACAGTCAGTACCAAAACAGTGTACACAATATTTAAAATCATTCAGGACAGGGACTTAATCCCTATTAAGATAGTACCGTACAAGAACATTCAGTCTATACAGATCATAAACAAACAGAGCCAAAAGGGGAAATCTAAAACACCCCAAACAGCCTTGGCTTGGACGGTTTTGGAACCTCAAAGTGAGGCACAAAGGTTGGCTTGACAAAACTGGAGTTTATCCCGACTCTCCTAGCAACGGTCCGGTGCCTGAACACTTACATATATATATGAGCAGTGAGCTAAAGCCCAGTGAATAACATAATGCGTAAAGAGGTTAAGAATGAATGTCCTTTCAGTATTGAAAATAGTCATTTCAATCAGTATATCAGTTATTCAGTCATAGCAGTCATATGTGGTACATCCAATAGCAAAACAGTACAGTAGGTCTAAACAGACCGAACAGTCAGTTGATGGCCATCATAACAGTAAACAGTAATGGTTCCAAGATGGAAACCGACAGAGATCTCTGTGTTAGTAGCAGTACAGTACAGTAACAGTAGGTTGCTAAGGATGCCACAATACAGTTCATAATTAGGACATCATTCACTCAGTAACAGTATCATTTCAGAAAACAGTGCAGTTCAATTGTTCAGAAGATAATCATTTTTGAACATATCTTTACAACATTGTTACTCACAGAGTTTTGGGCTACAGATAAGCTAGCACGCGTCTCCGGATGCCAACCCTACACAGTTATAGAGTGAACACACACTAAGCTACACAGTTGGGAAAATAATAACTTAATCCCTAATTTGCCTCGGTGTGGTTCTACATCTATATCCTCATTAAGATGTCTTAAACTAGGCCTAAGAATGCCTAGGATGGAATGAGGATGCAAAGATGCACTTTTAAACACTTTACAAAATTTTCAGAAAACAGGGGTCACGCTCGAGCGTGTATTTCTACGCTTGAGCGGACATGCAGACAAAGGTTCCCCGCTCGAGCGTCACTTTCCAAGCTCGAGCGGACTGCAAAACATGGCAAAAGTACTGGATGTGTGAAAATCACGCTTGATGGGCACTCGACACCCGCTCGAGCATGTGACTCAGGTCCCCGCTCGAGCGTGCAATCCCCCGCTCGAGCGGACTGTAAAACAATGCAAAGTGCTGGATGCACGAATTTCACGCTCGAGCGCCACTTTCCCCGCTTGAGCGTGAGTCCAAATTCTAGAAATTCCAAATTTGAACCTCAAGCTCAAAATCAAGTTTAAATGCCTCAAATTCAATCCTCTTGGGCTAATTTTCTGAAAAACACTTGTAAACTCATAGTACAACATGATTCAAAGCTCAATTTGAGAAATCAAAGCCCAAAGGTAAGTTAATTAAATACAAACTTTAGCTCAAAACTCAAGAACATGGGAATTAATGCAAAACTCATACATGCATGAGTTCTAATGACTTCAAAGCTTCTAAAACATGCTCCAAAGAGCCAATTCTTTCAAAAACATGGTGAATTCAAGGACTAGGACAAAAGATGGACATGCATGAAGCAATTTCATGAAGAACAACTCCAAAATTCAACAATGTAAACATGCATGCATGAAATAAGCTTCAATTCAACAATCTTGAACCAAATTATGACCTTAGGCTCCTATCTACCATGAAACATGCAAGAACTCACTTGAATACATTAATGAGAGGTTGAATATCCTACCTTGAGTTCTCAATTACAAGTTTGGAAGCTCAATTTGCCAATTATCTTCCAAAATCCCTAAGCCTCCAAGCAAAACAAGATGAATTCACTCTTCTAAGTCTCTCTCTCTCTTTCTCTACTTTGGTTTTAACAAGGGGAAATGGTTGAGGGAAATGTTGTCTCAAGAGTGTAGGAGGTGGAAGTATACAAGTCCTAGAATTGTCCACTAAGTGGCAAAGTTGCAAATAAGGCCAACTCTTGCAATTAATCAATATTTAACCTAATTTAATCATACCAAAACACATTTCAATTAAATATACCATAAAATTACATAAATTCTAATGAGCATAAAACATTAAGCAATTCTGGAATCGGCCGCCGATAAGGCCTTCAATTAGAGTTTAAACATAAAACACGAACACATAGTTTAACAGTCGAACAGATAGAGATGCACTTAAACAGATACATACAATCAGTCAGTTCCAGATTTCAGTTAGTCAGTCAATTAACATGTTTAGTCTCAGTTTAGCAGTAATCAGTGGTTAATCAGTAAACAGTGGTGAGGGTTGTCACACACAAGGAAGGGATGCTAACCCTTCTAACTTTGGACTTCAAAGCAACATTTTAGCCACTGAAAAAGCTTTGAAAATCAGTGTTTAAAATCTCAAAAAAAGATAGTGTAAAGGTGGGAAACACAAGGGTAAAGGCCTTGAAAGCAAGGTATAAAGAAGGGTAGTTAACATCTCTACCTTTATTAGTCTTAAACCACAAGCTTCAACCCATAAAAATAGTTGAAAAACAATTCAAAATCAACAAGAAAAGATAAAAAAGAAGTAGTGCAAAGATGCTCAAAATTATACCTCTTGAAGAGGAATAACACTTTTGTTCACAAACCAACAAGTTCTCACTCTCAAGGGCTGAAATTTTGACTCAATAATCTCAACAAGAAGAGCTCCAATATTGGTTTAGAAAGTGCAGAGAGAGGGTGTATAGGTTGCAAGATAGAGATAGAGAGAGAATTCCAAGTTTTGGGACTTTTGGAAATTTTTGTAACCTTAAACCATTTAGGAAGGCCTAGTATATATAGAAAAACAGCCTCTTAGGTCGAAAATATCATGCCTGGAATAACTGGAGCTTTTGGGGGACAGTTAGCCAAAAATATTTGTGTTTTTCACCAATGGCCGGCAGGCCAGAAGTGTGAATTGTCGGCCACAAATGGTGGCCTGCCAGCCACAAATAGTGGCCTGCTGGCCACAAAAATTTGCTTCCAAGCCCGAATTCAAATGGGTATATCTCCTTTATCTGAACTTGGTTTTAGGTCATTCTTGAGTCTAAATTGAAGCCCAAAAGTCTATTTTCCAATGGCGGAAGCCACACATCTAAATTCTAAGTGTGTAAAGAGATATTTTTATCTTAACCGAATTGATGCCTAACTTCAAACAGCCATATCTCCCTCATCCAGACTTGGCTTTTGGAGATTCTTGAGTCTAAATTGAAGCCTCAGAAGTCCAGTTTCCAATGGTGGTGGCCTCACAACTATGGTCCAAGTGTACAAAAGGATAGGCTTGATTTAGTGAAGGCTGCCTAGTTCTCTCTTAACGGTTTCATGCTCAACCTCTTCCTTAACTAGTTTTCTTCCATCCCCTCCTATTTTCTTTAACTCCAAACCTCTAAATAAGATGTTTTTAAAGTTTTTTCAAAGAGTTCACCTCTCTTCTATTTATTTCCACTTTGTCCTTACTCGGTTTATCGAAAAATGTAATTTTTAACGAAATGCAAGCCTTGGAACGTCGTAGAAACATTTGGGAAAAATATTTTGAAAGAGAGGGTTTTAAGATCTAAAATAATTTTGGTCAAAAATAGTTTTGGTCAAAATGGGGTGTAAGGTTGGGATTTAGAAGCTCTTCTTGCTGAAGAAATCAAACATTTATACAGCACAACTTTCATCATCGAGTGATCGACCTGAGGCACCCAAGTCTTAAGGGCGGTCAAAATAGAGCATCTACAATTGCCCCTCTTTGACAGAGCTCAAAGTCATGAAGTGACGTGAGTGAATGTCAAAGCCCGAAGATGACCCATTTTGACATAGCCGTAAGACTTGAGCAAACAAACAAAATGCAAATGCAGTTGGTTGAACCCGAGGGTTGTCTATGTATCCCGTTGGAAGGAATCAAACCAACCTAGTTCAGGGGGCAGGATGCAAAATGAAACACAATATAACAAAACAATGTAATGATATACAATGTAACGAAATAATCAAACCACAAGCAGTGCAAAATCACACAAATATCATAAAGGGATGGAGATGCAAAATCAAACTACGTTTCATATAGAAAAGAAGTGGGCACAGCCAAACAATGCCTAACACTGGCTAAGTGTCTACATCCTCAATACTAGCCTCAATGCAGCATGAATGCTTACGCATAACAGAACCACGTTTCAATGTGAAAGGGGTGCGAACACATGCAAAAATATGTTTTTCGTAGAAAGAGAAAGAGTACAAGTAATTGAGTGGTATGATATAAGTGAGGAGTGATCTACTGAGGAAAGATCGTGATCCTAAATGCTAAATGCAACAAAACAAAGTACAATGCAGTAGATGCAATGGATGAAGTGAATAAAGGGCATAAGCCGAACCACATTTTACCTAGAAAAGGCATGGACACAAAACTATCCACATCTAACACAGAAAAGGTGTTGATACCCTCAATACTGGCCTCAGCGCAGCATGGGTACTTATACATGACAGAACTATGTTTCAATGAGGGAAATGTATGAGCACATGCCGAACTAAGCTTAACATGGAAAGGATGCAGGCGATAAAATGGTATGATGTAATGAATGCAGTGGATAGTGTAGTAGATGAATAGGGTGACATACTCCAACCACGCTGGAATTGTGAGAGGAGGAAGAACATATCCCAAACACGCTGAAATTGTGTGAGGAAGAGAACACTCTAACCACGCTAAAATCATGAGAAGAGGAAGAATAAATCCCAAACACGCTGAAATTGTGTGAGGAAAGGAACACTCTAACCACACTAAAATCGTGAGAAGAGAAAGAACAAATCCTAAACACGCTGAAATCGTGTGAGAAAAGGGACACTCTAATCACACTGAAATCGTGAGAAGAGGTCTTGATAAAACTGCTCAGGGTCGTGTTCCACACGTCCTGAGATAAATTCCAAACATGTTGGAATTGTGTGAGAAAGGGAACACTCTAACCATGCTGAAATCGTGAGAAGAAGTTCTGAGAAAAAAAATTCCAAACACGCTGAAATCATGTGAGGAAAGGAACACTCAAACCACCTTGAAATCGTGCGAAGAGGTCCTAATAAAACCGCTCAGGGTCGCGTTCCACGCATCCTAAGATAAATTCCAAACACGCTAAAATCGTGTGAGGAAAAGAACACTCTAACCATGCTGAAATTATGAGATGAGGTCCCAAGAAAAGCCTTGGGGGACAACGATTCTAAATGTTGCTCAACGTAAAAAGATAAATGATACAAGATAACACAAGATGCAAATAAATACAATAAGTGCGATGATATGATACATGTTACAAGCAATGTAGTGTATGATGTTTAGGGAATGCAATAAACAAGCAAAGCGGCGCTTTAGAAAGCACCTTATGGGGTGAGTGGTGATGAACCACTCTACTCTGACAGGGATCTCCCTTTTGTGTTCTTCGAACTCTTACCTTCAACTCATAGGTCAAAGGCCCTTAAATGCTAACAAGGGGTAACCTCTGCATGTAGAAGCCACGGATGCCACTTTTCTTCCTGATCATATTCATAACTTTCCCTATTCTCCAACGGGGTGACAGACTAGGTTGGCTCAATATCTAGAATTGAGGTTCACACATGCTATCTCAATCTATGGGGTTGTCATACAGATTTCAAGCTGGGGATACACCCTTGGGTATTCAAACCAGACTTTAGTCTCAGAAATTCCAAACCTTTGTGTTTTAAGCATCGCCATTCGAACTTTAGTTTCCACCATCACAGTTGGTCTCATAGGAATTCATTGCAAACACAGCCAAGATGCCTCTGACAGGGAATGATGTTCGGGGATAGCACTTTGATCGCCATTTCTGGTTTGAAGCAGGCTTGAGCTTGAACTTGAGGTCGAGGTATACTCATACTCTGGAGAAATGACAAGGCCTGAGAAGGTGTATCTAGAACGCAATCTCAGAATTTTTCGAAGTTGAAATACACTAAGATGCTCCGATTTTCCCTCTTTTCTTTTGCTTTGCAGTCCGGAACCTATGTAGCTTCGAATAGGTCCTTGTTTTATTGACCTGGATTGGACCTTGCAGTTTTATGAAAGAACGAATCCTGTTTTACAGATCATGTTGAGCATAGCACGGCACTCTGAGTACAAAATGATTTATTTTTTTGAAATTGGAACTAAGAATGAATTCTTAACCGGGTATTTAGACTACGATTGACCACAGTACACCACGCGATTCAACAAAGGAAAAACAAAGTAAAAACAATCTAAACACGTCTATTTATACTCAAAATGACTCAAAGCAAGAATCAAGACAAACAAAAAGAACAAACACAACACTTGGATGTTTACCATCAATGGGAGACCTCTCAGTTCATAGGGAGCCCACTGCTTCTCTAGGTATTGTTTCCTACCCTTTCTTATTTACGACTCTCACATCACTTTGGCCCTTAATCTCTTTTTATTTGAAAAGCCCTTTCCTCACTTTTTCTCTCATCGCACATCTCTCTATTCTTTAATCTCCCTGATTTTATCCCTTCCTAGGTGTGGTTGATGGATAAGCTGAAAGTTGTGGACCCTATGAGGGGGTCAGATATTCTGCTCTATTTCCAATTCATGCTTCATACTTGGCTTGATATCTCACTGCTTGAAGGATGAGAGAGTTTTTGGTCTCTACTACTAGCCTTAGCTGTGCCCTTTTTGGCAAGTACGTTGATAACGGGCAAAATATAGAAAACATGACTTAACTGTGCCCCTAGTTCATCATTTTGACCATGTTTTTGGCTTTCTGCTAAAACAATTTTGACCAACATGAGGGTTAAATTAACACGTTTGTTCGACTTTCTGCTTTGAAATCATGCAAGTTAGGCCATGAGCACTGAAAATTATCCTTTTTTGGGTTCAAGAAATGGTCCAGTTTTGGAAAAATAGAATAATTTTTGAGAAAATCAGTCAACTTCATTAAAAATCCTCAAAACTGTTTGCAAATGGCCACTACCCGACCAACGTGGAATTAACTCTTGAGATGGACAACCTCAGATCTGAACTTGATTTATCTTGTAGCTGAATCTTCTAATGGAATAGGACAATCAATTTTGAACGAGGATGAGCACAAAGATGAGCCAATGCACATGGATAAAAGCCTAGTTTGAATAAGGATAAGCCAACCAACATGGATGAGACAAGCAGGTTGAAAATGGTTGGGGCCGAACTTCAGGATGAAGTTGCCTACATATCCCAAAGATGGGAATCAGGCCATACGTAGTTCTGGGGGTTAAGGTGCACTCGGGTATTAACACTCTCCTTTTACACTCTAACTTTTGCCAAAGCCACCCTTTCAGGTTTTCAACCTTGTGAGCTCTATTTTTCCTTTTCATTTTTCTTTGTTCTTTTTCTTTTCTTCTTTTTTCTTTGTTTCTTCTTCTTTTTTTCTTTTTTTTTCCTTTCTCTTCTTGCTCTAACTTTTGCCTGGGTCGCCCTTCCGGGTTTTCAGCCCAAGAAGCCTCTCAAGGATAGAAAAGTTTAACTTGTCCATGTTGATTGGCTGTAGGATCTTTACGCCATCTGGATCCATAAGAATGGCTGTTGTTCCTGGCTAAATAGTCTTGATGATGTAAGAGCGCATCCAATTGGGTTTGCATTTGCCCCTAGTGTTATGGATAGGAACTCGATTATCCTTTTAGAAATAATTTTCTTTTCTCATATTCTGGGATTTGGCTTTCTTGTTAAGGGCTTAGCATGCCTCTCTTCCTCTCAATCGATCAAATTTTGCAAATCCCGAGGAATTTCTCCTTCTTTGTTTTCATCACAGTTTTGGAAACAGTTTTGAAAAACTTTGGTCAATGCAATGATATAAAGGCACAGAGAAGTAGGTGAAAATAACTGCCGTTTCATTCAGAACTTCTAGCGCAACTGGCTCAATGGTAGAAACAAACGTAAAAGAAAGAGTGAAAAAGACAAACACAAAACAAGAAAGTGACGCCCGAGTTAACACGCCCGAAATCACCAACCTCCGACACAACAAGACTAACTAAATACAATGAGATTGACTCAATACAACAAGATTGACTCAATAACTAAGTTCGAAAGTATAATAAATAGCATTTTCAAAGTGCTAAAACAGTGCGTGCCATCCACCACATCTGGAGTAAAATGAGCGCCATCAGCAGGTGGTTCATCCTCGATCACATAGTCACATTATCCCCCAAGTTCATCAATCCAGTGCTGATAGACTTTGTAGGACCTGGTGGAGTGATGATCTTATTGTCAATCAGATCTTAAACTTCATGGCGAAGACGAAAACAGCTGTGAGTGTCATGGCCGGTTTGTTGATGGAAGGCACAGTACTTGGTAGCATTATACCTGGATGGAAGGGGATCAGGAAGAGGCCGAGGGTCAAGGGGCTTGAGATGGCCTTGTTCTACAATGATTTGAGAGAGCTTTGGACAAGGTCATGTAAAGGGGATTAAAGGTGCGGTTTCCAGTCCTGATATGGTTAACAGAGGGGTTGACAAGTGTTGACTGGTTTTGATGATCTCTTACAGGTGTAGGATTGGAGCCGAAATGGGTATTTCTAGTACGACAGCCCTTTTCATGGTTTATCCCTAGATTTGAAATTCCCCCAACCTGAATGACAAAAGTGTCATCCACAGTCTTTGCAACAACTGCAAGCACTGGCTGTTTGTTTAGCCTTTTGACCTTCAAAGCCTTAATAGCCCACTGAAGCTGTTCATTAGGATCAATACTTGCCCCGGCCTTATTCTTGCGACTTGCTTTAACTTTGCCAAGGGATTGGGTGACTATTTTGAGGTGAGGCCCAATTGTTGTTGACATGTCATCACCCAGACTTGAGGTAGCTTTAGGTTGGCCATTTTCAATTGTAGCTCGCCCCAAGATTGGGGAGCCTTTTGGCGTGAAATTTATGGCATGTGATGTGGTCGATGATGGAGCCAAAATCCCAAAGGCTAAATCTGCCAATGTTCTCTGCAAATCTTTAATCATGCTCATCAGCTCAGAAGTAATGGGTTCATGGGTTTGAGATGATTGGGGTTCAAGTGCATCCATCATACACAAGTCTGTGCTTTCTAGAATGAAAATCTCAGGCTTGGGTAAATGGACTGGGGTGATGTATATGTTGGGGTTGTAGGTGGATGGCAGTGTATAGATTAGGTTGAGGTGTGGAGGTAATGGGTTAGTGGTGGCTTGAGGTCCTTTTGGTAGAGCCATGATCTCTTCGTCAACAAGATCCTGAATCTTATGACGGAGGTGGATGCAATAGTTTGTATCATGACCGTGCTGCTGATGATAGGCACAGTATTTAGCGGGGTCATATCTTGGTGGAAGAGGATTTGGGAGGGGTCGGGGTTCTAGGAGCTCTAGGTACCCTTTTTCTAGTAGCATTTTCAAGGCTTGAGAGAGACTCATATAAAGGGGATGGAAATTTCAGGCTTAGGGCTGAGTTGAAGTGGTGGATTTTTGGCTATTGATGAGAGTGGTGATAGTGTTTACTTCTGAGCATTTCACAGTTGTGCTACCACTGGTAGTAGCATTGGAACTGCGAATAACATTCTTTTTTAAAGGCTCATTATCTTCCACAATGATCTCTTGTCTGATGGTATCCTCAATTTGAACCTCCATTTCATGAAGCTCTGTAAAGGTAAATAGAGGTAGAACAATCATTTTTTGCAGCAACTTGCCATGCAGATTCCGAACAATCATTCTTATCTGATCCTTTTCGGAAGGTCTCATGGTCATCATCGATGCTTTGGCCCTCCATCTAGTCACAAACTCAGAGAAACCCTCCTTCGGCTCTTGATGCGTTACCTTAAGATCACGAGTTGTGACCTCGATCTGTGTGTCATAGGAATATTGCGCAATGAAGGATTGCGGCCAACTCTTGCCAGTTCTGTTTCACAGGGTCCTCCAATTTCGCATGCTAGATGGTAGCTATTCCAGACATGGTTCGGCTGAATAATGACAACTTCTGCACTCGGGTCAAATCCATTGGTCGCAGAATATTTGAAAATAGCCGTAAGTGTACCCTTGGGTCTCTGAAGCTATCAAAACGGCCAATATACGGCATTTTAAACCGCTCCGGTAAGGTAACTGTCGATTCGGTGTACCCATCCTCTATGTTTGGGATGGAGTTAACCCCTTACGCTCTTTTGAATAGTTTCTCTAGTTTAGTGACTTTAAGCGCTATTGGATTAACTTCGAACTCGAATGGTGCCTCGGTCTGATAAACTGGGGCTCTAGAGGCTTGTGCCTGGATAGGTTTTGTTGGATTGCCCTGATTTTCTTGAACATTGGCAGTATTAGCATTGGCTTCGGGTGCTGGGATAGCTGTGGTGGGTACACGGGATGTAGAATCCATGGTTGGCTGTGGTTGCTGTTGTTGTAGCTTGGTTATAACCTCAACCTGGCGGGCCGTAACCTCAGTTTGACGAACCGCGTCATGCTGCAGTGTCTTAACTGTCTGTTGAAGATGATGTATCAATTCCTCCATACTGACAGGGGGATACTGCGTCATCGGAATAGGTGAGTATTCTCGTGCTGGACTAAAAGTACAAGACTGTTCCTGAATTTGACTGGATACAGATGAATTGAGGGGTGACTGTTGTAAAAACTAGACCAGTGAACTCTACCTGACTCTCCTCTGCCTTGTAACCGGTGGGAGTGAAGTAAACACGGGCTGTCCCTAAACAAGATCTTCGGTTGTGCAAAGCCTTCTGACTTGGGTCTAGAGTACTTGGGGGATATCCAAACTTTCTGAAGCTATGGTTCCAAGACTACCTAGCAAAAGAGAAAACAAATAGCACCTCAGCCCAATTTCACTAGAATAGATATGATCACAGCTGAGTGACTATACTCCACACTGAATTCTGCCCCAAAATAGATACCAACTGTACCACTGATATGAAGCACCCCTATGCAGTTTCACTGCAAAGCACATACCAGGTAAAGAGAGCCAAAATGCCTTTATGAGGGGGTAAGGTTACGCTATCCTAGTTTCGTCAGGAACTAGGGTTCACTATTCAAACAAAGTGGTTTCACGTAATCCTGTATTCAGGTGAGCATCCTGTCCTAGTTTGGAACAGTTTCTATAGCTTTTCGATATGCAACTAGGCCCAATGGTCAGAAGGGTACCTCAGCAAGACTACCTAATATACCTCTCACACCTAACACCGAGAATTGAAAGGAGAATCAAACGGTACATTTGCAGTCCAGATCCAAGGGGCGTGTTCCTATCATGGCAGAGCTCGTGACCGGTCAGCCTTTTGGCAAGCTTTTCAGGCAAGCCTCTGACAAACTATCAAAGAATAATAAATGGCAAACACAGTGATTTAAATGCACCAATGCAAATGCAATGCAAAGAAACATATAAGTGTAGATAAAATTTCACATCATGAAGTTCGAGTCAAGTTCTCAAATTTCCCCAGTAGAGTCTCCAGAAACTGTAGCTCGACTTTTTGTGCCCCCTTTGGGATGACAAATAAGCCCTACAGTATCGGACTCTCGTAGTTCTGAATCTGATCTCATAAGTGCAATGTGAAATAGATAATCACCAAAGAGTCCAAATCTGGCAAATCTTTTAGAAAATCGATTTTGAATCAAAAATACCAAAAATAGACTGCTTTTCCAAATACAGAGTCGCCACCTCAATATTTTATGGAAAAATTTAGGAAACCCATGACTAGTGCCAAAGGCCACGTGTCCGTCATCACCAAGATTGTCTCAACTTGAGAACTTAGGTACGAGAGGGGAAGGTCATGAATTGAGCATCGCCGCTTGCCCTATGAAAGATCGGCCTCTACTAATCATGATATGAATCTTATGTACATTATATGCTCTTGTTCCAATTTATTAGGCTAGCATTACTATGTGATGCGCACACACACAAGTATAGACTAATTTGCAAAAATTGAAACACTTGATTCATGTTTGTTTTGAAAATTGTTTTGAATACGTACCACTTGAAAAAGTGATTGCATATGAACATTACTCAAATTTTTCCAATTCAAGCAATTAGCCTTCATCCACAGGCATTCACACAATTATAGCACTTAAGCAATTAGCCTTATGGCAAGAATGCTACACATGGCAACAATCATACTCATGCAATATGCTAAAGCGAGTAAAGGCTAACCTAGTACTCCAAGCCAAAAAGATGAAAAGAGTTAGAAAAATGCAAGATCCTAACTATGCAATATGACTAATGCAATGCATGTGATATGCAATCTAAATAGGCTCGGCTACTTAACATGTCATGTGAATCAATTTGATAGTATGCGGTCTAAGCACGTATTCAAAGAATATTAAACTAACAATACAAGTTAGAATGATGAACCGAGCCTCAATGTATGCAAAACAAGTGGATACAAACATGAAGTACGTTAAACAAAACATGATGCCCTAAACTAACCATTGTAAGCAGTTAAATAAAAGGGAGAAAGACGTGGGGTTGGAAGATATACACGTTATTACAACATTGCGCCCACACACAGGAGGGTCCAAATAAACTAACTAGCCAACTAATTAAAGCTAAACTAATTAAGTAATTATTACAAACCCAAATGAATAATTTAGCTAAACCACATAACTAATTATTACAACAGCAAATTAATTAACAATTCTAGCTAACTAATTATTACAAGACAAAATTAGCTAACTAATTGATTACAAAACGAAGTAACCAAATTAACTATTCTAATTACTTCTCCTCTGGAAACGAGGAATACTCATGCATGCATGGACATTTCACCCGAAAAAGCCACTGCTTCTGCTACTAAATGCCTCTGTTGCACAGTAGAACACTTGCACTATTTTCCACCTCAAGATCAATTATGTTTTGCTTTAAAAGTACACTGCTGGATTTTGCACTGGTGGCCGGCAGAGGGCCTGTCGTCCACTGATGACGGCCTGCCAGCCACTGATGACTGGATTGTCTTGCTGCAACAGAGAGCAAACAAAGTAGGGACTGGGTATTCTCAAGGGTTTGTTTGCACAATTTACCCCTTCTTATCGTTTGAACAACTCAAAGGAGTAGCAAGTTTGATTCACAAACCACCAATGGATGCAATTTCATTGCATGATGGCATATGAATGAAGTGTGCAAGTTCAATGAATGCAACAAAACAAGATTCTCAAAACCACCTCCTTATCATGAAAGATCAAGGGAAGCAGTTGACAATGAATCTTGAACCGTTTTCATTACTAATGAGTAGGAAATGACTCAAGACTCAAGGGTTCAATTAACGTCCGATTGAACCCTAAACAATTATTATCTTGCACCTTTTTTTATTCACCAATTGTAATGCTCCATTTTAGTTACCTCTCAATTCTTTAATCAATTAAGTCCACAAGTGAATTTAAGTCCTCTAATGGAAAGAGGGCTCAAACCAAGTGTTGCTTTGGGCATGAAAGAGACATCATACCGTTGGTTATGAACCCCCAAAGGGATTAAACCATTAAGCATGACACCTCAATCTCATGCTTAAACAAACAAATAATTTGAAACCATTTTCAAAGCAAAGAAAAAGCCAAGAAAGGAGGAAAGTTACAGAGGTGATTAAAGGTGAGAACAAGTAAGAAAAGTACTAAATAAATGCAATCAACTCAAATAAGGTGGTGTCTAAGGCCTAAAGCATCAAACTTATGAGGACAATTACACTACAAGCATGCAATATAAAGCTCAAATGCAATGAACACTTACAAACAGTCCTAAAACAGTGCTAAATAAGTCCTAAAACATGCTGGAATTAAGACAAAAAAAGCTAGGACAATATGCTAAAACATAGAATATGCTAGACTAATAAGCAAAACACAAGGAGGGGAGGCGAACCCCTCCAATTTTGGACTTCAAAAAAACATTTTAGCAACTGAAAAAGCTCTGAAAATCAGTGTTTGAAAGCTCAAAAAAAGATAGTGTAAAGGTGGGAAACACAAGGGTAAAGGCCTTGAAAGCAAGGTATAAAGAAGGGTTGTTAACCCCCCTACCTTTATTGGCCTTAAACCACAAGCTTCAACCCATAAAAACAGTTGAAAAATAGTTCAAAATCCGCAAGAAAAGATAGAAAAGAAGTAGTATAAAGATGCTCAAAATTATACCTCTTGAAGAGGAATAACACTTTTGTTCACAAACCAACAAGTTCTCTCTCACGGGCTGAAATTTGGACTCAATAATCTCAACAAGGAGAGCTCTAATATTGATTTAGGAAGTGAAAAGAGAGGGTGTATGGGTTGCAAGATAGAGATAGAGAGAGAATTCCAAGTTTTGAGTCTTTTGAAAATTTTTGTAACCTTAAACCATTTAGGAAGGCTTGGTATATATAGAAAAACAGCTCCCCCCCAGGTCAAAAATATCATGCCTGGAACAGCTGGAGCTATTGGAGGATAATTGGCCAAAAATATTTGTGTTATTCACCAGTGGCCGATAGCCCAGAAGTGTGAATTGCCAGCCACACAAATTTGCTTCTAGGCCCGACTTCAAATGGGCATATCTCTTTTATCCGGACTTGGTTTTAGGTCATTCTTGAGTCTAAATTGATGCCCCGGAAGTCTATTTTCCAATGGTGGTAGCCTTACATCTAAATTCTAGTGTGGAAAGAGATATGCCTATTTTAGTAAAGGTTGCTCATTTTTATCTTAACCGGATTGATGCCTAACTTTAAACAGCCATATCTCCCTCATCCGGACTCGGCTTTAGGAGATTCCTGAGTCTAAATTGAAGCCTTGGAAGTCCAATTTCCAATGGTGGTGGCATCATAACTAAAGTCCAAGTGTACAAAAGGATAAGCCTAATTTAGTGAAGACTGCACAGTTCTCTCTTAACGGTTTCTTGCTCAACCTCTTCACCAACTAGTTTTCTTCCATCCCTTTCTATTTTCTTCAATTCTAAACCTCTAAATAAGATGTTTTTAAAGATTTTTCAAAGAGTTCACCTCTCTTCCATTTATTTCCACTTTGTCCTTACTCGATTTACCGAAGAATACAATTTTTAATGAAATGTGAGCCTCGGAACATCGTATAGAAACATTTCGGAAAAATATTTTGAAAGAGAGGGTTTTAAGGCCTAAAATAGTTTTAGTCAAAAATAGTTTTGGTCAAAATGGGGTGTAAGGTTGGGATTTAGAAGCTCTTTTTGCTAAAGAAATCGAACATTTATATAGCACAACTTTCATCATCGAGTGATCGACCTGAGGCACCCAAGTCTTAAGGGCGGTCAAAAATTGGGTGTCTACACACTCCTAGCCAAAAAACCAAGACTTTGCTCCTCTGATTGGCTAGAATGTGTGAACAGGCCTGAGTTCCCACCTTCATTTGGAGGGGACCCAACTGCTCCTTTCCTGCCCTCCAATCCTAGCTGGTTAGAAGAACTGAAACTCACCCTCTTCGAGAGCTAGCATTTTGCTCCCTACCAGGCTCTAGTTCCTCCTACTACTTACCAACAGTATAGAGCCTAGACTCTGCTTGTCGTTTTCTCCTATTTATCCTTTGAGGTCCTTCGAGATGACATTCCTCACAAGAACTTATTATGGTCCTGTGATATTATCTCTCGAAGCCACATTCTTAACCCTGTGGCCCAGGCAGAGCTTCATACTTTCTTGGATCAACTTCCTCTTCTACTCAACTGGCACACAAATGCTTCTATTACTAATGAGTTGTTGGAGAACACCTCTACTGCTCGTATTCAAATTCAATATGAAGAAGAGAATCTTCTTGAAGAATATGAAGACTTCAAGAACCAAGACTCAGGGCATGGAGAAGATGCCATTATGGGTGATGCACATGAGGAAGGAGAAATAGATGAAACGGAGAAGGCTCTTAAACAAACAGAATTTGAAATGAAGGCCCAGTAACCCTTCTTCCAACTAAGGGCTTATCAGTTAGATAAACGAAATTTAGATAGGATAGAAGATAGGTTAGAAAAAGAGTATGTATTTATTGAATTTTGCTGGACAAAGTTTCATGATCTTGTGACTTTGACCATTCCTTATTTTTATGAAATTGATAATGCAACCAAGTAGGTTTTCTCAATGTAAATAATGCATATCAATAAAACTGAGTTCTTCAAATCTCATTTGTCATGATCTGGTTTTATATTCCAATTGTGTGATCAATTGCATGGCGAATATAGCTTTATTCCTTACTCTGTCTATGTAATTTGTGAATAACAGCTTTGAAGCAACCAACTTGCTTTGATGGCTGGTTCTAAGTACTTCGAAGCATGGAATTTCTCATAGGAGTGTCCATATTTGTCTTGGGTTTTCACACTCCAATCATATGGTTAATATAATCTGTGTAAATAACAGTTTTGAACTAACCAATCTTGCTTTGAGCCCTGGCTTAGGTGTTTCAAAGCATGAAATTTCTCTTAACAATGATGACATTTACCTTCGAAGGGTCTTATCTAAGCAAAAGTGCAAGATAAGTTCTTTGGCCCTTGGCCTTTTTATATTGCTTAACCAAGAACTGGTTCCATAGTGCTTATTTATGCTGAAAAAAATAGGCAAGAACCATATTCTAATCATAAGTCATTACAAATCCCTTCGAAGGAAATTTCCTTTGTTGGAAAGTCTATAAGCATACCTCCAGGATTCCTGAAGTGAACAAATCTCAACTATGCTTGAATTTAAGGTATAAGACTAGCTTCAAAGCCAACTACCTACTTTCAAAGTTAAGCTAAGTGTTTGAAAACTGGCTTCGAAGCTAACTAGCCATTTTCGAAGCCAAGCTAGGTGTTTGAAATGTGTTGCCGTCCTTCATAAGGTATCCACATACTAGTTCGAAGATAGTTTTCTTCTTTGTGTTCTCAGGGATTTTAAAATAAAAGCCTTGATCACACATGGGTTAGAACTTGGGTTCGTTTAACCCGTTGTATTAAATGGGTAACTTTGGACAGAAAGGTTTAAAACCCCCTCTTCTCGCGCTTTATCTACAAGCTTGTCCAAAGTTTCCTTTTCACTCCTGTTGCTCCCATTTGTAGCTTTTTGCCCTTCCGCTCACTTTCTTCTTTTAATCCCTCGCTAATGGCTTCTTGTTCCAAAATACCAGTCGTTGAGCGTACGAGCCATTTGTGGCCTTGAGGAGAATCATTAACGAGGAATGTGACAAATACAAAGCTGGTAAATGGTGTGCTATCGATGGGAACATCTTTATTCCCCCCCCATCATGCTTAAGGGGAGTTTGTTCTTGGTCTCATTTTCAGAGAAGCTCCTGCCCAACTCCCTACTCTGTACTCATGCTTAGAGGATCAATGCCTCCTTTACGGGGGTGGCCTTGATTGGGGAAGCTGGAAGATAAACCGTTCCCATTGCTGCTGGCCGACATTGAGGCCAGAATAGAAGAATGGTACGACCGAGTTGTTCCTGCCAGGATGCTGGACCTCCAAGAACTCTATCTCCTCGACGCCCTTCGACTAGCTAGGTTTTCCATTCTTGAAGACCCTTTTCTCATATTTCTACACTTTGTTTTTGGAACCCAGCTTTCGATTTTTTTTCAATTTCGGTGTGGCATGATGGCCCCCATTGTCCTTGATATGTGCCATCTTCTAGGGTTATCACCCGCTGGTACTCCTTTTGGTCCTAATTATCCTGATCTTAATGTTCCTTTCTCTATTCCGCCTCTGACCTCTTCCTTTAGTGATTTTGTGAAGTATGAGATTAAAAAGGAAGATCCTGTGACCGATTGGAGTTATTTTCTTTCTCTTATATTGGCTCTATAAATTTTTATTTTGTACCTCCTCACAAAGGATTATGCTTGAATTTGCCTTTCTTGCCAAGGCTCTTGCTTTGGCTAAGAAGATAGCCTTAGCTCCTTATGTACTGGGTCATGTATATAGAGATTGCTCTCAGTTTTATGAGAAACCTCTAGATGCCAACGAAGGAGGACCACTATGGGTGCTGTAACTCTGGCTTTTTGCTTACTTCATTGACTTATATTCTAGGTGCTTGAGATTCTTGGTGCAAGACCCTACCACTTATGGAATGAAGTATGTCAGAGTTTCACTCTACCCTTCTAGCTTTACTTATTACCTCACTTTCTTCCATCAAATCCCAACTTCCCCCCTTTCCACTTTCTTCCGCCCTTTTGCGGCTAACACAAGGCCATTATGGCTAAGGACTTTCCTGGCTGATAGCAACTGCTCTAACCCCATTCACAGAGATATGTGGGCCTCAATTCTGATTCCAAGGGAGCTCTACCTTGGTACCTTGAATTTTCGAGCTTATAAATATATTGCTGAACCCTATTGCCTTGCCCAATTTGGGCTTACTCAAGGAATTTGTGTCCTCTGTAGCCAAACTAACCCCAATCTTACAACCAAAGAACTAAAAGTGCCCAAAACCAGGCTGGATGAGGAAACTTCCAAATCGGTACAAGACTTGGTTGAATTCAGGTTCACTCATTTCATTCCACACGGCACTGCATTGAGGAGGTATCAGAATTGGTAGACAACCAATATGGAGGTGCTCCTGGCTATCTCTCCCGGGATCTATTGGTAGGGCTAGATGTGCCCTCTCAAGTTAAGTCCAAAGAGACTGGGACCACTGCCTCCACTGCCTCTGTTATCCCAACTCCTACTCTTGCTGTCTCAGTGCCTGCTCATGCTGCCTCACCTTCTCCTCTAAAAATCACCAACGCTACTTTGAAGAAAGGTATGCATTTCTAAAATCCCTTTCTCTTTTTATGATGCCTTGCTTATTTACTTATAGCTTCTATTCTTGGTGTAGGAGCTTCACATGAAGACTCTCCTCAGAAAGCTCAAGCTTTGAACATCCTTAAGGGCAAACAGCAACAACAACAGAAGAAAAGAAAAATTTTGCTTGATCCTGAAGAAGAGTCACCTGAAACTCTTGCAGAAGAGGAGGAAATAGAAAAAGAAACACCATTGAAGAGGCAGAAGAAAAAGACATTCTCTCCCATTGAGCTTACTGTAGACTCCATCCATGAGGCAGCTGCCAAAGCAGTGAAGAAAGAACAATCCAAGGAGATTATTGTCTTCCAGAGGTTAGAGAAGAGGAGGCAGCAACAGATACTAAGGGATGAAGCTGCTGCTGTTGATGCATTACAAAAGGAGACTGTAAGGAAGAAGCAAACTGCTGAGCATTATGTCCTTCTCATCTCTCCAACCGTCACTTCTGGAGCTAGTAATCTTCCTTAGTCCCTTTTGATAATTTCTTTTCCCAGGATTTTAGCATAGAATTAACATTTACTCTTTATTTTTTGATATATAGCAACAGTCATTCTAATTACCCCTCCTTCGACATTGGCTTCCTCTGCTTTGCCTATAGATGAAGGAGCCTCCTTAACTTCTGCAGAGTTGGAGGCGACCTCAAAAGGGAAAAGGAAGGCTAACACTAAAGTGCCAGTGAGTGTAGAACCCATTCAGATGATGCTTCCACTTCCCAGCTCCATACTTCCTATGCTCTATTCCCTTCTTTCATTGAAGCAAAGCATCCCACCTTCCTTTTTCCCAGGCCTAACTCCATATCTGCCCCATCTATCTTTCATCTCATATTATTTTACTCCTCCTATAGTCCCGGCTGCCCTTTTATCACCTGAGAGAACTCCAATTGTCACTTCATCTTTACTGGTAGCTGGTACTCCCAAAGAAGACACTGATGGCTTTCCCTCTTTACCATCCAGCTCCAGTCCCTCTTCTCTAGACTTGTTGGTAGCCAGGACCATAGACACTGATGGGGAATCCTCCATTCCTTCTCTTATCCCAATGTTTCCATCTCTTCCATTAACTAGTGACTCCTCTGAGCTAATAATGCCAGAGGAAAAGATGGACATCTTCGAGGCTCAATTGGCCAACTTATTTGGCATATCTTCACCAGTCTAAGCACCAAGCAATGAGACTGAGCCATTGTTTCTTGCTGATTCTCTTTTGGAGATCATTGAGAGCTCTGCCACTGCTACCGAAACCTCCTTGCCTCGGGTGGACTTGGGTACCTGCTTGGACCTATGATAATCATTCTCAAGGATTCTATTTGAAGCCTTACAAAAGCCTATCATTAAAAATGGTTTCCTTAAGTGCTACAAAGTTTTTGAGCAGTCCAACTTGGCCTTTTCAAGCTACCTATCCCAAGCAGCAGCCACCTTAGATTCTATGTCAATATCTACCAGATAACCAAAGCTGCAGAAGAGAAATTGTTAAAAGATAAGGAGTTTGTCTCCCATATACATGCTGAGGTGTTTGAATTAAAGGGATAACATTCCTGTGCCTCCTAATTTCGAACCCAACTCTTGAAGAAGAAAGCCCAACTAGAAGAGGAGCTATCGACAGTCAACCTAGCTTTGGATTGAAATGCTAAAAAGCTGCAAATTACTAACCAAGGGCTAGCTGACAGAAGGCATGACATGGTTACAACCATTTAGTTGTTCCCATCCCTTGGGAGTAGAGTATCAATTATAAGGGAACAACTGAAACATTGTATTGATTTTTGGGCCAATTTGCGGCTGCATGTACTTAACTCCTTATGAAATGAATAACCTTTTATTATCTATCTAAGTGTCTCATGCTCTTTCATTATTTTTATTTAGCATTTTCTACACTCCTTATGTCTCCCACATAATTGGATAATAAGGTTTCAAATATCTCCCATTAATTTTCTTGGGATGCTCATAACCATTTAGAATTCTCAGATGCTAGGCTCCCTTAGGCAAGACTCTATGAACTTGATATGGTCCTTCCCAATTAGGTGACCATTTGCCAAATTTATGGCTCTTGATGCCTATTGGAAGTATTGTCTTCCATACCAAGTCACCTTCATCAAAGCTGATGTGCTTGACTTTCTTGTTATAACTTCTAGCTGCCATTTTCTTTTGAAAATGGATATTGTTTAATGCCAAAATTTTGGCCTCATCCACATGTTCTATCTCCAAGAACATGCTTTGATGATATTGCTCAGTAGTTAACTGGTCTTGGCATTTTACCCTTAAGGACCTAATGTTAATTTCTACAAGCAACACTGCATCATGTCCATATACTAAGGCATAAGGAGTGATCTCTGTACTTGACCTTGGAGAAGTCTTATAAGCCCACAGCACATCTAACAACAAGTTATGTCGATCCCTAGGATTGTCTTCCACAACTCTTTGTATTCATTTTTTCAAGAATTTGTTAGATTATTCAGCTTGACTATTTGCTTGTGCATAAAAAGGGATGGAATTAATAAGACCAATCCCAAATTCTGCTGCGAAAGATTTCACCATCTTTCCATCAAACACATTCTCATTATCTACAGTTATGGTCTGTGGGATGCCAAATCTATGGATTAATTCTTTGATGAATCCAATAACTTCAGTCTGATCTACAGCCTTATAAGGCTTAGCTTCGACCCATTTAGTGAAGTAATCTATGGCCACTAGAATGAAGCAATGATGCTTCGAAGAGGGTGGATATATTTTTCCTATCATATCCATTGCATATCCTCTAAATGGCCATGGCTTTATGACTGCATGTAAATCAGTTATTGGAACGTGTCTTATCATGCCATGCCTTTTGGCATGCTTGACATCCCTTTGCATATTCTATGCAATCCTTAAGGATGGTTAGCCAATAATAGGAATACCTTTGAAGCAACCATCTCATCTTCACACCAGGCTGATGGGCACCACAAATATTGTGACAACCCAACCCCGTATTATGGTAATTGATTTTAACTATGCTTATAATTATGAGCTTGATATGATTTTGAGAGTTAATTATATGATTATATGTATTTGTGAAACTCTACCTGTTCACCGTAGGAAAATCTATTTGATCTTCTGTTATAAAATTTAAATTAAGGGTTGTAGAGGCGTCAGAAACCAAATTTGATTGTACCATCGTAATTAGCATAATTTTTAGAGCCTATGATAAAATTTATTTAGAAATTGATTTGGATCAGAATAATTAGATTCAGAATGATTAAATTAGAGCATTGTTACTTAGCCTAATCAAGTTGATTAGCCAAGCCTATAAATAGGCCTATATACACTCAATTCTTTCTTTTGAACTCATTTTTGGTTGAAAATACACTCTAGAGAGAGAGAGAGAGGGCCGGTTCTAGAGAGAGAGGAAGGGAAAAATTGTAGAATTGTCTCAAACCTTGAAGATTTGGAAGGCCAAGCTCAAGAATTAGCTAGAATTTGGGAGTTTGGAGCCTCTAGGTGAGTAACTACCCTTTAAATTATGAGTTCAAGCTTAAAATTATGTGAACACAAAAGAATTGATGATCAAACACAAGATTTGAATGGTGTATGATGAAATTGACGGAAATTATATCCATGCATGTAAGAATTTTTATGAATTTGTATAATTTGGCATGAGGCTTGTTAAATATGAAGAATTGAGTACCAAAGCTTACATGCATGCATAATTTTGTTGAGCTTTATGACTTTGATCATCATTTGTATCATTTGACATGAAGTTGAAGTCTACATTTCACATGCATGCATCATCCTTGAAGATATAAAGCTTGGTAGCTTGTGTTATGAAGTTGTCAAGAAAAATGCGAAATGATTTGGGATTTGGAACATGGCTTTAAGAAAATTAGACTAAATTTGCCTATGTTCTTATATTGTATAATGTTTACCATGATTTTGTACTAAAAATGTGAATTTTGAGCCTTTGAATATGTGTTTGAGCTTCAAACAGAGTTCTGGAAAACCCAAAATTTGACTTGTCCGCTCGAGCGGGAAAAGCGCCACTCGAGTGTAAAAATCAAGCTCCCAGAAGTTTTGTAGACAGAGATTCCCGCTCGAGCGAGAGGATTAGTGCTCGAGCGGCTAGTCACATGTTTTGACTCCTGGCTCGAGCGACTAGGGTCACGCTCGAGCGTAAAAATGGGGTAACCAGTACTTTTGCAGACCCAAGGAGTCC